>CM024962.1:3338243-3679155 GCA_014282245.1 Rhododendron simsii
CATTGCTTTCCGGTTAGTTGTACGGATAACACAGGGAAAATAGAGTAGCAAACACGAATTGATATCATAAGTGATACACGTTGTTTCGATAGCATCACTTGAGTTGGATTCATTTTTGTCTCGCCTGAAATTGTTGGTGTGTGTGTCCCGAGATACACAGAGCGCAGAATAGTAGGTCTCAAGAAGCGAATCCAGGAGCTTTGGTCCGAGTTTGAATTGGCCAATGCTGAACTAGAAGACGCCAAGAGTCTCAAAGAAAACATGGAGCAAGAAATTAAAGGATACGAAGTCGAATTGGCCATGAATGAAGCTTCGATTCAAACCCTAGAGGTTTCATTCTCTTGATTTGCATGTTTGATTGCTTGATTGAGCTTTTGATCAGATTTTGTGAAATGAGATTAGGCTTCACATAGTTTCTTCGCAATTTTGCTTAGCGATTACTGAATGCATTCAAATGGCTTCTGTTTAAATTAATTCTTCCAGGCTAGGGTTGCTCTGTTTCAGGAGGAGATATCAGTTGCTGGATCTGGTTTGGAGGCACTTAAGGTAATATAGGCCTTAGTTACTTTGTCTCTTGCTTTTGTTAAATTGGTTTGTTTGTCACTCTCTAATGGTGTTTGTTTTTTCCTGCTTTGAACCTACCGGCATATGAAACCACAATTGGGTAGAATGAAGAAGGGGCTTTGCGGTACAGATTTATTGCTTCCTTTTGGTTTAATTTAATGATGTGAATTGTCAAAGGATTACGCATTTAAGTTGTTTGTTATGTTATATATTCTTCAATGAAATTGTGTTCACATTGCAGAGATGACTTCATCAACAAAATGTTTGTGCTCAACGATGATATAAGGTTGGTCTCATGCAATTCAAAAAGGTGGTATCTTACATTTACTGTCCTTTTTCACTTTGACTGCATTAGCTGCACATCAAAAATGACCCAAAACAACACAATTTACTGATAAACTGGAATTGAGAATGTTCTTTGATGAAGGTCAGCCTACAATCATGAAATTTGCTTCCTTCTCAGAAATAAAGAGTTTATGTGTGTTCAAATTCTTCATCTATGGTTTACGTAATGGTACTAATTACTGAAGGTGAAAAAGCTAACACCATCCATTGATTTGTAAAACTATTTATCAAGCTACCAATTATCACTACATAGGGAATGTATAAGTGAAATTAATTAGGACTTGGAGATGGAAAAGAGATCTCTGCATAAACTATGGATCTCCCATGTAAAATCAGAACCATTCATCAGCTTTATAGAGTAAATGGGGACTACGTCCCTTCACTGTTTCTTACTCTTTTGCCTGCATCAGTGAATCTAATGTGGAAGAAGTTCTCCTCAATGGATTTTCTTCGTAGCAAAGGTGACCGCTTGATACTTTGCCTAAAGGAATTCCAGACCCCCTGATTCTCCAGCCCCTGAAAAATGGGAGGCCTTTCCACACAAAATATGTGGGAAGTAGGGGGGATTTTATCATCTTCTGAATTATGTGTTAGTGTTCCACATCTAGTACAGAAGTTTGGAAGTTTACCGTACTAAAAGCAGATAATTTGGATGCTTGCAATAGTCCTGATGTTGAAGCAACCCATAACAAAAAATTGCTCAACGTATTTTGTCATTTTGTGGGGTTTTTTCTTTTCCTTGTCTAAAACTGCCTCCGGTGACAGGTTGACGGTGGTGATTTCTGCAACTAATATTTTATCTAAGTCCATTTCCTTGTTGATGCAGGAAGTTCCAGGAGAAAATGGTTTGTGCTTTTGTTAAAGACAACCCAATTGAGAGTTCAATGAACAATGGCCTATACATTTCCTTAAATTGAGCTTGGTGGAAATGTTTCTCTTCATACATGTTTTTGCTGTGTGGTGGTGTATCTAAATTCTGTGTTTTATTTCTAGATGTGGAACTGGAGGTTTATCAGTATATACTGATAAGCTCCCATTTTTTGCTGCTTCTGTGTGGATGATTAATGGAGAATCATAAGAATCTAGTGACAATAGCATTAACAATTGGCATTAACTGTATGACTGTTTTGTCTTCTTTTTCTTCTATCCCTACCAAATTTATAGTGCAACTCTGGTTAAATAGCATGGCATACATCACTTCAACTTAGGCTTTCTTTTCTAATGGAACTCTTACTTTATTCCAAAACTAGGCAAAGACCTATGTGATGCAGAAGATGCTGAAGTTAGCAGAAGAGCCCTTGAGAATCAAATTGCCAAATTAGTTTCTCAAACCAATTTTGAGGAACAGGAGTGTCAAGCAGAGCTAAATGCTTGTAATCAGGTGATTAGTTTCTCTGTGCCTTCAAAAAACACATACTCTACTGCTTTCTTTTATCTGGATTTCTAGATTTCAAGAATACATGCCATTCGTTGCTTCCCTTCCTTTGTTGGTATTTCCCTCACAGTTTCTCCTGAAGATAGTCTATACAAATTACAAACTGACCAGTCTGAAACTCGTGCAGGTTCAGCTGGAGCTAATTGATATGGAAAGGAAGGTGTTCTTGATGGAGGCAATTATGAAAGAAAGCATATTGTTGCAGGACTTGACCAGATATCCTTAACTATACTGACAGTATCTATGTAATGTCATTTGATTCTCATGCTAAAAGATTTTTCCCTTCGATCAGGGTGCTTTAAGTTAGTCCTTTTGACCTTATAGACAAGAGTTCAGTAAAAAATAACCATCTCAAGAAGAGTAAAAAACATTCCAGGGATACGATTTATCTTTTTCCTCTTAGTTTCAAAAGTTAGTGCATGCTCTCTTCAGTTCTTTTGTAGATGGAGAAAAGGACATTGGCGGTTAATTTTGAATTATTATCCTGGGTTTTTTGACCGGAAATTTTTTGTATAGCTTTACCACTCTCTGTAACCCACTGATATGTCTGTCCTTGACTGGGAATAAGCAGAGTTCAGAGTTGGAAAAAGAGAATTGCTTCACTTGGTGAGGAGTTGCAGAAAAGGTGCTTATGTCCAAGTTGTGGTATAGACAACGTGGAAGCACTGGGGGGAATTCTTCAGGCTTGTGATGGGAGTTAAACTATAAGAAGTTGCCTTTGATTACTGCATCTCTCTACGCTCCACAGTCGTATTGTAAGTGAGGATTTCAGATTCTACAGGTACATTCGATTTCTGTTCATAGTTCATACTGTAGTTGCGGCAATTGTGTCTATACAAAGTGAAGCCTAAAGCTTTGGTTTCTGGTATAGATTATTTTTGTAAACGAGTACTTTTGATTGCCTGGAGCCCTGGAGCCTTTTCTCAGAGTCGTAAATCTCTGAGATATATTTTTGGTTAAGCTCATTTCTACTGAAAACTAAAAGTTCTTTTTGCTTAAAAAATATTCTTACCCTTTCTTCCCGAGTAAAAAAAATGGGTCTTCGGTGTGATTTCAGGGGTGTGGTGACATTTATTAGCTTGTTCTTCTGGCACTACTATATGCAATTTTACTGTTGTGGAATTTCATGGTATGTTTGAAGCTTGTGGAGGAGGAGAAAAAGAAGGAAGAGAAAGAATTTGTTTTTTTTTTTGGTTCTAAATTTGGTTCTAAAAAGAGAAAGAAAAGTGAGGACATTACTTTCTCATGTTTGGTTTAAAGAAATAATAAGGGAAGACAATACTAATATGAGAGGTTAGTAGTAAAGGAGGTGAGGGAGTATTAAGAAAGGAGATTGACTTATCATTGTGATTTATTTTCTTTTCACTTTATGAAAAAATTATTTTATTTCCCTTTTTCTAAGAACCAAACAAAAAAGAGAGAAATATTTATTTTCCTTTTTCTTTTGGTATTTCCTGAATTTTAAAGAATGTTTTACTCTTTCTCTCCACTAGTGTTTGAATGTTTTTAAAGAGTAATTTGATATACCTAAGGCAATTCTCCTAAAAAATCCTCGATGGAGAAAATTCAATTTTAAACACAGCGATAGCATGACAATGTTGTCATTGTCTACACATAAT
This sequence comes from Rhododendron simsii, assembly GCA_014282245.1. NCBI lineage: Eukaryota > Viridiplantae > Streptophyta > Magnoliopsida > Ericales > Ericaceae > Rhododendron > Rhododendron simsii. Next base: position 3,342,207 of record CM024962.1, read on the forward strand.
CACCGTTGCCACATTACCGCTATAGTGACGCCGTTGTCTCAATCTCCTTCTCCAGTCAACAATAACGTTGTTGAGTTTTTAATGATGTCTGAATTAAGACGACTAGTTAAAAAAGCCCTTGCATATTGAAGTAATTTTGAACTACAACATTCAAAGAAAGTCAATGCCTTACTCTTTGTAAGGGCAAGCCATTTTCTCCTCTTCTTTGTTTTTTATGCAAAAGGTTTAACAAACGATTTCCCTGGTTATGTCGTTGCTTCTTTGCTCTTCTTTAAGACATAACTTGAGTCTCTTTCATTAGGTCGTCCCACGCAACATAGAGTCGTGTTCTAGAAATTGCTCATGTTTTTCTTAATTCCCAAAAATTGTCCTTGTCCAGAAAATTTATTGGTTTTCATCATCGTTTTGTGTTGACTATTCTTGAAGAATAATATTGTACTTTTTTTTTTTCAACGGTCAGGGGTATCCGGATCATTTTATGCGCATCTGTACTATTTTTCTCCTCGGTCCAGTCAAAGACAGACCCTGCATGCCGGAACTAGAGAAATTTATGAGAGATTTCTCTCTTATATCTTGGCCCCAGAAAGTTGCTAAGTTTTGAATTTAGAATACCTGAATCTACAGCTCATCCCTGTTGTCACCTGAGCTCATCCCTGTTTCGAACTTGGGCTTGAAGAGTAATACTACTACTTTAACACATGAGCTAGCACACCAAGGCTGTCACACTGGGCAAAGGCTATGATGCTCCCAAGTGGTATGGGAGCATCATACTCCCAATGAATTACAGACAACACTTACCATTCACTAAGGCAATACTTACCATTGTATAAGGCAGAACTTACCACACAAGTGTGGTAAGTTCTGCCTTATACAATGGTAAGTATTGCCTTAGTGAATGATAAGTGTTGTCTGTTCTGTGGTAAGTAATCCTCCGTTTTTTAGATCAAAACCGCCTCGTTTTTAACAAAACCATCCTATTTCTAATTTTTGGTTTTGATCTAAGGGCTGTGATTTATCTATTTTCAATCCAAAGGCTGTAATTCATTGGGAGTATGATGCTCCCATACCACTTGGGAGCATCACAGAAGTTTTGGTCACACTGGCGACGCCAAGAAGGAGAGTGTGGGGTCACATGACCCCGCGGAGAAAACAAAGGGTATTACTGTTACTCTATGCTACAGTTCTCATTGGCTAAGATCTGACCCCATAAATAAAGTATCAAATCCAACATGGTACGCAAAACACCGGATAATATATATCTTTCATTCAGGAAACAACACTGCCTAAGAATTCTTGAATTTCTCTTGGACAGTGGGCCCTCAGATCATAGAAGACAAACTCCTTATATAAAATAGTGGTAATGATGTAGAGTTTAGTAACTTTAGATCTAGAGTTAAATTGGGAAGTGGTTGCACCAATAGTGCTTGGGCACGATTATTAAATTATGCAACCTTGTCAAATGCGATTAGGAGAAATTAAGCATTTACATTGTTTTTATTTTTGCAGAAACAATAGAATTAGCATATGGTTTTAGGTTCTTCTACTCGTCACGAGAAATTTATCTAAGTTTGTGATGGGGATGAGCTCTTCTTCGGTCCATAATATAATGGACTAAACTCTCTAGTTTTTCAATTTGCGAGTCTTTTCCGAAACCCACTTTAATCATCCAAATCGTTCGCATTTTAGAGCTTGTCATGAACATCAATATCATCAAAAATCAAATTGATTGAGGCTCCGTTCCAGAAACCTTCTTAAAAAATAAGTACTTATTTTGCCACTTTTTAAAGAAAAATAAGAAGGTTTGTTTCACAAAATTCAAATAAGCAGCTTATTTCACATTTTCAAACTCAAAAATAACGTAAATGAGAAATAATTTTTCAATTTTTTTTGCACCGTATTAAAGATCTCAATGAGATCTATCAAACAAGATCCATATTGATAGGAAAATTATTTGCGTAAGCACATAATTTTTGAGCTTGAAATTGTCTTCTCAAAAAATAAGTAATTGTTCAATCTTTTCAGGAACAAGCCTTCTTATTACACAAAAAATAAGTTCTTATTTCGTTTCTAGAACGGGGCCTGAATATCATATGATATAATTTTGGAATATATTTGTCTTAAGACATAGCAAGGTTACAACAAACTCATTTAGCCCATTTATTTTAAGACAAATGCATTCTAAAATTATATCACCCTTTTTTACGTGACAAAAGTTATCGACAAGCTCTAAAACGTGAATAATTTCGATGATCAAAATGGTCTTGGGAAGAGCTCACAAAAAGGCAAACTGAACCGTCCAATCCATTTTCATGAACCGGCGAGAATCCTCTCCCTTTGTGATATATGTTTTATAAGAAATAGATAATTAGTCATTGATGGAGGTTATTACCATAGTTCTTATTTAAGGTCATTAGTCAAAGTTCTTATCACACATCCTAATTGGTACTTAAGTTTACAAATGACCCATCGCTCAAAATTTCGGGAGTTGCCACTACCTCCTGTCACTACCACAACACAATCACCATTGCCACGAGGACTACATTGCCACTATAGTGACGCCACCGTATCTATTCACCTCCCAAGCCAACAAGAATATTGTTGAGTTTTTGTGACGTGAATTAAGAAGACTTTTAATAATAGACAAGCGCTCGCGTATTTTAAAAAATTTGACCAAACAAAGTCAATGCCTTGCTCTTTAGAGATTTATGCAAACATAATGAATGCCTTGCTCTTTGTAAGGGCGAGCCATTTTCTGAAGTCCTTCGTGTTCTTTTTGGTTTTTTTTTTTTTCCTTCCCGGTGCAAAAGACTTAAGGCCCCGTTTCAGAACACAAAATAAGTACTTATTTTTTAAGAAGGCAATTTCAAGCTCAAAAATAATATATTTACGCAAATAATTTTTCTAGCAATATGGATCTTATTTAATAGATCTTATCGAGATCTTTAATACGGTGCAAAAAAAATCAAAAAATTATTTTTCATTTATATTATATTTAAGTTTGAAAATGTAAAATAAGTACTTATTTTTTAAGAAGGTGTTCTGGAACGGAGCCTTAACAAACAATTTCCCAAGTTATGTTGCAGGCTTGCAGCTTCTTTCGCTCATCTTCAAGGCATAATTTTAGTCTCTTTCATTAGGCCGTTCCCAGAGATGCAATAGTATTCTAGCAATTGCTCATGTTTTTTTGTAATACCGAGAAATTGTCATTGTCAAAACATTTATTGACTTTCACCGTCATATAATCGCTCTATACGATGTTAGAGTTATACGATGGTAGAGTAATCGGAGTTGCTACCGGCGGAAGATATTTTTTTTCATATCCCTCGAAAAGATACCATTAGTGCCGATTCAGCCGAATCCAACAAGCCATTTTAGGGACAAAACCCCCCATTATTTTATGTTCCCAGTCAAATATAGACTTTACCTGTCTTATTAGTCAAAGCAGCATTGATAACCAACCCCACTCCCCTCAACAGTTCTAATCCACTCCCCCCAAAAAGCACTCCAATTCAATAATCTCAAAATCACAACCTGTGAATAATAAATTTCTCCGCAAAACACCTCCACCACCAAAACAAAGTCAATCACTAGTCCCCCCCTAGGAGTTCCTACCCTCTCCCATCTCCATCTGCTCCCAATCCCACAAACCCTAATCCCAGATTCACCTAATCACCACTCGTCTCTCTCTTTATTATTCCACTTCCTTCTCTTTCTCTTGTGTTTTGATTTGTTTCTGCCACCCAAATCCGTAAAACCTCAACCCCAGCTGTACCCAGATCATGACCCACCCTGTTCCGTTCCTTTCTCTTGTGTTTTGATCTGTTTCTACCACACCCTAGCTGTACCCAGATCATGACCAACTCTGTTCCATCCCTTTCTCTTGTATTTTGATCTGTTTGTCAACCTTAGCTGTACCCAGATCATGGGTTGTTGTTTCATGCTTGTGCTCAACTCTGTTCTACTCCTTTCTCTTGCATCTTGACTTTTTTTTTTGTACTCAAATCTGTGTGCCTTTAAGACCCAAGCTGTACCCAAAACCATGGCGTATTTCAGAGGATCCTCTTCTCTCGTACTCCTTGCGCTCGTGTTTTGTTGCGCTGTTGTTTCTCCGGTCTTCTCCGAAGACGACGTGCCGTGCCTGCAGGGCGTGAAGAAAGCCGTGGCGAATCCGTCGGCCCTCAACTCGTGGTCCTTCGCCAACAGCACCGTCGGATTCATTTGCAGCTTCGTGGGTGCAACGTGTTGGAACGATCGCGAAAACCGTCTCATCGGCCTTGATCTCGGCGATATGTCCCTCGGCGGCCAGGTCCCCTCGGCCCTGCAGTACTGTCACAGTCTGCAAAACCTCGATCTATCCGGTAACAATCTAACCGGTCCGATCCCTGACGATATTTGCGTTTGGTTGCCTTATTTAGTAACCCTAGATTTGTCTAATAATCAGCTCACCGGACCGATCCCTGATGATTTGGCTAACTGTACGTTTCTGAATAAATTGGTATTATCGGATAATATGTTGTCTGGTTTTATACCAAGTCAGTTAGCTAGTTTGGGTCGGCTTAAAGCGATCTCTGTTGCTAATAATGGGCTTTATGGTACGATCCCGTCGGGTCTGAGTTCATACGATTCGTCCAGTTTTGAGGGGAATAGTGGACTCTGTGGGGCGCCGCTTGGAAAGTGCGGTGGTTTGAGCAAGAAGAGTCTTACGATTATTATTGCTGCTGGGGTGTTTGGTGCAGCAGCATCGTTGTTGTTAGGGTTTGGGATATGGTGGTTTTACTTTACGAGGTCGACTAGGAGGAGGAAGAGTGAGTATGGGGTTGGGGGAGATGGTGATGGGAGTTGGGCTGATAGGTTGAGAGCTTACAAGCTTGTTCAAGTTTCTTTGTTTCAGAAACCGCTTGTGAAGGTCAAGCTGGCGGATTTGATGGCTGCAACGAACAATTTTAGTGTTGATAACATTATAATTTCGACTAGAACGGGGACAACTTACAAGGCCATTCTTCCTGATGGGTCTGCTCTAGCAATTAAGCGGCTTAATACTTGTAAGCTAAGCGAGAAGCAGTTTCGGATGGAGATGAATAGGTTAGGACAGCTTAGGCACCCAAACTTGGTGCCTTTGTTGGGATTTTGTGTGGTGGAAGAGGAGAAGCTTTTGGTTTATAAGCACATGTCGAGCGGGACTTTGTATTCGATGTTGAATGGGAATCCAAGTGAATTGGATTGGCCGACTCGGTTTAGGATTGGTTTTGGTGCTGCTAGAGGGCTTGCTTGGCTTCACCACGGTTGTCAACCGCCTATCTTGCACCAGAATATAAGCTCTAATGTGATTCTCCTTGACGAGGACTTTGATGCTAGGATAATAGACTTTGGGTTGGCTAGGCTCATGACGTCTGATGAAAAGAACGAGAGTAGTTTTGTCAATGGAGATTTGGGAGAATTTGGTTACATAGCTCCAGAGTATTCAAGCACAATGGTTGCTTCATTGAAAGGGGATGTTTATGGTTTTGGAGTTGTGCTTTTGGAGTTAGCTACTGGGCTGAAACCTCTAGATGTCAGCAATGCAGATGAAGGATTCAAAGGTAATTTGGTGGATTGGGTAAGTCAGCTTTCTAGCTCTGGTCGAATGAAAGATGCCATTGACAAGAGGCTTTGTGGAAGGGGCAATGATGAGGAAATTGTGCAGTTTCTGAGAATTGCGAATCATTGTGTGATTTCTCGGCCTAAGGATAGGTGGTCAATGTTCCAAGTTTATGAATCATTGAAGAGCATTGCAGAGGAACGTGGATTCTCAGAACAATATGATGAATTTCCACTACTTTTTGGCAGGCAAGATACCAATAATTTGATGTGATTTTGGAGCAGAGGATTGGATAAGCTCTGACATGGTTTATATGCTCCGTCTTCTCATAGACCAATTCACTCATCTTGTGGAAACACCACAGATGCACTTCATGTAAATTGGTATGGTCTTCATTTTTTAATGTTGTTTTATGCAACTTGTTCACATTTTATCGGATACGTATGTGTGATAGAATAAACTCCTCAACTGTAGGTTCTTGTAATTTATGAGATCGTAGACCTTTATTATCTTGTTTCATTTGCTTGTGGTACTTTCCTGTTGTTGTATGTCATAACTGATTCTGGCTTGGTCTTGTATTCATCGACCATTTTGACCATTCACAGCAGCTTGTCATGCATTAGTTTTCCTGCATGGCATACTACAGGCTGCAAGAAAGTTTACTTGTTAATTTGTTTTGCTTGGCTAAGGAGTGATAAGCATGGTGTCACATCAAAGTTGTACGAAGATTTAAGAATAAGGAAATGATATAGGCTTGAACTGAAAACTGGGGCATTCAAAGAGATTCTTCATAAGACAACGTGAATCATTCGTAGAGACTAGGAAGTATAAACAAAGTAGCAGTGTTCCAACATTCAGAAGATTCAGTTTTTAGGGTGTATGTCAAAAATACCACATAAAACTAGGGTGTCCATTTGAAAAGTTAGAATGATCTCTTATGTCAACCCTGACTTCTAATGTCTAGTTAACACTTGGTTCCTTGGTTATATTTATTGTGAATGATTTATTATTATGCAACATTTTATCTGCATTGAATCCTGTTATCTTCAGTTCTAACCGTTTCCAATGTGCCGGCAGTGGAATTCATCTGTCCTCTCTCTTGGTTTTATGTGGGATACTTTAGAAGTTAGACGTGTTGTTACATTTAAGTTTGTTCTAGAATCTATTCCACCGCATTTGATTATTGAAGAAAATTTTGCTATGTATTTTTCTGTTGGTAGAGCTTTTGGTGTAGAGCCGTTGGTAGGATTACGACCTCTGGCTGAGGATATGTTTCTTACGTGTGGATATGTTATTGCTTTAGAATTCTAACGGTAGTGAAGTTGAGGTTGTTTTGATCAGTAAGGTGGAGGCGTTTGGTTTTTTCTGGAGATGATGATCCATGTCTGTTTAGGACAGAGTGGAAAACATTCGACATGACCGAAATCAGTTGAATTAGGCCATTTGAGGATTCTTCGCGCTTAATGCATCCATTTGATGTCATCTCGAGAAACTTCCCCGTATCTATGACATTCTGCGTTAATGCATCAATTCTGATGGTTTTTACCCGATGAGAGCGACATGATTGAGTTTAAGATAGGCATCTCCTGCACAGAATACCTTAAACATCTTTAGTAGGTTGTCGTCTTACGTCTTAAAATTTAGGGCGTAGAGCATCTGCATGGTTGTTGTCCTCCCATTTCTGTTTCTCTTTTTCCTAGGCGATTTAGGGTTTATAGTTGAAACAACGGTTACTGGCTGGTTGGTGGGTTTGTTCTCCCATACAATTGATCAGGGTGCGATTCTTATTAGGCTCTATACAATTGTTGGGAATTTTGGGTGATTATAGATTCCTAGGGAAAGTGAAGTGAGGTGAAGTAAAGGAAAATAAAATTTATTTTCTTGTGTGTGTTCTCTTGACAAAAATCTCATAGGCAAAACTATAATTCCTTATTTTTGGCAAAACCTATTTTGCAAGAAAGTATTTTCAGGTGGGAAAGTTAAAACTGTGGGTCATACAATTTTCTCGATAACCTGAACATGTAGAAAGTTACGGGAAAGTTGTTTTCCATCATTTTTGTGCAACTAATTAGGCCGCAATGAAGTACTGTAATTTCTTGTGAAACCCAAGTCCCGATGTGAAAGGCCTACCTTGGACTGGAACAGGGAGAGGATTAGTCAAGGTGCGTACAAGTTGGTCCGGACACCTGACTGTCGAACCCAAAAACCCCCGAGGAAGAGACTCTTCTGATAACCGGGGTGACGAGGTCAACTGAAATGATGGACTTTGAACGGTGAAACTAATTCCAATACTAAGTTTTTCCAAGTCGCCAAACTAGACCTTAATGGCCATCAGTTGACTGCAACAAAATGGCATGAGTTGTTCTAGCATCATGGAACCTGTTAGCATTATGGAACTTTCAAGGGCCAATGCTCCGTGTACTTCCGTTAGTTTTCGCCTTTTTTTTTTCTTTCCCTTTTATATTGGTTAATTATATAGCCTCTAAAATTAGCTTATGAACTTGGGTAATGTCACCACGTTATATTCATGATCAATTGGTGTTGAGTTGGACGTTTTAACATGTTACCATAGTTAGCTTTTCGTAGTGTTTTGGTCAAAGACTTATTTGATTGCTCACTTAGTTGTTCCATAGGTGCACTTTATTTCAAAGTGATACCCATGAAATGAATCTTTTTTGTTTTCCCGCGCATGTGAGCCAATGATTGCACATGCACGGAGTGTGATTGCATATGCACGGAGTGTTAGAGTTTGTCTTATATTGGTTAATTTAACTTTTAAAACTAGTGTGTGAGATAGACCGACCTCTCCACTTTAGATTAATTGATTCTACGAATTGGGCTTTTAGTAGAGATCAAGCCTTTTTTCTTTTTCTTTTTCTTTTTGGGTTTAGGTAAAGGGTGGGGAGTAGAAGAGTTTTAGAGATCAAACATTTGTTCTTGCCTTCTGGTCCCAGTTGCGCGTAGAATCAAACCAGATCTGGTCTTTGTTCTTCCTTTTGAATCCCAGTAATCAGTAAGTAGACAATCCAAATCACATCAATTCTAAACAGCATAGAGACTTTGCGACATGCGGAAAGTGTAAAGAAGCTTTGTGCCATTTTCTTTCAGGACCCGACTCCTCTCCAATCCGGGCCTAGATAGCAGGAAGCAGTCGCATCTCGACGGTCTATTTTGAGTGTCAGTGGTCTGGGTTTGTGATGAATATATACCGATTAGATATGTTTCTCTTACACATAAGAATCTGTCAGCAAATTTGTACCACTAAAAATACATTTGGGTGATTCCGATTGCATGGACTGCTATCTGTAATTCAAAAAAAAAAAAAAAAGACTCTGGAGAAGCCAGATTCTTTTTAGCATGCTTGCATTTGTAGGGACTTTGCATTTACAGTGCAACGGGATGGGTGGGTGGTGGTGTTAAAAGCCATAAAAGCCATAAAAGCTAGAGATCTGTCTTCTTTGAAAAATCCAACGGAAGGTGCCCACTTCTCCTTTTGAATCGTATTCATGTCCAACACTTTTGCCCTAAAATTGTGCCTTTGTGCCTTGATAAGAGCTCCAGTTGGACCAGTGTTTTGTTTTTTTTTCGACGGTAAGAGTGTTCGGACCAGCTTATACGTACATCAACTATTCCCCTCCCTGTTTTGGTCAAAGGCAGGGCATCCATGACGTCAAGACTAAGGCATTCACAAGAGATTCTCAAATGCGGCCTGACTTCAAAAGGTTGCCAAGCCAAGTTTTGAACTCGTTTGGATTTACAGCTCACCATGTTGCCACTTGATTTCCCTAGGGGGTTCAATTCTTCGCAATTGTAAGGAAGTAGCAAGTGATATAAGTTGTGCCTTTTTTTTGATCACCATATAAGTTGTACTTGAGTTATTACCCCAAAAAAGAAGAAGATATAAGTTTTAGTTGGAGGTTTTTGGCGAGCTCTTGTCAAATTCTGAAGGTGGCAGCCCAAATAGATCACCATAACAGAGCTCTTAACAGCAACTCAAATGGGTGAAGTGTAAGAAATCATGAAGTCTATGATATTTGTTAATTTCAAACGATTAATATTTAACGGACGCTATTGTGGGGGATTGATTTCTCCGTGACCTTTTTGAATCTCTTCTTCCGCCTGATGAACCATGAAGGAACGATGAGGATCTTCGTATACCTACAGAACCGGAGGGGGTTGTTCCTCCGGGAAGAAACTCAGACGATCTAGTCAGAAAGTGGAGAAGGAAGAGATTTTGTAAGAAATATGCTAAGGATGAGAGGAATAACTGAGTGAACAGAACCTTTTTCCTGGGAGGGGTTCTCCCCTATTTATAGGCAAAGATATGAAGAGTGTTGAATAGGCTGGCTTTGCACCCACGTGCTTCGCCACGTTCGGATGACGTCACGAATCAGACGTATTAATTGAACACCGCCTCTGGGGAGTGTTGAGCCGCGCTGCAGTGTCAGACAAGTTACATCAATCAGAGATGTCACTTCGATTATTAGAGAAGACAACTCACGTATCACTGGAAGCTTCTAGAAGGTTCTGGAACAGCGGTCTTCGAGCGTCAAGAATGAACAATCACACATCCGAACGATACAATTTCATCCGAGCAAGTATTAGGTCCCAGGATAGAGTAGTATTTTCCGAACAATAGAAAGGGATACCGAACGAAGTGAGACCTATGACATTCGGATGAAACCTCAAAGCTCGGAAGACTATCTCGGATCCATTTTGTCCTTTGGGAAAGGAGTATCGCGAGGTGTCAAAAAGTAACTCAACTCACAGATGATCTGAGACAACCGAATGATGGGTCCATAGGTGGCATATCCCTTTTGATCCTTATGACTCCTTTGAATGACCTTCGGATATTTTGACCCACTACATCTATAAGATTACATTTCCCTTCATTATTGCATGGTTCTGTCAAACAAATGGACCCTTGAGGTCTTTTCTTCTGCTCGATAGCATCACATTGTGTAACTCGAGTGTTAAATCTCGATAACAATTACGGATATCCACGAAATGGGTCCTCAAACAAGTGTGATTTCTAAGATCGTAAAACAAATGAAAGTTACTAGAACCCAATGTGTATAAAGCTTGTTTGGAATAGCTTTTCTGGTTCCTAGTTTTTGTAATTTTGGGAAATTATATGAACCGTATAAAAGAGCAATGTGTTGTTTGGATCAAGATTTAGAAAAAAATTTCCGACTCAAAAAACACTCATTACCCTTATTTTCGATCATTACTCTTCATTCATTATCCCGATCTTCAATTATTATTTTCATTTCTCTCTATCTCTCTCCACTCGTTACCCCTACTTCCAATTATTACTCTCATAAAAAATTTCTCAAAAACTCATCCAAACACAACAAAGTTACTTTAGCTCTGTAACATAATAGAAATCCATAGTTTAGTTTCTTCGGCTTTCACCCTTTTCGAGCAGGTTAAGAGCCGGTGACAATCCTCTATTCCACCAGCAGAGCTGTAATGCTAATAACTAGTGCCGACCTCGATGTTTGGGTTGTCGAAGTTTAACCCCAAACTTGGTTGCCCACCTACAGTTAAGTCTTAGAAAATAAAAGGGCATACAAGTATAAATAAATAGGGAAAATAATAATGCCAAAACCGTTTTTGTTGATCCCCAAACTCTAGTGCACAAAAGGCTTATACCATTTGTAATGTACAAGACCTTTATGCACTGAAGTTTTGGTACCAACAAAAACGGTTTTGGCATTATCACTACCCATAAATAAGATCAAGATTACATGGGTTTACATTTTTTTTTGGTTGCTCCATGGTGGGTGGTTGATCAAGCCCGAGGTCTTGTGGGGCTTACCCCAGGACCGGCTCTGCAGTAATAACACGTCTATTTATGCATCCATATCTACATAGGACTATACGAGTAATTTCTTAAAATTGTTGTGGGGGCCAAAATCCCTTCGGCCATGTTCGGTTTGAATTTGAGGGAGGTTTTTTAGAGTAATGAGTGTGGGGAGAGATAGAGAAAATTTATTGGAGACCTTGGTCAGGGATTTTGAGACCCCAAAGCAACCAAAGTCGAAGATTGAGAAGTTAAACCGTGAATTAGTTCGAAAGATATAGTACTAAAATCAATCTAATTGAGTAAAAAAAATTGGACGGGTAACCCTTGGAGCAAAGAAAATACCTTGCGGTGCCACCCTTTTTAACCATGAAAAACTGCACGAGATTGGAATCTGTCTCTCATGCAACAAGAAAAGGCCTGTAAATTTGAATATTGAGTTAACTTTAGACCAAGTCTTTGCTATACTTGAAACCATCAAAATCAAACAAAGACAAAGTGAAAAAGGAAACCAAGGCAAAATGATATTCACTTTAGACAAACATCTAAAATCCAATTAGATTTGTTGACTGTCATTGTTTTCATGATTTCTTGTTAGTATGAGATTAGAAGATTTCTTATTTGCTCGAAGAAATGACATTATAAACGTATATTGGTCATGTTCAAAACTAGTACTCCTAGATAGGGCCGTAAACGAACCGAATCGAGCCGAACCCTGATAAGTTCGGCTCGGGTTTGTTAAGGTATGAGTTCGGCTCGAGTTCGATTCGAGCCTAAACAACTTGGCTCGAGTTCGGCTTGTTAAAAATTTTCAAGACTCGGGTTCGGCTCGGTTGGGTTCGTTAAGGTACTAGTCTGGTTCGAGTTCGGCTCGGTTGGGTTCGTTAAGGTACTAATCTGGCTCGAATCCGATTCGAACTTGAACATCTTGACTCGAGTTTGGCTCGTTAAACACAAATGAATCGAGCCAAGTTGAATCTAAGCTTGAATTGAGCTCGTCAAGACTCAGGTTTGATTCGGCTTAGCTCATTAAACTCAAGCAAACCCAAACTCTCTTATTGATCGTATAGAATTTGGGAGAAAAATAAGTATTGAATTATATATACAACCTTAAAATTTTTTATATTTACAAATAGACCTCTATTGAATTAATAATTAAATTTAAGTATAGATTCGCGAACCTAACCGAGCCGAATACCGTTAGGCTCAGGTTCGGCTCATTTACGGAACGAGCCTAGAATTGAGGTTCAGGTTCAGTTCGTTTAGCTGACGAATCGAACTCGAACGAGCTCTTACCGAACCAAGTCTCGAACAGTTCACGAATGATTCAGTTCATTTACAGCCCTACTCCTAGATAGTGAACAAGAAATTGACTCTATTGATTTTCATTTATTAAATGGTCGAAGAAAGTCAATTATCGACATCTTTTTCGACTTAAAAGTATTTTTCAATGGATCAGTTATTTACATATAGTTATGTTCATTAATTGACAATCTATTTGGATGAACAATTGTGACTCTTCCTTTTATGACTATCCGGATTAGTCACATTACGTCTTCTTTGTACGTGCACGCTGCACGCGTGGCTTCATATGTGCATTGTGAAGTTCTTGGATTGAGTTTTGGCACGTATTCATTTGAGTCTTCATATATGAGATGATAACAAAACATAATTTGGTTCATTAGGTGATTGATCCCTATTGCAAGGATGAATATGCATACAGTGTCAAACACTATCCTCGATCATTTTTTTGTGCAATTTTAAAGTTTTATCCATGGCAATAAAATTTTGATTTTATCGATTTATTGTCACGGTTACGCAAAAAGTAAGCATATTTTATGACATTCCTGTCTCAAAAGATCGTAAAAAGCTGTAGTACAAAAACTTCATCATGTAATTTGGACCGTAGGCCCTAATTTTTGAATTGGGGGAGTGTTGTGCACAGCATGCGCGTTGTGCATGATTCGAGCCGTTGGATCGTGCACCCAACGGCTCAGATCTCATCTCGGCAATGGTCGTTCATTGCCGAGATGAGATCCGAGCCGTCGGGTGCACAATCTGACGGCTCGGATCGTGCACAAGTGCACACCCCGGGTAATTTGAGATTATCAAAGCCTGCCCTTGTCATTCGCACCCTTATACCACAATCCAAGGCAAAAAAAACACTTTGGAAGCAGAGCACCTTTAAATGATGGAATTGCTTTATTATGGGGGGAACACAAGGCCACTCAATAAAAGAAAGCAAATCAAATAGAGTAGAAAACTAAAAGCAATTTCTCATTAGCACACATGTATGGAGACTAGCTAGCACATTTTCTTGGGTTGTGTTCCATATTTCTCCCTGCATCTTGCTTTCCTTTCCTTTCCTTTTCCACACAAAGGGAAAAAAATCTTGAATCCATGATTCTTTCTTTCTCAATATTTGAATGGGGGGACAAGCAAATACCCTGCAAAAGTTTAGGCTTTACCAAGGTTCTTGTACGCGAAATTCATGCACAAGAGAGAGAAGCTTCAACGAAACTAACTCCGTAAAAATTCCTCTGATTTTCGCGTCTCTGCAATTCATGAAGCGTGCGCTGCAACTGAAGTAGTGCTAAACACCAAGTCCATCCATCGAAGCAGAGTGACAATTACTACCTACAGGATAAACTCCGGAAGTACCTAGTCCACTAGAGGTTTAAACTCACTCATTTTCACTCAAATGACCGGCCATAAGTCTTCTGTACAAAGTTCTGGAGCCTCTATCTTCGTGGAGCTTAAACTCGACCAGGGGGTGTTCTATACTTCCCTGCTCCCCTGCACAAAATCTATAACTGTGAGACTGTACATGTGTGTGTGTGCGCGCACGTGCGTGTGTGTGAGAGAGAGAGATCAGTACTTGCATTTGTATGTCATTTACCCAATCTAGACAATACCCCATCATAGGGTATTTTACTACGTTTTCATGAAATGGAACCACTTGTAAAATCCATCATGTGTCACTGTCTTCCAATCTTTATTTCTAGTTTAAATGGACAATAGTTTTTTCACAAATAGTACTTGATGAAGTCGTAGGTGTGGAGATACAATCAAAACACCCAATTTAGAAAGTGTTCCTATTGGAGTACTACACAGTGTGTCATGCAGAGCCTAAACCAAAACTACGTTTAGCTACAAGCTGTTTACTGAAGTTTAAGGGGATGAAAATTCGCAAAAGAGGTTGCGAACATCTGAAAACATGTTTTCATTTCAATTTTGAAACAAAGGAGCGGTACCCATAGCCTAGCCTGTGAATAAAGTGGTCCTCCCTTTCCCAAATGTCTTCAGTTGTTTGTCATCATCATGAAAATAAGAGAAACTAAAGAAGCTTTTCTTTAAAGAGTAGGTTACAAATGTTTTTTTTGAAGGGCGAAAAAGATATATTAGTCTTTGGAAATAAATTACAAAGATTAAAGGGACCCTAGGCACAAGGCATCAAGTCGGAGAAGAGCAAACCCACAACACGCAACAAACAACTCCAATAATCGTATGCCGCTAAGACCCGAAGGGAGAGAATAACCATCCCTAAAGTTGGCAAGAAGCCAACAAAGACAAAAACAACACCTCCCAAAGAGACACCTGACACCTAAGATTCAAAACAACACCCTAAGACACACCTAAAACTTCAAAACAACACCCAAGAGACACCTCCCTAAACTAACACCTCAAAATAGAAAAAATTAATCTGAAGCCAACATGGCTCAATAGTTCTCCTCATCAACTTCCACCATTTGCGCAATACTCATGACTCAATAGTTCTCCACATCAACTTCCACCATTTGCGCAATACTTTTGATCACATCCTCCTCCTTACCATCATAGCCAACACCTAGAGTCTTCTGTGAGTAGGTTACAAATTTACTACTCATAATCTTTCTTTAAATCATTCAAACATCAAGAGAATAGTAAAAACATATCCTTTTAACAAACCAAGTACTTTACTAGAGGTAAAGAATCAATAAGAGGTAATGGAAATAAAGATCAAAATCCTTCCTGTCTGGCCTTCATGTACACACTTGCTATGTCGATATCCAAAATACTCTAATTTCAAAAAATCCCAAAAGCGAAGTTCAAAAAACAAATATCCCGTAGATTGTCATGAATGTAAGTTAAAAATTGGTCATGTTCAAGTCTTAACAATGCAATACTCATTCCATACTCCAACTGGGTTTGAGTATTAGTCATAAAAACTGGGAAAAAATATTAACCACATTCAAATATACACATGCATGTGTGTTTGTGCATAAAGATACATAATATGTACCTGTTGTGAATAGGATTAGGCCCATTAGGTACTCTTCTCTTGCTCACATTATATGGATCACAATCAAACTTAACTCCATGTCTCTCTGTTCCTATCAACTTCAGGAGCTCAGATGATTTTGTGGTTATTGTAGTTTTCTTTATCACGCGATGGGCTAGAACACCAACAAATAAGAACCAGATAAAAGCCATGAAAAGAACAGCTCCTAATGAAGCCCTCAATACCCTGCCTCTGCCACCCATACTTCTCTCCCCTCGTTTCCCCCTAATTTCTCTCTCCAAAGCAGGAGGGCGGATTTTTTACAACCGTGTTTGAAGATGAAGTGAAAGCAATCATTTTGACGTAGGAATGACGATAATGCCCGAAGACCCCTCTGATTACAAGTAAGGAGAGAGTGAAGTAAAGAGAGGAGAGGAGACAACAGAGTAAGGCAACCAGTTTAGTTGGCGGGCAAGGAGTGATTGGTTTCTTTATAGATGAAAGACTAGCTGTGATTATGTTGGAGAGAGAGAGAGAGAGAGAGAGAGAGAGAGAGAGAGATTTCCAAAAAGAAGAAAACAAAGTTTGTTATCCTTTTGCTGCTTTACATATTGATTGGGTCCACGGCAAACTCTCCCTTTGCTTTTGGAGTGTGCATTTTCATGCAGCTATACATATCAAAGGGGACCTTGCTATGACCTCCCCCAAAACAAAGAGACAAAAAAACACACACACACACACACATATAGAGTCATGTTCTCCATCAAGTATTCACTGTCCAAATACGTAAACTTCTTCATTTGATGAACTCGGACAACTGTGAACTCTCCTGCGAAAACACAATACGTAATCATAGCTCTCTAAAATACTACTTTCTTAAACATAAAGGTGGGATGGCTTAACTTTATTACTTATATTGGCAGTTATAAGACGTTGATACGGATGGATACAACTAGGAGGCTGCTTAGGAAAAGTGGGTAGGCCAAAAGCTATGGCCTATGGGGTTTCTTGCTTGCTAAGAATCTGATCTACTTTTCTCAAATAAGTTCAATTGGACCAACCAAAAAATACTAAAAATTCTTTACCGACAACATGTCTACTTTAATCATTTTTGGAATTGAGGGTAAAGCCTACAAATAAACTAGTAACTGGACCAACAATCACTCGAACCTGTAAGAGGAGAGAGGAAAGTATCACTAGATAATCCATCCAGATTCCAAACCATTAAGGAGAGAGAGAGAGAGAGAGAGAGAGAGAGAGAGAGAGAGAGAGAAGATTGGAAGATTTACCTTCCTGACTTCAAATAATGACCTCATCTCTTCAAGAACTCTTTCCCTTGAGCAAATTGAGGGTGAAATTGGACCTGGTTTCTATCAAGGCAAGAGCAATGCATGTTCATTTTGCCAAAATTATGATCCGAAGGCCCAGCGTCGATTAGATATCACAGAAACCATCCCAACTTACGACTGTTTGACAGAATTATACTTTCGCAACTTCATGTACTAAAATTTTTTCATACGAAAAGGAAGCACAACTTTCCACTACGCGTGTTCAGCATTCACGGATAGGTAAAATCTCTTGCGCGAAGAATTGAGATCAATTTTCAGACAGTTTTCAAAGTTAAGAGGCTCGTGACTAAGCCATTAATTGTGAAACAACTAAATTCATTTAACTGCTTAACTGTGCAGCAGTGCCACTATCTTAGCATGCAGAACCCTCGTACTCAGAAACAAACTATTTGCAAATCACGGCAAAGAAGAGTTGAAGACATTTCCTTTGAAAAAACGTCGCTCTATTCATTTGGAAAATTCTTGATAGGTGAACATGATGTAGGTGAACGGAATGTTGGCATTGAATACTGTTCAAATGTATGTAAACGCTAGAACTATCTTTTTTCTGAACTAGGTTGAATACCTCATATTACATGGGAAGAAAGTAATACACTTCCCCAGTACACACGATACAATTTGTTACAATTTAAACAAACTTGGTCTGAATGTGCTTGATGTTGGATTCATCTGACAGAACCAAATGAAGAAAATTGACCTGCAAAACAAATTATGAAACTTTTCCTTTTTAATAAAAAATTGTGTATACCAACCCAAACCCAGCCATAGAGAGAGAAGGTGGAATGCCATAACAAAATCAAACATCTGATGGCCACACTAATAGCAAATTACCATGCGTAACTAAGAAGCCAATTTGGCCACATGAGTGTAGACACCGTTGCTGAACTTAACCTCATTAACTCCGCACTTTCCATTTCCAGTCAAGCTTTTTCTGCTACTGCTCGAATTGATTTCTCAGGCTTCCTCTTTTTTTGTGCCCACTTGGGTCCATATATAGCTAAATGTGTCCGGCCAAATCGTCTATCAGTTATCTGCAATTTCATGTCACAGAGCAACATATCATGCACTAAACTGCAATCCGAACAAACATAAAGCATTGATTAATAGAGTATCAGAAAACAGAAACTTCCCAAGTAACATGATCACGACCACAATAGACTTCCACTCCATGGGGTTACAACGTACACATCAATCAAATTCACAATTAAAGAAAGCTACCAGTCTGTTTCTTTCAACGATCGCTCTCCATTTTGGGAGGCCGAGTCTCAAACTTTAGATTTAACAGGTATTCAAAGACTTCATATATATAAGCAGTCAGAGAATACCTATTATGCTGCCAGCAAAATTAATTGTCACAATGTCATAGGAAGTACCTTTACGAGGCATCCACATGAATCGAGCATGTCTGTTCTTAAAGGATACTCCACTACCTAGAGCATTAAAAGTGGAAGTTTTAGATGATATTCAGAGGAAAATATGGATACTACAAATATTGACGGAAGTGAAGGGAAAGCACCAACATACTATAAATGTATCCTCTCCAACTAAAGATGATTTTGAAACTTGATCCATCAGTACAGCATAATCCACTTCAGTGTAAGGAGGTGTCACACTAATATAGTTAAATGGCCCATCTTTTCCTACATAGAAAGAATTCATCACAAACTCTGTCTACAACGTTACAAAGTAAGAAAACAAATCATTTACTGTAGGTCTAAGGATCTATTTACTTCAAAACATCTGAAGAAAGAAGCATGTCTGGGCAATGAGTCCTCTACGTTTGATGTGGATTATTTGGCGTGAGAGACATTCGAGATGTTTTGAAGGGATCGAAAGCCCTTTGTTTAGAATCAAAAGTTTTTGGTGAATTGCTTATATAGTTGGGACAAGAGAGAATATAATCCCTCTCTTGACCAATTTTTAGATTGGTTTGAGCTTTTCCATTCTCATATTGGTGTCTGGGGCCTTTTTGTCTGTGGTCTCTTTTTGTATACGGGCAGCATTCCCTTAATGCCTTATTTCTAGTATAATCATTTACTTATAAAAAAAAAATCTATTTACTTCAGATCTGGTGAAGACTATGTACAGTCCACGTATGAAAACTATGACAGAATCCCAATGATTCATTTTCATTTTTCAGGCCATTCTGGATCATTAACAAGGTCAACTCCTTGAAATCAGGGTCAACTTTGGCCTTCTAACCCAGGCGTACCAAATTGCAGGCAGTGATCATTGATACAGGTTAGCCACTGCAAGGTTCAGAATTTTGACTCTTAGACACAACCGAAGGAATACTTTCATGGACATAGAAGGAACAATAAGGAAAAACCGAACAAGCAACATTTGTAGATTATAGCTGATAAAAAAAACCATTTATAAATGATAGTATAATGACAGTTCACATATTATACTCCAACTGGTGATAGACAGGAGAGCTTCTATCGGAGGCCCGGACATAAGATTTAGTCTAATGTTAATAAGCAGAGCATATTGATAACCTAAGGGCCTTGTGCTTGTAAGGAGAACAAAACAAATGAGGAACCCTATATGATTCTTTGTGCTTGTGCTTAGTATTAGTGTGTGTGTGTGTGAGAGAGAGAGAGAGAGAGAGAGAGAGAGAGAGAGAGAGAGAGGAACTAAATCACACACCTACAGACCGTGCAGCCCCCTCAAGGAAAGTTTCAACACGAACTGTATGTATCACTGAAACATCAAGAAAACCAGTCCATTCTAAATTTGGCCGTAGAACATCTGAAACTACCGAAGGATCCATCTCAACAAAATGCACCTGGGAGATTGCAAGTATGCACACCAGGTGTTTCAGAAAACCAAAAGGAGAAACATGTAATCAAAACTGCCAATCAAAAAAAAAAAAAAAAACATGTAATCGACACTGCACAAGAAACTAAAACCAAGTTACTCATCAAAAGATCTCATTTTCAGCAGTAAATTGCAAACCCATTTTCAAAATGTAAACATATCAGGATTCTACGCCATCACCTGGGTTCACCAATTGTTATGTAGCTAGACAAAGAGGCTATTAAACATAGCCAAAAATCATTACCAAATAATGAATGGGCTTTTAGAGTATAATTGTACTACCTCAGAACATCCCCGGCTGAGAGCCTCAATCCCAACAGATCCTGTGCCACTGTACAAGTCTAACCAGCGACCAGGCCTTAATGATGCAGGACAGCCTCCAGCCACCTTAACAAAGAAAATATATGTCTTCAAAAACATTATAAATTTTGAAGTAGCATCTACAAGAATGTTCAAAACCAAACAAAGATACCGAAGCATTAACAATTTAGCTTGTTCCATCACTATGACTTCATTGTATTGATATACACTTTTTACCTGCAAAATGTCAAAGGCTGCACCTTTTACAACTTCCATCATTGGCCGTACATCCTGGCCTTTTGGCGAGATCAATTTCTTCCTTCGAGCCTTTCCTCCAAGAACCTAAAATAACCAATAAGGTCACTTTTGCTTCCACTTTTAACAAACAAAAGTCCTTAAGGCAAGCGAGAAAGATCCGCATGAATTACTCTTATTAAGATAAACAATATGGGGATTTCTCAGTATTGAGTGAATGCTTGAAGATGCAGGCTTGTTATTTATTTACAAATCCAATAACCAAGTAAGTAAAAAGAAAGTATTTAGCTTTTCATTTTGCCTTTCCTAAAGGGGAGGCAATAATATATCTCAAATCCGGTGACAACTTATGCGGCCAATATCCCTTTGATCAAGATGCTAGCAGTTCTATCCATGAATAACCTCATGTTCGTGAATTTGAGTTTGTCAAATGTCAAATAAACCCAAACTCCGATCAAGCTGGATTGTCATCGTGATGTCAATGTTCATATATGTTTAGCCATATTCATTCAAATACGTAGACCACATTTAAAGCAGACTCAACCTGAAGCAATTTGTGGGTCTCCCTCAAGGGCTTAGGTTTCGCCGCAGGGACCTGCTTGCCTCTACCTGCCTTCTGCGGCTCCTTTCTCCTCCTTTCCTGAAAATGCACAACACTAACTTTCCAAAAGATGTTTCACATTATGCTTGTGTTTCATTCATTTAAACGATTTTGAGAAGCAATGATATGGTCATGTCATTTCCTTGGCATTTCAATGGAATGACCATCCACCTAAAGTGGTTTTTGATAACTTCATCTGTACAGTACAGTACGTAATCTTTTCCAGCGAATTTGAAGGGAATAGACATTCTCTTCCAGCTTCATTCCAATGACCCAAACACTACCTACAAATATGAATCACAAGGGCTGCAAACAAACCAAGCTGTTTGCGAGCAACTCCTCGGCTCAACTCTTAGTAAACGAGCTCCAGTTTTAAGCTCGTTTTGTAAACAAGCAAAGCTCAAGTTAGTTGCAACTCAGCTTAATTATAAATGAACTGAGCTCGAACACCTCGATAATAAATGAGCCGAGCTCAAACTCCTCAATAGTAACCGAGCCAAGCTCGAGCTTGCTTTATTAGCCTTAACCCGAGCTCGAGCTCTGGACTAGTTTTGAACGGTCCAAGCTTGAACAGAACACATCAGTAAACGAGCTCGAGCTCGAGTTTTAAGCTCATTTTGTAAACAAGCCAAGCTTGAGTTAGTTGTAACTCGGCTTGATTATAAAAGCACAGCTCATTTGAATAGAGGCTCGTGTAGTAACTGAGCTCGAACACCTCAATAATAAACGAGCTCGAGCCCTGGACTAGTTTGGAACTATCTGAGCTCGAACATGTCAAAGCTCGGGTCGTTTCTGCTCGTTTGCAGCCCTTAATTATGATGATGATGAGTGCATTATTCATATAAGCAGATACATAAACAAATAAACACACACACACACACACATATATATATATATATATATGGAGAGAGAGAGAGAGAGAGAGAGAGAGAGAGAGAGAGAGAGAGAGAGAGAGAGAGAGAGACCTTCGGTGGAGAAGGTTCAGATAGGAACTCATCGGGATCGATGCCGTAGCTCTCGAGCAACGCTCTATTCTGGTCACTCGCCATATCATTTTTCGATTCTGTTACACGTCGCAATAAACAAATATATTCAATCCAAACACAATGAAGAAAATGTTCGAAATCAAATCAACACAATCTAATTGAATTAAGTAGTGAGTTATCAAGAAAATATTTAGTGGATTACTGGAAGAGAATAAGATGGCCGAACGACGTCTTCGATCGGTGATTCTGGAGGGAAAAGCGATGAGGAAGAGATTGGGAGGAGATGAAATTAGGTTGGAAGAGGTGGTGAGGCGGAGAGGAGAGAGGATTGGAGGTTGAGGAGACGACGAAACCGCCATTGCTAGAGCTCGAAATTTCTCTGGTGGTTGATTTTTTGGGGATAAGCCGTAAGCGTTTATTGAAGATTGAAGAAGGATGCACCCAGAGCCGCAAACCAGTGAAGCGGAGTTCCAAGTGTTTATGCTTCCGGTGGTTCAAAAGCTCGAGGTGGAGTCCAAATAATCGAGCTAGGTTTGTTTATTAAACGAGCTGAATTATTAAGAACGAGTCAAACTTTAAAAAATGAGTTGCTTACCATGAACTCGAGCTCGACTTATTTAAAAATGATAGGGCTGCAAAACGAATTGAGCAGCTTGAGGCTCAACTAGACTCATTTTCGAGTGTTGGGCTCGTTTAGTAAACGAGCCGAGTTTTAACACTCTAAAACTCAGTTGGAAACGTAGGGTCAACTCGTTCACAGAGACTTGTTTAATTAATGAATTTTGCTTCACTTGTTAAGGGCTCGACTCATTTATAGCTGAGTTTGAACACAACAAAGTTCAACTCGAATAGGCTCATTTCCAGCTCTATTGAATGTGTTTAAAACCCGAGCTTGACTCCTTCCCTAATGAGTCAAGCCGAGTCAATAACGAACCGAGGCTTGAGTTCTTTGCAAAACAACTTTGGTTTGTTAGATATGATCAACAAATTTTTGTTTTTATGTTTCGAGATAATAAGAAAACTGAAAGCTCAATTAGAGGAAAACGGCCAATCAACCAACTGAAATGCAGGGAAGGGGTCGGGATTTCATAAACGTGGGACGGAGCTATGAATAACAAGATTTGACATTTCAAAGTTCGGAAATCTAAAGCATTTAATGTCTAAATAATATCCAATACAAAATACAAAATATCTGGATATTCTTAACAAATAAAAAACAACTAATATTAATATTGACATTTGAAAAAAAAAAAACCTAAAACAACGCGGGGGCCTTGGCCCCATACATCCCAGAATAGCTCCGTCTCTGCTGAAATGGTTATACAGGGTTTAACAAGAGGAAGGAAAAAAAAAACTAGGAGTTACAATTTTTAAGTTGCAAACTTGAATATATGGTTGTGTTGTCAAATTAGCACATTCCCAGATTGTGCTTCTCTAACGGATTGCAGGCAATCTCAATCCCTTGTCAAAGGCCGGCCTTGAGCAATTCTACCGCTGCATCCAGCTGCCAACACAGAACTCGTTCATGGAATTCATCATAACATCCTTCCGGTCGACAATCGAATCCAGATTCTCACTTCAGGGTCGGCTGTGGCACCCGGTCTTCAGAGCTCCAAGGAGTTCAGCATCTCCTATGATGTCAACATTAGCCTGAGAAGTCTCCGTGTCCATCACCATCTTACTAGCTAGGAGGATCTTCTTGTAGTTTCGAGGCGATGACTGCCAAAGCAAAATGCTCAAGTCTCACCACCTCTTCACTATCTTTGGCAAAATGCTCAAGTCTCAACACCTCTTCACTATCTTTCATTGCGGCTTTCGTAGATAAATCGTAGATTTTGTACAAAGGAAGTTCAACTTCCGAATGCTTTCCAACGTAAAGTCTAAGCCCTTTATCGTCGAGGAACCTCTGGACAGGCTTACCAACTCTAGACAGCGATAGGCCAAACAAAAAATGCTCAATACCGATGAAACGGTGACCCTGCATTCTTCTTTGTATATAAGCAACCTCTATTACATCAAGCACTTCCGCATCAAACCTTCCAAAGTAACCACATGTTTTAAAGGGAAAAGAGCTGCGTTTCGAAACCTCTCCACTGCTAGGCGTTTGAACGCATTCAATGCGGTTAGGCCAGACTGCAGGCCACAAACACACGCATCAAGCAATTTTATCGCTGCTACATCGGATGCTTCACAGTTCTTCAACGTCCGTTGGTTTTCCCTGTTTAACCAGTGTGGTAATGTAGTCGAACAGCTCCACGAAATCGACAGCTTTCCAAGCTTCCAAAACGAGAGTATTGAAAACGTGAAAACATTTCACGTGCAATAACTCTCCAACATCAGCTGCATTTTGCAATCTCCCTTTAGTGGCACATACTTCTCCATCTCTTCCAATGCAAGCTTTATAGAAGATGACCCGATATTATCTCACGTGATAGGATACATTTCAAAATCCCATCTCAAGTCCCCGGGATCGGCGTCTGGGTAGGTGAAAAAGGCATGAAGCTCCAGTATCTCTCCAACATCATGTTCCCTTAGGTTAGGAAATTCTCTCACATTTATCTTCCCTTGAGCAATGGCTATCAGAGCACCGCCGCCGCCAGACTCCAATCGCTGTAGGTTACCACTTACCACGTAACTTTCTATAACTTGCACTCAGCTTCTCCCAGTTAAAAATTCTCTCGAAATCTTCCAGATCGAAAACGGTCAACACAAACTTCGCAATGCTGCTAAACACACTGCGGTGAACAGAATCATACGGCTCGGGCGGGAGTAGCTTCTTCAACGGAAGATCAAAATAAATCATTCCTCTTAAGGTTAATGCCGCAATGGCCTTAGAAATCAGCTTTATCTTTCGCTTCATACCTTTGCGTTTGCCTTTCGAAACTGCCTCGGACCACAAACCAAGTTTCAAGGCCTCGGCCGCGGATCTTCCCGATCCCTTCAATGCAGCGTCACCCTTCCTGTTTCCCTTGAAACTCTCTGGAAAATTTTTATTAAAAATCAGATCGTTCAAAACACTGTTTCACGGATGAGATTCACCTTCTCATTAAAATTCGGACCGTCCAAAACACTTTTTCACGGATGAGATTCATCTCTGTAAACCCATTTTTGCGGAAACCTCCGTAAAGAAGATATTAGTACCATTTACGTAACCCTACAGCCAAACACGTGCCCCGTGCTTGAGTCGTAAAAACTTGGTTTGTCAACCTATCTGCACCACTATAGCGTAGAGAAATTAATTATGTTAGACATTATTTTTTTAGTGATGTCGGTGAACGTGATTTTACTATTTTGCCCTTGTGTCTGAATATGAATATTTTTCGTTGAAGATGACAATTCTCCAAAGGGGAAAATGACATGATCTTTTTTTAAGTGTACAATGGTTGGAATTCTTAAGTATATATTAGGCTATAGTCAAGTATTATTTCATTGACCATTTTTTCTCCCAACATTTTCAACGACTTGTTAATATAAAAAAGATTTTGTTTTTCCAAGGAGATTAAACTCTATCAACCTTAGGTGGAAACTCCACTCCCATTTATGGGCCCACCATGCATGTATTACAGTAATTTGAACCGTTCATCTTATAGATCTCACAGAATAGTATATAAATCGGCTTTATCGAATATTGATAGGTATATAAAATAAATAAATTTGAATTTATAAAATCACAACCATCTATTTTATAGGCCCAAAATAAATTTTAATGTACATATCAATATCCGATCAATCCGATTTTTAGCATGGATGTATTACTCTGCGAGCCCTGCGAGATGAACGATTTAGATTACTAAAAAAACGCATTGTGGGTCCCACAATGAGGTGGAAACCATGAGGTTTAAATTCTTTTCCAAATAAAAGTATTACTGTATGTTGGAGGTGCTGGACCTAATCCGCCTTTGCCCAATCTTAGACTTGACTGCCGAACGATCCAATACCTAAAGGGTTCATGCAGAAAAATTATTTGTGGTTTAGACTGAGAAAACGAGGATATTTTAAGGGGCCAAGAGCAACTAGGAAGAAAAGTATCCGATGCTCTCGGGACATACGTCACATAACACATCAACGAGAGAAACTTTTATAGGTTGTGTTTGTTTGGCATTTTAGTTTAGTTTTTTAATTATTACCCTATTTTTTTTGTAATTATTATTCTATTTTTCTAATTATTATTTTGTCATCCCTCTCTATCTCCCTCTACTCATTAGTTCTCCTTCCAATCATTACCTTATTTTTCTCCCAGCCATTATCAAAACTAAACTAAACTAAAATGTCAAACAAATAAAATCTTATGTCCCAGGTATGGGAGGGATGGTGGTGTTCCTCTCCGGTCCGTTTTTAATTTTTCAGCTATTTTCCAAGCATATTTTGATGATTGGCTCCGTTCAATTTGTAAAGCCCAGCGAGAACAATAATCTTACCAAAAATCATGTTCAACGGACTTTTGTAAATACATGATCAACACACATGAAAAATGAAAAAAAATAAAAATTGGATAAAAAACACACTTAATCAGAACCCTTTTTTTTTTGTGGCATTTTTGACTAATGTCCGATGAACATGATTTTTGACAACATTAATGTTCTCGCTGAGTTCTACAAAATGAACGGAGTCGATCATCAAATTGTACTCGAAAAATGGCATAAAAATTAAAAACGGAATGAAGGGGGACACCACCACCCCTTCTATCCTTGAGATATATAAAAGTTTCTCTCAATGAGAATTAGGTGACAAACTACACAGCGGCAGTTCCAGGATTTTAGTTTAGTAATGACAAAATTACAAAAAAAAAAATTTATATACAAAAGGCTCTATATAAAATGCACATATTTACATTTGGATGAAATGTTATTGGGCCTAGTTTATTTTGTTTACTGGAGTTATACTACCTACTTACTTACAAACTTAAGCGATTTTTCACTTACTTTGGTTATGTATGAATGATTTAGTGCCGACAACATTAAGGAAAAATACAATTATATAAAAGAAGTACGAAATTTTTAGTGCATTTTTTGAATCCAACCCTCTAGCAACCATGTAGAGCCGCCCTTGAAACTACATGAGTGGTGTTGTAATTCATGTGGAGCATTGCTTTTAAAGCATCAATAACCTCTCTGCATCAACAATGTTGTGACACAAATAATCTAATCCTCTCATCTAAAAATTGGATATTTTTTTGTCATTTGTTAATTCTAATCTACACCATCTTAAGGGACTTGGGGGAGGGAGATGAGGCTTACGGGGATTAAACTCTGTCCATGTGCATGGAAATATGCAAGGGAAGCCAACTGCACTGCACTCTACCCCACTTACAAAATTGGACAATGTTGATGGGCCTATGTGCGGTTTTTTGGAAAAATATTTTTTATTTCTGCACGATTCTTAATAAGTTTATTTATTTCTACATCAAAAATATTTCTCAAAAACTTAAGAGTTTTGCTAGAAAATGCCCAGTGAGCATCCACAAGAAGACAAAAATTATGTGTTTTTCCCATCTCTTCACCCCGTGTCGGGGGTCTGACACGGGTCCACTTCTACTATGACGAAAATACCCTGGCTTGGGCAAAAAATATCTAAACCTATTTTATTTTTTTATTTATTTAATTAATACTAATGTTTATACGCTGTATTTTTTTTATTTATTTAAAATTATTTTAGTGTTCCAATTTTCAATCCGGTTGAATTGGTGGAAAGATCTTGTTTTTTTTTTTTTTATCATTTTATCTTTAATGGTCATTATGAAATTTTGAACTCGTAGAATCAAATATCTTTTAGGACTAATTAACGAGAGCGCTAAAGTCAAAATTTAATTATGGCCATTTAGGATAAAATGATTAGGAAACTAAAATCTTTCCACTAGTTCAAACAAATTGAAATTTGGAACACTTAATTTTTTAACTATATTTTTAAATATATAAACTGTCATTTAAATATAGTTAAAAAATTAAGTGTTCCAAATTTCAATCCGTTTGAACCAGTGGAAAGATTTTAGTTTCCTAATCATTTTATCCGAAATTGCCATAATTAAATTTTGACTTTAGTGCTCTCGTTGATTAGCCCTAAGAGATATTTGATTCTATGAGTTCAAAATTTCATAATGACCATTAAAGATAAAATGATAAAAAACAAGATATTTCCACAAATTCAACCGGATTGAAAATTGGAACACTAAAATAATTTTAAATAAATAAAAAAGAAAAAGATACAGCGTATAAACATTAGTATTAATTAAATAAAAAAATAAAATAGGTTCGGATATTTTTTGCCCAAGCAGGAGTATTTTCGTCATAGTAGGAGTGGACCCGTGTCAGACCCCTGAGGTGAAGAGATGGAAAAAAGTATATAATTTTTGTCTTCTTGTGGATACCGACTGGTCATTTTCTAGCAAAACCTAAAACTTAAAACCAAACAAAGGCTAAATTTTTAATATAATTTTGATACCACATAATCCCCTACCGTTGTAAGAAAAACATCAAAATTTCAACAACCACACAACAATTAGTTTTCAACAACCACACAACAATTAGTTTTTAACACGCTATGTGTATGGGCCCCACTTCTCATGTGAGAAGAATTTATGTGTTTACGTGTGTATTTATAGAATTACAACAATTAGTTTTCAACACGCTGTGTATGGGCCCATTTCTCATGTGAGAAGAATTTGTGTGTTTGCGTGTGTATTTATAGAATTTGTGTGTTTGCCTGTGTGAGTGTGTGTGATTGTAATAATCGGAAAAAAAAAAAAAAAAAAACATATCCCCTGCCATTTTCAATTCCTTTTCCCTCTAATTTTGTAGCACTAACACGTATCAAGCACAACAACAAGAATATTAAAAAGCCACTCGCACGTGGACGCGGCGAAAACCGTCGTCGGTCAGCCGTCGGGGTTGAATACTCAGAAAATTTTCAGTGCTTTCACGTTGTGCCCGTCCAGTACTCCCGAGCCGTCCAACACACTTTTGGACGATTCAGATTAAAATCTTTTCTCTCCTCGCACCCCTCTGCTTTCTCTTTCCAAATTCAAATCGTCCAAAATTGTATCGGAAGACTCGAATGTGCCGAGCGGGTACCCACTGGCCACTGGCCCCTGAAAAATTTCTCGTTGAATACTGCACTGTACTTACCTTCGATGACATGTACGCGTACCCGCTACGCCCCACGCGTTAAAAAACACAAAATACTATCCCCCTCCTTCCTTCTATTATTGCCACATCGTGGACAACAAAACAAACTCCCCTGATCTGATTAGGAGAGGAGATCACACACGCTTCACGGCTCTGTTTAATTTTCAGCTACCTGGGTGTCGAAGATAGATAGATATCTGTATAGACCCATAAAATCAAAATCAAAATCAAAATCAAAATCAAGAGAGAGAGAGAGAGGAAGGACTTCTGAACCCTTCCGACAGCGACGTCAACCGAACGCCATTGGTCTTTTTTTACTGGCCACCTACCATTTAATTTCACGTACCCGATTTCCGCCCTCCCTCTTTCATATACGCCCATGCTTTGATCTGAAAAAAGGGGCAGATTTGGTGGATACTTTGATCGGGAATAAAAGTTTAGAGAGAGAGAGAGAGATGGGAGTGTGTGGGTCTAAACCCATGGCTTGCGTGTGTCCCGGAAAGAAACCCGGCAGAAGAAGACGACGGAGGAGAGAGAGGAAGAGTAAGATCCATTCTTCTTTATACAAACGGAACGATGACGTCGTCGTTGATCCGTCTACCCTCGTGGATCGGGCTTACACCAACCCTACCCTCAGAGGTAGTACTCCAGCTAATTAGCCTCTCCTTTCTGTATATTGCTTCAAATTATTATGGGTTTATTAGCAATGACAGCTGGTAAGAGTTCTGATCCATGGTTACTTGATCAATTATTGGCACTCACGGTATTTTTGTTTCTGTACCAAAATTGGGTTTCTCTAGATATTTACATATCATTAAAAGTTTGACATTTGGAATAGTAGCCCCGTTCAGTTGCACGGGAACGATGAGCAAGCACGAGAAAATTGTTTTTTCCTGCAACTTTGTTTGTGTTCATTTACCAAGAAAGTTGTGGGACTCACTCATATCCCAAATTTCTCATTGGAAAACACTTCCCTGTAAAATAAATTTTCCTTTAAGGAAGGAATTTTAGATTTACTACAAAATTCTTTGCCAACCGAACAAAAAGGACTCTTTCATTTTTTCTGAGAAAATAGATTTCCTGCACAACATTACCGCCAACTCAACGGGGCCGTAGTGTTTTCGAAGAAACTAGGGTGCCACTGGCCTTTACAAGCTCTCCAACAAACTTCTGGGTTCGAGTCCTAGGTCAGTCAGTGTGTGCATTTAGGACCGAAGGTCAGTCACCCATTAACTAACTTGGCTAACTTGTTAATTCTTCTTGAAGAACCGGCACCCATTAAGGGCCCAACAAGAGAAAAGTGAACTAACCAGATCCTGACCCATTGTTTATGAGTCTAGGTAGGGAAAAGAATTCCTCGACCAACACGATAGGGAAAAATTAAAATGTGTTTTCTTCGAGATACTGAAGAGTGAGGAATATGATTACCATGATCAATGTTGTGTACTAACTTGTAACTATCATGTACTCATATTTCCATTGAAGCAAACATTTACTTCAATTGTTTGAAGTGTTGAAAGTGTTGAGCTGATCTTTCTTCATACTTCCAGTGGCATCAAAAGAAAATTCTGACGCTGCAAACGCTGCAACAGCAATCGAGTCTGATTGTGATGATGATTTTCACAGTGTGCAAGATGGTATGTGGTTTGGACATTGTATAAGCATTCAAGTTTGCTGCTTTTTATTGATATTTTTAGTATTCAAGCAGCTAGCCTTTCTAATACTGTGTCATACATGATTTCAGCATTTACAGATGTCTATCACCGTAGCTCCGATGTTGATTCCACTTCAGATATTGTATCTCCCAGATCTTCTCGCCACATTAATTATGATATTACCCGCAAGTCTTTATCTAGTCAGCAACCCAATCTAAATGGAGAATCAGGAGGAGATACAGAAAGCAAATGCGGAGGAGAGGGCGCAAAGAATGAGAAAACCCTTAATCTGCGTCCAAGAGGTGTAGATCCTCAATTGGAATCTGATGAAAGTGACAGTGATAACGAAGCAGGAGTGTTGCACAATTGTGGACTTCTTACAAATAATTGTTTACCTTGTCTTGCTACTGATGTTTCCTCAGATGAAAATAAAAGACCCCTAAGCCCCAGCACCCCGAGTGCCATGAAGAAAATGGCTTCAATATTCTCTTTTAAAAGGAAGGAGGAGCAAGCTACTCCTGCACTATGTAAGCCTCATTCACTTGTCTTCAGTGGTAAAAGCTACTTCATTTCCGTCTATCCTGCTTCCCGTTTAAGATTGGTCACATCTCTGAATGAGCCCTCTGTAGTATCGATAATTACTGTGAGCCTTCATATTATGAAATCGTTACTCATCCTTGAGACTTCTTGTGCAGTTCCCCATCATGACAATAAAATTTAGTGGCCATACTTAAATTTAGAAAAGCCTTTGAAGACATAAATCTTAGGGTGACATATTTTGGAAGAATTTAGTTAGAAATTACGAGAGTATGAACAGCCAGGTCTTTCCCAAATGACAGTGCATGTGTTCTAGTTCCATGGTTGTGAGAGGTTTCTGTCTTTCTTACCCGCTTTGGAATTGGATCTTGGTCTATTTGAGATTGTTCGTTTTAATAGTGATTTGAATAACGAAAAACACCACTTCTTCGCACAAGTCAGAAGAGGTTACGGGAGTTCTTTTTAATTTCATTGCGCAGGAGTTGTGTCTGGCTAGAAGTTAGGTGTTTCCTTGTATGAAACTGGTGGAAGGTTTGCACTTGAACCCATTACATCTTATGGACTTTGAATCAAATTATCAGAGGCATGCATGTGTGTTCATCGTACTGGAATGCTGCCTTTGGTTTCGGGAATGTATACTCATTCTGGATGGTGATTCTATATGATTATGCCATTTCTTCTCCAGCTTTCTTGTTGGCACTTTCTTGAATTGTATAGTTAATTGCTAAACCATAAGGCACAAAACAAGCTGCTTATACAAATGTTATATGTATTTTTCAGTTTCACCAAAGGCACTTCTGCAAAGACCAGTTGCGGGTTCCCAAGTTCCATGCTGTCCACCAGAAAAGACAATGAGTGATTGCTGGTCACCAATTGAGCCAAGTACTTTCAAAGTCCGTGGTGGAAACTATCTTAGGTGAGAGCAAAGTATTGCATTTGTTTATGGCTTCAACTAGCTATTTGTTCATAATGGCTGCAAAATCATTGTGTAGATTCATTCATTCTACATCCTCATGGTTACTGTTTTCCTTTAATTTCTTCTAGGGAGCCATGCGCATTTATTTGAGAAAGCCTTCGAAATTGATGTAAATTAATCAGTTTATGTTTCAACCCATTCACCCCAAGTGATTGGGACATAAGGCTCGGTTGGATTTGGTTTGTTTTGATTATGTTTCAACCCAGTTTATTTATGTCTATCAACATGAAGCCAATGTTGCTTTTGGTTTCTTTTGGTCACAGGGATAAAAAGAAAGATTCTGCTTCAAACCATGCTGCATTTTATCCTCTTGGTGTAGATGTGTTTTTGTCTCCACGTAAAATTGATCATATTGCTCGTTTTGTGGAACTTCAAGCGTTGAATTCATCTGGAGAAGTCCCTGCTATTCTCGTCGTCAATCTTCAGGTAATGTACCTCGCATATTTGGGTGAAATTGATTATGTATATTACTTGGCGATCAAGTTGGTCAATATTTTCGATGTCCAAGTATTATATCCATTTAAATGTAT
The DNA here is from genome assembly GCA_014282245.1 of Rhododendron simsii. Classification (NCBI taxonomy): domain Eukaryota; kingdom Viridiplantae; phylum Streptophyta; class Magnoliopsida; order Ericales; family Ericaceae; genus Rhododendron; species Rhododendron simsii. The sequence goes on from CM024962.1 coordinate 3,374,982, forward strand.
CCAGCTTGAATTTATCAAGCTCTCTCAAATTATTGTGGCAAGATGCTGCATGCTAGTTTTGTATTGTTGATGTCTATCACCCAAGGAACTTCTAGTGTGTCCATGGACTTTTATAGTCCGTCAGAATAGGGAAAAATCTTTATTAGCAGGTCATGAAGTTGGCCTGCAGAAAAACAATTGACATATATACGGGAGTTATTTTTCTGTTTTCTCTGATGACTCTCTCTCTCTCTCTCTCTCTCTCTCTCTCTCTCAGATTCCGCTGTATCCTGCCAAAATCTTTCCAAATGAATATGACGGAGAAGGAATGAGTTATGTTTTGTACTTCAAACTATCCGACAACTATTCGAAACTTCCACTCAATTTCCAAGAACAAATCAGGGTAAGGTGGTTTTTGTACTTGCAGGTTTACAATATATGGCAAGTGATAACTTATACACAAGGGATAACTTGTACATACAGACTATTCCCTTCGTAATCCTCCATAAGTGTTTTATTTATTACAAATTCCTGATTAGTCCATGGAAATATCCATGCTTCTCTCTACGACAGAGGTTGATTAATGATGAAGTAGAGAGGGTCAGAAGTTTTCCGTTAGAAACAACTGCACCCTTCAGGGAAAGGTTGAAGATCTTGGGTCGAGTGGTAAACATGGAAGACCTTCATCTAAGTGCAGCTGAGAGGAAGCTTATGACTGCTTACAATGAAAAGCCTGTTCTCTCACGTCCTCAACATGAATTTTACCTGGTAAATTTGTCTATTTTAAACAGATTCAGTTCCTGTTATGTTCTATTCTAGTTTTATTGCATCTCGTTTATCTATATGATTTACCTTATCTTTCCTGATAGTTAAAGCCCTCCTGGACATGAATCCAACATTTTGTAGAACTTTTACTTACTGTAAAGAAGAGTTTTCTTAAAAAGATATATGGAAGTGCATATCCTACATTTTTGGACTGTTCATCTATTAAATTTTTGTTGGTAAGTACTCCTGTGATCGTCTCATAGGGAGTAAAGCGTGTTTTGTTGAAAATTTTGAACTATATTGCTAACTATGTATTTCTCTCTGATTAATCTTAAAGGGGCAGAACTACTTCGAGATTGATTTGGATATGCACAGATTCGGCTATATCCCTAGGAAGGGTTTTGAAACATTTCAAGAGAGATTGAAGAATTGCATCTTGGATTTTGGCCTGACTATACAGGTACTTGTCTTCAACGAGTTTATTGCCAGTGCTAGTTTTATTACTACTACGTTTTATCCACATCTGATATCATTTTCGCATTACTTTTATGAATCGAAACAGGGAAACAAACAGGAAGACTTGCCAGAGAATGTGCTGTGTTGTGTGAGATTGAAGGAGATTAACTACTCTAATTACCACCAACTGGGGTTTTGAATCAAGGGCTTTCGCACCCAGGTTGGGTTTTCACTGAAAAGCCAAAGATTCGAGCAGATGAGAACTAATCAAGACTCAAGAGGCGTCGTTTGAGTTGTTTCGTGGGTTATTTATTGTTCCTGGTTTTATAGGTCTTTGAATAATCCTGCAGTCTCTTGAATTGACTTTGAGCATCCGTATTTATCTGTAAAGGATTGCTTACACGAGTGTACAGTTCAAAACCTGGTCGAAATGAAATAAAAAGCAAGCATTTTCACGATATTTATCGCATTCTCATCGGAATGCCGAGTGGTATAATTACTATCTTAATTAAGTGCAAAATACCCATGAAATTGCAGCAAATGAGAGCAAACAATGAGATCCAAGTTATATAGCTGAAAAACTGCAAAATACCCTTTAAGAGATCTAAACAGGCTGAACCCATGACAACCCTTTTCTTCCATCGCTCATTCTGGTCTAGTGCAAGCTCATTGACATAACATAAAATTAACTGCTAGTTCTGGTTTAGCGAAAAAGTGAGAACTTAAGGACTCAGTAATTGAAATACTCATTCATGAACTCAGGGAATTCCATCTGCATCTCACTATCTCTATCCAGAATGGCCTCGACAAATGAACTTGCAGAAGATGAAGCAGGTTCGGACAAGTGCTTTTTCTGACCTCCATTGGACATTGCTCCACATGCTTTCTCTTGTCCAACTTCACTCAACTGGGGAGAAAAGGCTGAAGAAAATATCTCTGTATCCGCGGACTGAATAGGGTTGCCGACAAGAAACTCAGTACTCCAACGAGGAGAAGGCGGTGTGATCACTGGAGCCTGAGCTTGTGGGCAGGGAAAGGATTGTGGGGACCTCAGTTGTGGGAAACTACAGGAGCCTGATGATGATGAAGCTGAAGAGGAAATTTCTGTGTAGAAATACGGTTGGTTTGGAAAAGACTCGCCTTGGAATTGCTGTGGAAATGGTTTACTGATTGAACTTTCCATTGGAAGGAAAGTCAGTCCAGAGACTGAAACTTGCATGTTGTTCGTGGATGGAATCGGGTTTCTGGTGTTTGGGAGGCTGCTGATTTTTCCGTAGTCTGAAAGGATCTGAGAGAAGGGCTTATGGGTTACCGGATCTATCCCCATTTTGGAAAGCTTCTTCTTCAGCTTGGTGTTCCAATGGTTTTTCACATCATTGTCTGTCCTTCCAGGTAGTTGTTTTGCTATCAAAGACCACCTATAATCATTTTCGGTTATATCATTACAGATGAGATTTTCACTTCATACGGTTCTTTTCTTATCTTACTAGTATAAATTTCATTGTTTGTCTTGTACTCGTTCGATTAATCAGTTTCAAAACCTCAACCAAATTCACTCATAAAGGAATCCAAACGGCCCGTATCATTCACTGGAACAGGATGCATACATGGAATTGCCAAATAGTTTTTTGGTTGTCAAGTAAGAAATTTTAGTTGAAGATCTACCATTTCTCCTTTTGCTCTTCTTATTTTCAAACAAAAGACCCAGTGCATGAGACTCTTCCTCATACCATTAGAGGGTTGTGCTCCTTTAAAAGCTGGCTTTTTTTTTTCTAGCAGAGAGAGAGAGAGAGAGAGAGAGAGAGAGAGAGAGAGAGAGAGATCAGTCCACCTGCTGCCAATAGCTTGATGAAAGTCAAGAATAAGCTGTTCTTCCTCAGGGGTGAAATTGTCATGCTTGAGGTCTGGCCTCAGGTAATTCGTCCACCTAAGCCTACAGCTCTTACCACATCTATTGAGTCCTGTCCGCAAACTCGTCAAACAATAACAAATTATGCACAAAGTCTACAACTATATTTCAAAAAGTATCTTCGAACATCACACTTTTGAAAAACGGAAAAACAGTTGTCATTATTCGGAAACATTTTAAGTTTTTGCGACGACTTTTGTAAAAAAAAAAAAAAGGGCGGGCTGTTTTCAAAAGCTTAAATGAGTTCTAGAAATTGTTCATCAAACACGTTTTTACGAAAATCAAGAACAGAAGACGAAAACAATACCAAACATGCTAGAACTTAGATACCTGCTTTTTGGGGAACCAAAGTCCAGTTGCCAACTCCATTGTTGCCTACGTATGCAAGTATCTTTGCATCTTCCTCTGGTGTCCAAAGCCCCCTCTTCACATTTGATTTGTCACAACAAGGAGGTCTCCCCATCATGTATTTGATTACACACAACACTAGGTTGTCACAGAGAGAGAGAGAGAGAGAGAGAGAGAGAGAGAGAGAGAGAGAGTTGATGTAATGGTGGTGATGCTATGCTCTGTAGCCTAGCAAAGTACAGTCTGGGAAGGAGGAAACATTTAACAAGAGAGGAGGCAAGAAATGCATGTAATTTTGGAGGGCTCCCATTTTAACCACAATTGCATGATATTTTATCATCAAATCACACAATGGTTTAGCATGACATCAAAAAGAAAGCACGCAAATCTCTCTCTCTCTCTCTCTCTCTCTCTCTCTCTCTCATCATGCACTTGGCTCCAAGGGCATTACATAATCCAGGTACAAATTGGGTGACTGCAATATTTTTGTTAAAACTTAAATTTAACTAACAGACTTTTTTGATGCACTGGCGCCATCATGTGTGGAAGCAAAACAGTTTCTATAAGCATGCCAAGGAATATTCACAACTGTCATGATCTTAACTGAAAAATCAGCTCAGAGTGACGCATCTCTTCTAGAGCCTTTTACCATTTTATTTGGCACCATTTTCATCAAGGAAAAATAAGGATTTGTGCATGAAAAATGAGGCAACAAAAAGCGAAAAAAACATTTCACCTCATTTCGTAGCCTTTTTTTGGGATTCATAGCGGAAATGCATCTATTTTACCATTTCTGGGATCAGAACATCGTCCGTCCTAAATTAGCGTTGGCGCATATTCTTGCAACGCTAAGAGAAGCCGGTCACCTGTTCCTATGATTTTTCTTTTTTCCCCCTCCAAATTTGACAGCAACGAATCTATAAATTTGTACAACCATAACTTAAACAAATAGCGAGGAGTCTCTATTTCACTGCTCACCAGCAGAGAGAATAGAAAAAAAAAGAAAGTTAAACAAAAAAATGAGAAAGAGATCAGATAACAGCCATATGCTTCACCATAAGATCAATATATGGGCAAGATGCCAGCAGCTACAAAAGTTCCAACAAGTATGATTTCCATTCTCCTTGCGGCATTCTTCCTCTTTATTTTGATTCCTTTAGTTTCTAAGAATAGTTCAATTCTATTATATACAACAACAGGGGCCTGTTTGGTAGCCCTTGCTCATTTGTTTATTTTGTGCCTCAATCAAGACAAAAAATAAGAAAAGATAAGTTAATAAGCAAGATTGCCAAATGAGCCCTTAATCTAGACAACTCCTCACCTTTTAAGACAAAAATCAAGATGCAAAACACCCGAAGAGGAAGCCTAGGACGAGGACGAGCAAACCTTGCAGCTTTTCCTACAAAATCCACCCACATCTTCAGAGGAGCCAACCATATATTTAGGATTCCTTTCACATTCCCCGGCAGCAGCCCACTTCGCGCAGTTCTCATTCTCATCACTGCAGTCTCCATTTGCTTTCTTTCCCATTTTCTCAAAAGACCGCACGTGAATCCACTTGGTCGCTGACCACTTCTCACCCTCTATCACGGGGCAGCTCCCGTGCAAACTCAATGGGTCGGTGGTTGTGTTGGGATGAAGACTAAAGAACAGCAAAGCATCCCCCTTGTTGGGTTTCACTGCAAGAAAAGGAATACAAGTATGTTATCTTGATTGAATAAGCAGCAAAATCTAACTCACTTTACTTGAACCATTGATCTATCAACACCCGAGTCTCATCTTTGTTTTGATTATGTTTTGTAATTTGCCTATGGACTCTTAACCCAACAAAGGCAACATAAAATTCTACAAAATTAACATTGTTCTGCACTAGGGTTATACTACAAATTGGTGTGCATTGACCAAATAGAATCATCAAAACGGGTAAAATGAAAGAGCATTGGATCACTTTATTGACATTCTAGGTCTTGAAATGCTGATATGTTAGACAATGTTACCAGGCAGCTTCATTCAAGTCCTATCACCAAACCCGTCACACAAACCCTCAACTCATTTTGGTTAGATGAACACGAACTTTTTTGAAGGTTGGAGCAGTTCGCCCAAATGAAAAACAAGGTGAGGGGAACGACTAGATTCTAAACATTTAACGTAAAAAGCAACTATACCTGCGTAGCCTTTTTTAGCACAGTCAGACCAATCATCGTCCTTTGGTTGAGTAACTTTAGCCTGTAGAGAGTTAACGGCTAGTAGTTGGCTTCTACAGATCAGAGGAAAAAAAGAAGCAAGAAAGTCATGAAAGAGCATGTATATACCTCAGAATCAGGAAAGACAGTTTCTCCACCCCTCTTAACATCAGACAAATACATAAGAACAGTGGCTACCCGGTGCCCACCAAGTTCTTGGTTGATCTTATCATAAAAATAGTCGAAATGGGGCTCATACTTTTGACCATGCTCATAATGGAGTACTTGAAGGGACTCCCCATTCTCTGATCACAACATCAGGTTAAGGAGAATTATGAGAACTCTTTTCCTATATGGTGAGATATGAAGTCCATTGAGTCATTGGCACAAAGCATGGTTAAGAAAATTGAATTTACCTTCGGGAAGGAATGTCCAAGCGGCAATCCTAGCCTCAACACCGGCAACTATATCATCCTGGAGATGTGAAACAAGGAACAGAAAATCAGCTTAGCATTTTTAATGTTAGATTATTTAAAGCTAACCATGATATTTTTGCAGCCAAAATAGACAAGATGCTTTATCATACACCTCTCAGCCTATGAACAGACAGAACAGTCAGTACCCATCTATGTTGAGGAAGTTTAAAGAAGTTACAAGAGTGTAGTGTTAGTGGCGCTCATTAGTTAACGTATGCTTTAATGGTAATGAAATAGCTTTGCCTCTCATTGTAGCTTCTTTGTGAGATATGAAACAATTTTGCTTCGAAACAGACTTCTCCAGGATCCAACAAACATTGTTCTTGCTACCTCTTCTATTGACATCAACTCAAAACTACAATGCCTTGTGACCAAAAGAAAATTACAACAGATGTTTACACTCAGTCAAACCAAACAATTCTAAATATAGAAAAGACCCAAGTTCCTATATTGTATATTCTAGGATCAACAAAAATCAAGACTTCCATCTTTTTTCTTTTTTCAGTAGTGAACAATAAGGCTACATCTTGGTGTTCATCCAAAACAATCGATAAGCATGTAAATGAACACGCCTAATATTAGCCTAGTAGGTATGAGATTTTCATTCAACTACTGAACTTTTCAAACCTATAACACTAAATAATAAGCACGAGATCAAATTACTCAAATAACAATGGACAGAGACCCATGATCATATATGGGCTAATGGATAATTCAAATTGGACAAAGAAGTTCCACTAACCTGAGCCTTATTAAGAAACATGCCAGAGCTCGTCCGAACTTCACTTTCTATGCTCTTGCCTGAATTATTGTCAGCCACCATGGATTTCTCTAGCTTATCCTTGGCCTACTCACCCAAACAAAGCCAAGTCATACCAAAATAGAAGATGCAAAACTTTTCAGGAGTCATTGAAGGATGACTTTTCCCTTGACACTCCATTTGGTAACCAAGAAAAGGAGGGGAGAGGGAAAAAGTTGAATTAATTTCTTGATGATTTGATCACAAATATCTGGCAAAAAGGGATGGTCTATTTCTACAGACACCTTTGTGTTTTTTCCTTTTGGGGACAAGGCAGATTCATTGAGAGAGCACAACAAACAAGCGTCAAGGAAGGCAAACCCTCCTTTTACAAGAGCCTTACAACTAAACTAATTAAGGGAAAGTCTACAATACACACACCTTAAAAGGGTGTACCATATGCACCTATTTTATGGTTCATTCATAACATTTTAATGTGTTTTGTAATTTTTGTTCTAGAATTCATAACCTTTCAACAGTACGATTCGTAACATTTTCATAATGATTCATAACATTTTGGTATATCTCGTAACCTTTATACGATTTGTAACTTTTTAGCAATACGATTCGTAACATTTTCTCTATAATTCATAACATTTTGGGGGTGCATATAATACACACCCAAATAAGGGGTGTGTATTGTAGTCTTTCCCAACTATTAAACACCTTGTTTGTCCATGTTCTTTCATGAAATTGTGACAAAATCGTGCGGCCACGATTATTGGATCAAATTGATGCTTTTCATGACAAGCCATACACTGGGACTCGCAAAATGAGAGATTCAGATCAATGAAATGGGACTGGGGGTTCCAAGAAAGAAAGATCAAGATTTCCAAGTTCTTCTAGCAAAATGATTTTCTTGCTTCCTTCTATTTCCCACTTCTTCTTGGCTACTAAACCCGCAACGAACTGGGTACAACTGGCAGGAGGAATTTGGCCCAACGGCATCAAGACATGTACTTGAGTGAGGTCCGGGTTCAACCCTGTATTCAAGGTGCTAATCTAACGATTCTAACAATACTTACTTCGGCCGATGAAAAAAGAAAGAAGAATTGGGTACAACTGAATTCAGGCAATAGGACGTAATATTAAGGAAAGCAGAATCTAACCAGATAAATGAGATGATCACACTCCTCATCAGTCAAAAACCCTTTGTAAATGAAAGCCCTGTGAATCAATCCCAATGCATCACCACCATTCCCATATAAAAATACATAAGCCAAATGACTGAAGAGAAAATTGCAACAGAATCGTGATTTTAGAGAGAGAGAGAGAGAGAGAGAGAGAGAGGGACCTGGGACGCCAAGAAATTTGGGTGACCCGAGTGGGATCAAAAGGAGCAGATGAAACCCCAGTCGTCAATCTAAGCACTGACCCTTGTCTGAAAAAACCACAACAAAATCAGATACAACCAAATAACGATATATATATGTCCATGTATGTAGAGCTGGGTGCGTAAAAATTTACGGTCTTTTGTCTGTAGCAGAACGAGCGAGATCCTCGGGGAGTAGAGAGAGGAAACAGAGACAGAATGCGAGCAAGACGCGAGAATCCATAGGGTAAATGTGAGCTTTACAGAATTTTCTGCTCTGTTTGATAAAAAAACAGAGCAAACCGATGAAACTATTTCTCGCTCTTGTTTTTGGCTTGTTGGCTAGTGAGAAAGTAATCACGGGATTACAGAGGAATTCTACCAAGAAAAGCAGAAATCAAGAAAAAGCTCGCTCTCTCTCTCTCTCTCTCTCATGTCTGTCATTTAAGGCCGTGTTAAAAGGGCGGGGACGCCCACTGGATTTACCGATTTGGTAGTTTGGTTTTGTTTCTGGAATTTTTTTTTAAAATTTTTTGGTCAAACGGAAATTCGTTTCTGGAAATCTCCCATGTGCGAAAGCGTGTACTGTCTGTAATCCTCCTCCTTTTTTACGTTTGGACTATTCGGACGAACCTACGCACAAGTTTATTATTTCTCGCCCAAAGACAAGTAATACATTCATGCTAGAATTAGAGAATTTATAAAAAAAAATTCTTATGATCTAATTTTAAAAAATTGTAAAATTTCGAACTCAAAACATCTGAATTGACAGTAGTTGTTGCCACTTGAGTTTAGCCCTTCATCTATAATCTATTGACGGAAAAAGGACACATGGTTTCTTGGAAAACAACTCAAAGGAGTTCAAAACGAGGACTTGGGAAAGGGTTGACTAAGAGAATTTGAGGGTTGACTAGGAGATTTGGGAGAATTCGCTGCGTCACGTATAATCCATCCACGTTGGTATAATTAAAACTCAATTGTTTTTAAAGTTAATAATGTTGGTATAAAAAATGTCTCACAATGGTATAATCAAATTTAACAACATTTTTAGAAATAATTAAATTTTGGGTTTTGGATAACCAAAACTAGTAACCTTTTTCAATAATCAAAATTTGTGGACCACACATTACATAAGTTAACTGGTTCCAAAATTTGTATACACGCGTGTTTCAACTAGTATTTTCTTTTTCTTCCACTTTACCCACAAACTGTTTCTCTTTCTTTTCCTCCAAAAGTGAAACTCATATCTTTCGATCATCTAAAATTCAACTCATCGTCGTCTGATTAAGGTATTTCACTCTTTTTTTCCATTTATATTTTATTCCTTTTTCGTTCCTCCCCTGTGGTTGAGTACATGAAGAACCTTGCAATCTTTTTCAAATTCAAAAGCACAACTGATTTTTTTTGGAAGATTAAAATAGTGGTGGATTTATGATATTAGTTTGGTTAGATGGGTTACAGGAATAGGAAAAAAAAAGTTCTGATAAAAAAAACGTTATGGAGGAAAGTGAATGACGGAAAACAGAGGGGGAGAGAGAGCGAGTGAAATTGTTGTAGACCTTTTATTTTGATTATGAACTAGAAGTGACTATTGTGAATCTCAGTATTGTAAAGCTTATCAACATTTTAAATGAATAATCAAAAATTGATGTGCCAACTTTTTATTTTTCATTTTTTATTATACCATTGTGGATGACCCTATGGTCTAATCTCAAAAGATTATAAAGTTTCGAACTCAGAACATCTGAATTTACGGTAATTGTTGCCATTTGAGTTTAGCCCTTCATCTATAATCTATTGACGGAAAAGGGACACATGGTTTCTTGGAAAACAACTCAAAGGAGTTCAAAACGGGGACTTGGGAAAGGGTTGGCTAGGAGAATTTGGAAGAATTCGCTGCGTTACTTGGGTCATCCACGTTGGTATAAAGAAAAATTAATTATTTTTAAAATTAATAATATTGGTGTAAAAAATAACTCATAATGGTATAATCAAATTTAACAACATTCTTAGAAATAATCAAATTTTAGACTTTGGATAACCAAAACTAGCAATATTTTTCAATAATTAAAATTTGTGAACCTCATATCACATAAGTTAACTAGTTCCAAACTTTGTATACATGCGTGTTTCAACTGGTATTTTCTTCTTCTCTTCTTCACATGCTCTAAATCTTCTTCACTTTACCTACAAACTATTTCTCTTTCTTTTCCTCAAAAAGTGAAGCTCATATCTTTCGATCATCTAAAATTCAACCCATGGTCGCCGGATTAAGATATTTCACTATTCTTTCCCGTTTCTATTTTATTCCTTTTTCGTTCCTCCCTTTGTGGTTGAATACATTGAAGAACCTTGCATTATTTTTCAAATTCAAGAATACATTTGATTCTTTTTGGAAGATTAAGAGAGTGATGGATTTGTGATATTAGTTTGGTTAGAAAATTTTAAACGTAATGGAGGAAAATGAATAACGAAAAACAGAGGGGGAGAGAGAATGAGTGAAATTGTAGTGGACCCCTTATTTTGATTATAGACTAGAAGTACTATTGTGAATCTCAACATTGTTAAGCTTAGAAACGTTTTAAATGAATAATCAAAAGGTGATGTGTCAACATTTAATTATTCATATTTTATTATATCACTGTGGATAGCCTTATCTATTAATTTGGTGGTGGGGATTTGGCATTAATTACATGCTCTTTGTCAACAAATTTTTATTCTCCAAAAAAGGGAAAATAACACTTGAGTTATTACTTATCGATTACGAGCAATTTTACAAACACAGATAAAAAAGTGTATACATTTTGACACCCGACGGATCCCAAAAAATTTGGTGCACCTGAGTCTCCCATGATAAATGTGAAGGCTATATAGGTTGAAAGATTTCAAACGCATCCGTCTTCGGGTTTGTGCACTTTTGTTTGTATGGATGCAATTTTAATTGCTCTAGTAAATTTCTAAGGCCACGTTCCGTTAAGGAAAATAAGTACTTATTTTTTCAATAAGGACTAATTTTTTGAATTAAAAGTTATCTTTGTGAGAGAATGACTTTTCTCGTAAGTAATTAAAAAATAAAGGAAATTAGCGGGATGGAGCCTAAATGAGAAAAAGGGAGAGACAAAAATGCGAACAATGTATTACTTCCTTTATGTCATTCCTTAATTATATCTTAAGTAATGGGTGATTAAGGAATTACACGTGGACCGACCACAATGAAAAACCGATGATTAGACTTCTATAATAAGAGAAATGATATTGTCATGCTATTTTTTGCTAATGCCACATCCTGTAAGTGTATTTTTGCTTTTGTCAATAAATCACTACCCTATAATAAATAGGAGTAATGCTTTTGTCAATAAAGACACCTTTGCACCTTTCCAAATGGATGAACGAAATTGCTTCTGAGATAAATTAATTAAACTAGTTGAATCTTGAAAGAGCAGCGCTACAGCCACCGCATCAAAAAGCGGTGGCGTGCGGGTCTACTTCTGGCTCCGTATGGATGATTCTAACTGTTTAATAATTTAAAAAAAATGAGTGGGCACCGCAAAAAATTAGCTCGATCCGATATGTGTAGGTGTTCGGATCAAGCTTCTCATCTTTGGAAAACCGGAAAAAATGGAAAGATTGATTTTCTTGTGTACAGAAAGATGACAAGCTTGATTTGAGTACCCACACATAATGGATCGAGCTGATTTTTTGCGTAGCCCAGTCAATTTTTTTTAAAAAATATTATTAAATGGATCGGATCATTCGTATGGAGTCCGAAGTGGACCCCATATGATGTGTAGTGGCCGGCCACCGCAGTTTGGTACGGTAGCTGTAGACTTTCCGATCTTGATCTTGAAAAGTACATATAGCGGCCCATAAAACCGATGGAGGACCTTCACCACGACTTTTTTTTAATACTGTACAATGATTATTTGTAACGCTCTCTCATATGGGGTAACAAAAGCGTTACAAACAATCGTTATATATAATTTTCTCCACAGATTAAAATTACTTCACATTCTTATTTTTTTTTCTTTGGAGTAGGATCTTTCCCGGAGTACTCACATAACATGTGGGGTCCACATGGAACCCACATGTAGGCACCACATATTATGTGAGGGGAGAGAGTATACTTCCAGAGTTTTGAATGATTACCCTTCAACTTTGGTGTCTATTTTTATACTTTCTCAATTCCTCTCATCGAGTCAAACGACGTCATATACCAAAATTTAGTAAAAATTAAGAAAAAAAAAACAACTAAAAAAACCATGATAAAAAGTCACCGAAAAATTAGGCCAAAAGGGGGCCTTAACCCGTTAGAAAAACCTCTCATTTTACAATGCCACCTGGTGTGTCTTGGATTTTCTTTCAAGAAAGGATAATGGTAAAGATCAGGTTAACGTAAATCGTAATAGATGTTACTTAACTTGTCTCTAAAGATCAAAACTCTCATGACTTAAAGTACAATCCAAGAAGAAGCAAAGCCATTACTGCATCAACTATAAGTAGAAAGAATGCCTTGCATTCAGCTGGGTATCCATGAAAATGAAGATGCCCAATCCATTTGCTGCTTTTGTTCTCTTCACAATGTGGCATCTTATACCATCCGGTAATTCTCTCTATAAACTAAAGCCAATGGTTTGATTTTCTCTCACACAGCTTTGTAGATAGATATGTCGATTCCACTGACTAGGGGTTAGTTTAGTGGTGGAAACTCGGATTTGGTTGGACAAGGTCCAAGTTAATTTGAGTCCCATAGCCTTTTATTGGGGGGCTAAATATACTTTTAACACCACCCATACGTGGTGAAATCTTGATTTTGATCCCGACGTAGGTGCGATGGGCTCTCTACAGATGTTAGTGTGGTGTGAAGGAACAAAGTGAAATTAACTTTTATAATCAGAAAGGTTATGACAAGGCCTACCCACTATCCCCGTGATCCATCTTGCTCCCTGTGTGATAAGGCCATTATTTGAAAGATATCTTCCAACTTTTTCACAATTTAAGCATCAGATACTACATTGCCCTATCCTAATAAATCAGTTTAGAGAATTTTCGTAAATAATTTCTTAGGGGAGGTGACGGAGTGCCATACCAGCACTTCTATTTTGACAACAATAAAAAAGGCATGTCTATTTTGGTCTTGTTGTATCACATTTGATTTTCTAGAAGGCTGAGAGGGTTAGAGAAACAAGTCTGTTTGGTGCCCATTACATTATCAGCTTCCGTTTAAACCCAATTGGCTTGCAGCGAACCAATCTCGTCGAAGTGAGAATATGTTGGTCCGAACACGTGAGTTATCAAACCAGGGGGAAAAGAATGATCTTGACATCTTGCCTGGATTCAACCCGACTATCAACTTGCACATAAATTTTCAATTCATCATCACGTGTGTAAGATGTTCTATGTTACGCAAAATTCACAATTCAGAATCCATAATACTATAGTTTGGCGAATTTCGCAGGGAGTTCATCAAGGGCACAAGCATGCACATTTTACATAAGCAACAACTGCCCCTTCCCAATATGGCCAGCAACGGCTTCAAACACAGGGCAACCAGTGATTGCAAATGGCGGATTCTACCTTCCACCAGCCCAAACCAAAACCATACAAGCCCCGGGGTCATGGAGCGGCCGCATTTGGGCCAGAACCGGCTGCAACTTCAACTTCGACGACACCAAGTCCAACTCGGGGCCAGCCTGCGAAACGGGTGACTGCCAAGGGCAGCTCGAGTGCAACGGGAAAATCGGGCTTCCCCCTGCCACACTCGTCGAAATTTCCCTCCAGGTAGAAGCCCGCTTATTGGTGACGGTATTCCATTGAAATGAATTGTCTGAATTTGCTCTGTTATTATATATTATATTACAGTCTTTGTGCATTCTTGCTTCCGCTGGCTCATTCTAAAATTCCTGAAACCGCAACTGCAGGCAGACAAGAGCAAGCCAAGCTTCTACGATGTGAGCTTGGTGGACGGCTATAACCTCCCGGTTTCCGTCTCAACAAAGCCCGCATGGAAAAAATGCCAAATCGGAGGGTGCCAGAAGAACTTGAAAAGCGTGTGTCCGAAGGAGCTTCGGGTCTTGAACTCGGAAGGAGAAGTTGTAGCTTGCAAGAGCGCTTGCTTGGCTTTCGACCACGACAAGTTTTGCTGCAGGAATGAGTTTGGGAGCCCGGAGACGTGCAAGCCGAGCGTGTACTCGAAGATCTTCAAGGATGCTTGTCCTTCTTATTTTAGCTATGCATTTGATACACCATCACCGCTGGTGAATTGCCCTTCTGATGCGTATGTGATAACCTTCTGCCCTTCGAAATGGGGCAGTGAAAATACAGACATGTAGAGTTAGAAGCTTTGAAATTGGCCCTTATTTACAGTTAAAAGTGGGGGCCGTGACTGGTATAGCCGTGTTAGCTTTCGGGAGGTTTGAATGTAAGACTGTTCTTCCGTTACCCAAAAAGAAAGAAAGTATGAATTTGCTATTGACAAACCATTTCATTGTCAACTTGATGACATCAATGGTAGGATTTGTAAGATTTGTGTATTGAAATTCGAGTAACACAAGTAGAAAGGATGCAGTACAAGTACTTCCTTTGGGCCTTCTTTTCCACCTAAGATTAACTTTTCGGTATTAGTCTATTATTCTCGAATGAGCAGTGCTACGAGCACAAATTTAAACATATAACGTCTGGCACATGAAGGTCTCAACTGATGCACATAGAGCTCCACACAAATGGGACAACTCCAAACGGATCTGTATCCGAATTGTTTCCGAACATTTCTGCCCACAACATTATCCTTTTTAGATTTTTTTTTGCCCAAATTTTCCAATTGAGTTATTTGGAAGAAATAAGGAAAATTGTCTTATTTGTTTAAGGGTTAGGGCCCAATTTCCATTGAAATTGATGGACTAAATAGGGAATTGATCTGATTTGTTCAGGAGCCCAATTTTTTTAAACTTATTTGAATCAAATTTTTTGTTTAAAGACCGTATTTTAAAAGAATTTTTTTAATTTAAAAATAATTCTTATTTTTTGGGAAGGACCTAATTTTGTTTTAAGGAGGATAAAGATTCCTTTCTTTCTCCCCAATTACATTTTATTTAATTTTTAAAAATAAGTACAATTTTTTTTAAGTGGAACCGGAGGGCCCCTGTAATAAGGTCCAACAAAGGAACTTCCTTGTGGCCTTTCTTGCCCAATTCCCTTTTTTTAATATTTTTTTTAAGAAAATAAAAACTAAAAAATTATGTTCATTGTAAAGGCCGAGGGCCCAACAAAAGTTAATGGCCCAACACCCAAACACAAACCAAGTTGTAACAGTTGGGCCGGTCTTTCCCAACAATATCCCCCCTTTTTGGGTTTTCCTTTTTTTAAAAAAAATTACTTAAAGGGAAAACCCTTCATTTCCTTTTGTAATTTAGGGCCAATTCCCCCTCCCTTTCCCCTCCCTCATTCCAATTTTCTTCCTCCTTTCCTTACAAATTTTCCGGGTTTAGGGTTTTTCCTTGTTTAATTTATAAATCAAGGAAGAAAAAACTGATCTTATGGCAAAAGGAGGTTCTTCATCTTCTTCTTCGTACATTTCGGCCCAACCTGGGAATTTGGGCTTTCCCGGCCTTGGTAATTGAATTCTGTTTCTTCTTGGGCCATTTACCGGCCGGTCCACTTTCGTGGGCCTCCTTCCCACGAGCTCCACTCCAAAATCAAAACGCACCGCTAAGGATTGACAACAAATTCCTACCGAAATTACCCCTGACAATATGCATCTTCCAACGTCGCCTAACAAATCTACAAATCTGACCTCGCCTCCTAAATCCTCACCGCTTCCACTTCGCCTCAATCACATCCGCAGGCGCCACCATTGAATCCTTCTTTCAAAATCTCCAAGTCGGTGACAACCTGTCACGTTATCGATTTTCAACATAATTAAATAATACATTTTAATAAAAGAGTCTTGTATATCATATATGCTACCCAAAAGAGTTTCCTACCTGTTTAATTTACAAACAATTTCTCAAGTTTAGATAATTATAACTTTGACACCACTGCTCAAATTAGTTTAGGTACAAGAATGAATATGTTTAGAATATTACAAATTCCAGTCAAAAGATAATTCAAAAGTAATTAGTTAAAAGACCATTTTTAACAAAATAAGATCTTTACGAAAATGATGAAATAACTAATGATGTCAGCTTTCAAAAGTCTTTCACTGTCAAGCACACGATACATGCAATCTATTGTTCGGTATTTGAACTTGAAAAAAAGATTAGGTTACACTAGTCCAGTAAAAAAATCTTTACTAATCTCATGTGCAAATGTGATGATAAGGGCAAGAGAAGGAAAACAAGAGAATATAGCTCAACGATGAAATACAATCGACTCAAAGATGTGTCAAACATAAAAGGCGATCATTCTAAGATATGCTATAATCACATTATGCCATAAGGTTCACAATACTCAAGCAAATAATAACTTTGACACGACCCACTATCCCATATCTCCACCATCGACATTTCCACCCCTTGCGTTGTCGAATAATACCAGGAGAGTCACCGTATTACCACCCCTAGTGTTACGGTGTACACCAACATCTAAGGTCACTATATTACCACCCATTGCGTTACGAAACCATATAAGTCTTCGTATTACCACCCCTTGTGTTACGAGACTTCTTAAATCGACCACTGACCCAAACAACTATTTCCTCACTCAACCTATAAGTTAAAGCTTTCTTAGAACCTCATACATTCATGAAATACGTCACGACATGCCAACAATATCACAAATGTGCCACAAACATTCACAAGCAATCATTCATTCGCAAGTTGCATCTTATTGACATTTTAACCAAGTAAACTATTATCCATTCTTTATTGACAGAAGGCCAACGGGTCAAAAATAACATCCACGAATAATAGGAAGCCATAATGACAAAACAAGAATCATTGGAGTAGCCAAAGGAGGTTGGGAGGTTGACACCCCCCACTCTAACAGTCATAACTTTCTGTGTACTTAGAGTATTTAGGTGATTTTGGTGACAATGGAAAGCTGACTCAAGACCTTCAAATTGATATAAAATTTACATGAAACGGACATCAAACGAAGAAGTTATGATCGTTTGAAGTTGGACTGAAACTCAAAAGACAAACAGAATTTCTAGAGAGGGGAGGGATCGATCCCTCCATCACCAGGGATCGATCCTTGGGCTTACTGGACCAGAAACAAAAAGGAGGATCGATCTCCTAAGTTTAGGGATCCATCCCTATGCGATTTTGGGCAATTTTCTACAGATTTTAACAGCTTTCGAGATGAACGAATGGAGAGTATCATGGCCCAATTCTCACACCAAACCAACATATAAGTCCCTACCTCGTGACGGACACCAAGATCTACGAGATTTGAGCAAGCCCTAGTCTCTTTGAACTTCAAATCTTCGATTCAAGCTTGACCCAAGGATCCCCGAGCTCAAAAACGCGAATGGGAGGTCGGAGGGAGGTTGATTCTTGCTGGTTTTGAGTGATAGAGTGAAGTTTTTTGGGAGAGAGCAAGAGAGAGAGAGAATCAGATGAAAGAGAGAGAGAGAGATGATAGAGAGAGAGATACAAGGGAGAAATTGTATCTCCTACACACACACCCACCCCTTATATACTCATATATCTTTTTATCACACCAACACTCCCTCAAGTTCTCAATTCATTCACTTCAATCTCCAATCCAATTAGTCACCAAACAAACCACAATTTTCCAATTAACCATTTATCAAACACTTCAATAATTAAAGATTTTTTTTCGGGTCTCTACACGACCTGAACCATCGTATGGCGAGATCCTTCTACTCCGTATGGGCCAGCGATTCTTCGTCGTCTTTGATCGACATTGGGCATGGTGGTTAGGGGTTTGGAGTTTTGGGTCCCCTCGCCGGTGTTCAAGTCCGCTTAATGTGTTCCTTGGTGATTTTGGTGGTAGTGGCGGAAGAGAATCGGACCGACGGCGTTGGTGAGGTCTAGGCCGGGGTTTTAAAGATGGTTGTTGAGGGCTGGCGTTCAACTCTCTCTCTTTTGATTTTTGTGTTTCTTCGGGTATTCACCTCCTTCTATTCCCTCTAAGTGCAATTACTTAATAGTGCCCAAAAAGTGTTTGATGAATTTCCTGAGTTACACATGTATAAATGAGGGCGAGGAGAACAAGCTAGAGAAGGAGGATTTTTTATATTTTTGCTTAAAATCTTGCTGAACAGATTTGAACGAAAACAGTATGTGTGTGCCACTCAAATATGTCGGAAAAATGAAAATCACAAAATTACAGTCTGAAAAGCATTGCGAATTTGTTTAAGTCGTCGAAAAAAGCACTACGAATTTGTTTAAGTTGCCGGAAAAGCACTGCGAATTTGTTTAAGTTGCCGGAAAAGCATTGCAAATTTGTGAAAGTCGCCGGAAAAGCACTACGAATTTGTTTAAGTCACCAAAAAAGCACTGCGAATTTGTGAAAGTCTCCGGAAAAAGCGCTGCGGATTTTCAAAAAAAGCACTGCGAAGTTGTGAAGCTCACCGGAAAAAGCTTTGCGAATTTGTAGTCACCGTCTGGAGGTAGTTGCCAATCGGAGGTGGTCGCCGGAAAAAGTCACCGGTCGGAGGTAGTCGTTGGAAAAGTTGCCAGCCAGAGGTGTTCGTCGGCTGGAAGTGGTTGTGCAATGGAGGTGGGAGGGGGTGGTTGTATTTAATGAAGGGTAACTTCATATGAGATTATTTTTACAGGTAAATAAAAATTGAGTTCATCCTTAGTAGGAATTAAGTTTTGATTTTTTAGACTCATTGGTAATTTTCTGTTTCTTAGGGTTTTACATGCCTCATCATTTATCAACAAAATGCTTTAGCTGTTTTCTCATTTCTTGATTTCAATCCAATCTAAAGCAATGAAATAAACATGAAACCCAAGAGAAAAATATGTAGGAGAGAGAGAGAGAGAGAGAGAGAGAGAGAGAGAGAGAGAGAGAGAGAGAGAGAGAGAGAGAGAGAGATCGTTCAAAGCCCTAGATAGCCAAGAAGAAGAAGAAGAAGCCCCAACAATGCTTTAGCTAGATTGTGAATGGTTTAAGTGGTTTCTATCAATTGTATATAACGGTAGCTCAATTGACACTTGGTCCTATTTTCTGCTTAAATGGGGTGGCTTAAGGGATGGAGTCGGCAATTTTTAATTTGCAACTGGAACCATTGGACTTGACCGTATCTCTGACTGCTTAATATTTGTCAATTGAACTATTATGGTATTCGCATGCAAAAATGCTAGAGGCACATCGGTGTGGCACACTTCAGCGACACCCCTCTCACATGCAGGGGGCCCACTGGAACGGACTCCACCTGTATGTGAAAGGAGTGTGGCTGAGGTGTGTCACACCTAATGTGCCCCTAGCACCTCTCATTGGCATGACTTGTTTTACACTGATAGCATGAGGGGACATTATGTTGCACATTGTGTGTAAAAATGGTTTATGCCTGCCGGCCATTCGGAGTTTCATCGTTGAGGGTTCAAGTGGCCGATCTCGCTGTGGACACGGAATCAAGTTGGTGTTGCCATTTCATGTCCAAAGCCTGCCGTGCCAGCGGGACCGGAGTAGCGCCCAGCGTTTCTCTCCGGCCTCTGTCAGGAACGTGCCAAGGATTGACTTGTTGGAAACCATTACGAGAAGAATTTCCATGATCAGCGTTCGTTGTTATCTCTGATTATGGTTTTGCGCCGTCTTGAGGCGTTTTAGTGTCTCAATCTATAACAACCACTGACACCAAACGTTATTGTCGGTGTGGATAGAGCTTGAGACTTGTGTTTAAGATTTTGACATAAGACTACCTCGTTGTGTTTATTGACTATCATTAGTATTTGGATTTGGTTGTAGGTCATTTTCTCTGTTGCTGGATGGAAATTGTAAGCTCCGGATGACTTTTATTGAATGCAATATTTGCTTTTGATAAAAAGGAGTTATATGTACATATCTATATATATATATATATATGTATATAATAGATATTCTTCAAGAGTAATATTTTCTACTCATTGAACCGATTGAGAGAATTACAGAGGGGTTGCTGTAGTGTAGAAGCAAAAGGAAGATAAATAAAATAAAAATTGTACCTTTTTAAGTAGTAGGTATTTTACCAGATGTTGGTGTACATGCTCTACAAATTCATTTAAGCGGCCAGCAAAACACAGCTAAATTTTACCAGATATTGGTGTACATGCTCTACAAATTCATCTTAAGCGGCCAGCAAAACACAGCTAGTACCACCGACTCTGAGCTTTCATCAAAATATCTAATTTGAATGGGAGAGATGCTAGGGGCCAACCATCCGAACACAACACCAAACGCAATCCCTCATATACACATGGGTCCCACATACATTTAACACGCGGGACCCACGTGTATGTGTGGGGTTATGTTCGGATGGTTGTGCCTCTAGCATTTTTGTTTCGAAAAGTCTATGAGTACATACACATAGGAACATATGTAGCGTACATATGCATTTTGAACCCATGTTGGATCCTAAAAAAATGATCTGAGCCGCTCATTTTATTCAGAATGGTTTATTTAGGGTTTTTGTGAAAAATAAACTCAATCCAATATCAGTAATAATGTTTACAAAACATCTAACTTTGCTTTATAATCCATACTTAGTTTATGAAGAAAAATTGGATATTTCATATATGTCTTTACAAATTTCAGATAGAGTTTATGTTTTATATTGGTCCTAAACAACCCCTTTGAATAAAATGAGCGACTTGGGTCAATTTTTTGGAATCCAAAATGGGTAAAAAATGCGTATGTATGCAATATAAGTACCTATGTGTATGTACCTCTAACAAAACTGTTTTTGTTTAAGTAGTCAATCAGACAATGACTTCAACTTCACGGATAGGCCACGTCCTATAAATAGCTTTAATAAGTCTAAGAACAATTTTACCGACCACTAGTCTCTCACAAATGTGTGAGATCCATTAATTATGGGGCCAACATATAGGTGAGAGAGGAGTAGTCGGTAGCAAGGACGGAGCCAGAATTTACCCTAACAGTGGCAAAATGTATACTAGTAAATAATTAAAAAGATGAACTACAATAAGAAAAGTCATTGAATTTAGGAAAATTTAAAATTATGTAACGTAAATTATAGTGAATGATGTTTGCCATATGCACGTGGAGTACCAAAAAAGACTAATTTTAATTTAATCAATCTACTAAAATGAGGCATCTTGAATTGTGACCGACGCTCTTTCATGTCGCTAAAAGTATTGATGGTAGAATCGGCTTCAAAACTTATAGCTATGTCCTTCTCAATGTATGTGATCAAGAAACTTGACAGAAATCATCTTTCGTCCTAGTGTAAAGTTTTTTCCTCCTTAATTTGAACTGTATCTTTTATAATACTTCATTTTGACCCATTTAATTTAGTTTTGAATTTTTTTTTTTATTCTTTTTTGAAAAAAAGATAGAGGATTAAGAACTAATATAAAACAAAAAATAGGGAAAAAAAATCAAGCAATGACAAATCTATATAAGTTAGAAATAATTTCTTCCTTTTACGTAAAATAATTGCATTTCTAAATAGCTCTGCATGATAACTGGTCACTTTCCCCACTTTCTATGTCAGCCTTATTGCTGACAACTACTCCACAACAAATAAAATCATTTGTCCAGCAGATGGAGCATGGCCCCCCTATAAATCCTGAGTACGATGATGACACCAAGCGGATTTAGTCCTCTCGGGTGATTTTCTAACTCGCAAGTCGCATCATCATGTTGTGTTTTGATCATGACCCAAACTATATTCATTTTATACGTGTCGATAGATTAATCGACCATTGTTAGCCATCTCGACGACTGACATTCGTCTCCGGAGAAACGAATTGTTCACGATGAGAATACTCCATTACGCACTTTCAAAGACAATATTAGTAATATCTAATCAACTTAATTCTTTCGCACGGATAAAGATAACGACCGATATTGAGGTTAGGAGTTGTGCTGTTACTCATCTACGGATATTTTAATCCACGATCTATGTATCCGATTACGAAATGAGACCCTTAAAAACTACTGCAATAAAAAAGAGTTGAGAGTTGGTAATAGCTTGTTCGTGCATCAAAATTTCAGAGGCATCTTTCACCGACAAAAGAGACATAGTCAATACCGGCGGCCGACGGCGACCCACGAGCCCCTTCTTGATTGGATCAATCAAAAAACAAAAATATTCCCATTTGGCTCTTCAACAAAACAAAAAGTTGACTCAGACTGGTCTTGGCCATAGCCACATTTTTTCCCCAGGTCTTTATACTACATCTATAATACTGTAGTATGAGGGAATATCTGCACATGTTATCTGAGAATGGGAGGGGCCCGCACTACAGCACCCAGACCTTTTTTTAGTCCCATTCATAAACTCTCAAATCTTGCTCAACAAGGGAAAATCAAATTAAACACTTGCTCCCCCCACTTCTCTTCTCCTCTATACTAATACCAATAAATCTACAACCACAACTTTAAAGTACAATTGCGTCCGCGGCCTTTTGATGCATGTGAAAACATGTGTATTTGCACGGCCTCAGACGTAGTTATGTATGAAATTGTGTTTTAATGTCGTGTTGGTATCATTGCTCATATTAATACAATAACGTAACATAACTATGGAGCAGTTTCTAATAAAACCATGCCAACGCTACTTGCTCATGGTAAAAGGCTAAAAGCTGAACTTGTAAAGTACCCATTCGTCCCTTTTTTAGGGTCCAGTATTCCATTTTGGGTTATCTCTTAATAAGTGTCACTTTTGTAAAGTTAGTAGGTAAAAGTTGGTATATTGTCTATTTTGTCCCTAAAAGTAGATTCCATTTTGAAAAGTTAGTAAGTAAAAGTGTAATGATGATGGGTAAGTAGGAAAAGTGAAGGATAGAGTTGATGTGAAAGGTATATGATGATGTCTTTTTAATATGTTGGAGTTACGAAGCAGGACACTAAAAAATGGACGGAGTGAGTAATTAAAAAGGCCGCCTTGATAAGAAAGTGAAAGTGAGGTGGATAAAGGTTTTATGCAAATTTGTTGAAATGGAAAGAGTCTCATGAATGTTTACAAGAAAATAGTTGGTAGTTACTAACACACAATTAAAAAAGAGCATGAATTAGAGAATAGAATATCATATCATAGTATTTTTAGCAAGAAGTTAAAGCTACGACATCTTTAACCTTTGCTTCAAATTTGGAGAAGCCAATTTTTTTTTAAAGATTGAGAGATGTGGCAATTTCACCTTCAAATTTGACTCCCATAACGGTCTTTCTCCAATTATGGTGTCAAATTTGCTCTCATGATCTACAAAATCTCCCCCCTCCCCAGGTGATTCAAAAACCACTTATGCATTTTGACAATTGATCATCAGGCTTGTTTATTAGGGGTCAATGGATGGGAGATAAGAAATCCAGCTGGATAAGTACTTCCCCCTCTCCATATCTGGTGGTGTTTTTGAGCCGGATATAGAGGAGGATAAGAAATCCAGGGGAGATTTATATCTGCCCTCACCTGAATAAAATTTGGACACCCCTCACCCTATCCAAATTATACTACAGTTCCCTTTATATTCACCTTCAAAAGTACAACTTGTCATTTTATTTACAGAAATGCCACAATTATTTGCAGGAATGCCGTTATAACTAATCACCCCTTTATACATGTGATAATCCTGTTTATACTATATCTCCTCTTCTAAATCCCTTTAACCCCCTCTAAATTTTGACGACTAACAAATGAGCCATTGATGCCAATTTCGTTCCAAACATATTATTGTCAAATCATACCTACTTTGAATTTGAAGATAAGATCGGAGAGACTCCACGTAAGATTTGACTCCTCTTATCAGAGATGCCCTAACCGTACCTAAATAAATTGTAAAAAGGATTCACTTTGTAGTAGGTTTAGTTTCCACTAGTTTTAATTTCATACTAAACAAATGCTAAAATGGTCTTGAAATTGATGACCTCTTGTTTTGATTTTTCCTTGTTTAGCAAGCTTGAGAGTCAAGGGAAAAACAAAAACAAAAAACAAAAAACTCAGTCCCTACCTACCATTTTTTAGTCAAAAAATCCGGTATACTCTGTATACAAATATCCCACCCCTGGCCTTGCCCCAATTGAAATCCCAACAAAACCCATTGTTTCATATTCTCCTTGTACCAGTTGAAAAACCAAGAACAAGAACAACCACCAGTCCACCACCATGGCAGCCGGAGAGATGTGGACCCAACTGGGTTCATCACTGGCCGGCCTCATGTTCGTCTGGGCCATGTTCAAGCAATACTTCCCTTTCGAGATCGAACAACACGTCCAGAAATACACAACAAAGCTAGCCTCCCTCTTCTACCCTTACATCCAGATCACCTTCCACGAGTACAACGGCGAGCACTTCCAGCGCAGCAAGGCGTACGCCGCCATCCAGCGCTACCTCTCTGCTGACTCCGTCGACCGGGCCAAGCGGCTCAAGGCCGACATGGTCCGGGACTCCAAGTCGCTCGTCCTCAGCATGGACGACTACGAGGAGGTCACGGACGAGTCGTTCATGGGGATCAAGGTGTGGTGGGCGTCGAACAAGAACACGCCCAAACCGCAGATGTTTTCTCTGTACGGGGACGGTAACGACGACAAGAGATACTATACGTTGAAGTTCCACAGGAGGGACAAGGAGGTTGT
Source organism: Rhododendron simsii (assembly GCA_014282245.1). NCBI lineage: Eukaryota > Viridiplantae > Streptophyta > Magnoliopsida > Ericales > Ericaceae > Rhododendron > Rhododendron simsii. The sequence continues at coordinate 3,399,913 of CM024962.1, forward strand.
TTACGGGCGTTATTTGAGCCATGTGATGGATGAGGGGAAGGCGATCGAGGTTAAGACCCGGCAGAGGAAGCTGCATACAAATAATCGGGGCGAGCAATGGGACGGGTACGTACAGTTTGAACCTTTAATATTTGACGCTCTCACTATTGAGGGCGTCAAATATTGAAGCTTTTAAGTTGCTGGTTTTTATTGTCATGTCTTTTTTACCACTAATACTTTGGGTGATTGAAGAGCATCTCGAATAAATAACTCCAAGGCAAAATTAAGAAAAATTTTGAGAGTCGAACTAGAGTTTTGTGCTTGAGTTTTCAAATACTAATTCATTCGTAAAATCTTTGGTCTCGCATTTTATCTCGAAGTATTAGAAGTACACTAATGCTAAGGGGATCGACGTGTACCGATGGGTATGCTGAGCATACTCCGGGCCGGTCTTGCAGGGATGACTCGAGCCGATCACTAATTCAGGAAAAAAACGAGAGGGCTCGTTAAAAATTAGCTTAATCCAATATGTATAGATGTTCGATTCCAATCTTTCATTTTTCATTCAGATTTCAGAATCCTGTAAGGCGAACAAAACAAGAAGAACAACTCTCCAAACAAAGGCAAAAAACTACCATTTGAAAAAAAAAAAACAACCAGTCAATAATTGGTAACAAGTCATCCGAGTAGCTCACTGAGTCGCACCATCACAGACTGTCCCGAGACCAATGCTCTGTCTCTGTCAAGACCCCAACGACCTCGATTACAGAACCCACCTTCAGCAATGACAAGCCCCACAACAAACAACCTTTAGTGACCACAATGGCGAAAATTAATCAGTGACAACTGCCGAATGACTTTAAATCCATTGCTTGGCGTAGATTTCTTGATTCATATGCCATGAATGATACTATAAATCCATTCCATTCCATTCCATTTTATGGTCTTGATTTACATTTTTTTGTGCATTAATATAATGATTTCATTTCAAATGCCTTGCAGGTTCCGGAGAACAATGTGGAGCCATGTGGTGTTTGAGCACCCTGCAACATTTGATACTTTAGCTATGGAGGAGAAGAAGAAAAAGGAAATCATGAATGACCTCATCACCTTCACCAAGTCTAAAGACTACTACAAAAAGATTGGCAAGGCCTGGAAAAGAGGTTATCTTCTTTTCGGGCCTCCGGGCACTGGTAAATCTACCATGATCGCGGCCATGGCCAATCTTCTAGAGTACGATGTGTACGATCTTGAATTGACTGCGGTGAAAGATAACACCGAGTTGAGGAAATTACTCATCGACGTATCGAGCAAGTCTATTATAGTGATTGAAGACATCGATTGCTCGCTCGATTTGACTGGCCAAAGGAAGAAGAAGAAGGAGGAGAAAGATGAGGAGGGAGATGGAAAGGATCCCGTCAGTAAGAAAAAGAAAGAGGATCAAGAAAAGAGTAACGAGAGTAGTAAGGTTACTTTGTCAGGGCTTTTGAATTTCATCGACGGGCTTTGGTCTGCTTGCGGAGGCGAAAGGATCATAGTTTTCACCACGAACTACGTGGAGAAACTCGATCCCGCCCTGATTCGGAGAGGGAGAATGGATAAGCATATCGAACTGACGTATTGTTGCTTTGAGGCGTTCAAGGTGCTCGCGAGGAATTACTTGGACATTGAATCGCACGATTTGTTCGAGACGATTAAGAAATTGTTGGAGGAAAACGAAATCACTCCGGCTGATGTGGCGGAGAATCTGATGCCCAAGTCTCCGGAAGATGACGCGGATGCGTGTCTGGCGAATTTGATTGATGCGATTGAGAAAGCGAAGGAAGAAGCGAAGGCAAAGGCGGAGGAGAAGGAGAAGGAGAGGGTGAAGGATGAGGAAGAAAAGAGACTAAAAGCTGAGAAAGAAGAGAAGGAAAAGGAAGAGAAGGAACAGAAATCTGTTGAAGGAGTGAAAGAGGAGAAAACAAAAGTGGAAGAAGTGAGAGAAAATGGGGTTAGAGAGAATGGGGTTAAGGTTACCAACTAATCTAAATTTCTTGATGGTTTAGAATGTATGGTTTGTTTTTCTGTATGGTAACTTTCAGCCTGGAGTGGTCAATAAGATCAGATTCCAATTTACAGTTTTTTATTTTTTGGTAAAGAATTTCCAATTTATAGTTGGTTTTTCTGTTTCGCGAATTTTCAAAACTAAATCCCGACATTTTTTTTTATGTATCTGTTTTCTGGGTCCTTTTCTCCTCGGGTTATTGAAGCGATGAGTTTCCCTCTCGGGCGTTGGTGACAGTCTTGGAGCAGAACTTTTCTCATGTTGTGGTGGAAGGAGACGTCTACAATTGGTTCAAGCAATCAATAGATGAAAGACTTGAGCGGATTGCGATTCGATTATCTTGGACTATATCGAACTCGTGTCAAAATTTTCATTATGTAAAGCGTGAGTGTAACACGGTCGCTCGCCCCTTTGGTGGCCAAGCGTTCGCTGTTTGTTGTTAGGAGGTAAACTTGGAGGGGTGGTTCTTTCCCGTTGCTTTCCGACCTAGCCCTTGAATCATCTTCTCATCAATAATAAAAAGGGAAGGCATCAAATCAACCTTGTCATTTTGGATTTTTACTCTGGTAGGGTCCCACAGATCTTCAAATGTGATATTTGGTCTGCCATTACAATCAATCGAAAATAATGCAGGTTACATATACTCTTGTGAGTAATCAATGACGTTTTCTCAGATCAAAACAAAAAAAAACAAATCAATGAGAGTTTTGTTGCATTCTGCTAGCTAGAGTATCCGGCCCGTCCGGAAAATTATTTGGTGTTCTTAGGGCGCCGCCGCCTGATCATCACTAGCCGGCCTGATGTTCAAATGGTCCGCGTTCAAACCATACTTCCCCTTCGAAATGGAAGGCCACCTCCAAAAATACATACAAAAACTAGTTTACTTATTCTCCCCTACATCCATATCACTTTCCACGAGTTTGTCCATTAATGGGAGTTTTAGAAACTATTCATAGCTCTGAATCTCCAATGCCCACGACGGGGCTTGAACCCTGGCCTCCTACATGGAATGGTTAGGAGTTACCAGACAAGAGCCCATTGGTGTTTCCACGAGTTCAACAGAGAGGGGTTTTTCAGTAGTTTAGTGTCCAGTTCTAATGTTTGATCATTTTTCTTTATTTCCTAATATGTACAGTTTCTTCTATTATATTGAGTTGTAAATTTATAATTTGGTTGAGTTTGAATGAGAAGAAAAGAGAGAACTATCTCTGGGCTGCGAGGTATGAGACTGTTTTTGTGTTGTTCCTTGTTTTTTCAATAGGCTTTCTACATCACTCAAGCTTCTTAATTCGGCCGCTTCGAAGCAATCTAGAAACATGTATATTTTTCTCTGAAACTAATGAATCCAACATAGAGAAACTTTATTTAGCGGCAGTGGCGTAGCCATAATTTTTATTGGAAGGGGGCCAGATTAATAGATTTTTTTTAATCGAAATGTATACTTAGTATATCATATATATAGAGCCTTTTGAAGACATTATATTTGTGCATTCAAATTATTTTGGTCTAATGCCGTAAAAGTATATGAATCATTTTGTTTCTTTAGGCTACTAACAGTCATGTGCTTATTTTGTTATTTATGAAAGAAATTAAGTTATAAGAACGTAAAATAACCTATTTTCTATTAAATCAAATTAAAATTATTTGATACTGTATCGTAGCAAAACACTCGTATGGTACCATATCGTACCAAAATAGCCTTATGGTTATACGTTAAATAATATAAATAATATTGCAAATTAGGAATCATATAAAATAGAATTCCGTCCTTGTTTGGTGGGGGGCCCGGGGGCAATCAGAGCTACGTGTCCATACAGTTGCCTGTGATTCAACCGAGGTCAGCTCCCCTCCAGACCACAATCCACCAAACCCTATCAGACTTCCCTTTTATTTTGCCTCATCCGAACCATTCACCTCTTAGGTCACGCCAATGTGAACATCATATGAAAAAAGAAAAAAAAAAAACTAGCATGATCAATAGCTAATAAGTACATGAACGATGTATATTTTTTTGACGGTTTTAGTTTAAAATCATATCAACCGTCCATAAATTATAGTAACTTGTTTGTGCATCTTTGTTTTTTTTGTTGCAGAGCTGTTCACATTGGCGTGACTTACGAGGTGAATGGTCTGGATTGTTGACTTGGGTCCCAGGTGGGGCAAAATAAAGGAAGTCTTGTGGGAGGTTCCGATCATGCTATTTTTTTTTGTGCAGTGTTTACATTGGCGTGACTTACAAGGTGAATGGCTCGGATTGTTGACTTGGGTTCTAGGTGGGGCAAAATAAAGGAAGTCTTGTTGGTTGGGGGGGTGGGGGAGCTGGTCCCAATTCCAGTTAGAACAGGTTGTAGTAATGGAAATCGTGATCCCGTTCGTTTTGGGTTTTGGATTTCAATAATTATTCTATCGTTCTCCAATCATTACTGTAATGCCTCAATTTTTCAAGGAATTTCAGAGGCATTAAAATAATAAAATTTTATTGAAATAATTTCAGAGCGACTTTAGTCTTGATATATATTCCAAGCATACTTGATCTCCGCTTTTGGTATTCTTCTTGTGTCCAATTGCTCCTTCATTGAATCTTGCACCATCTGGCAAATTGATCACCGAAGTAACCGATTTACCAGGATACAGATGTATTCATGAGTGATAAATCACCCAGTAGAATAATCCAACCTTACTACCTCTCGTACTTTACAGCTAACACACAAAAAATATAATATTAAAGTGGGATAGGAAAACAAAAATAGCACATAAACCGTCATTACTATCCTTTAGTCTGACGTGTAATCTAAGATCCCATCCGTGAGATCCTTCCTCCCCAACTGCTAGCCATGTTCTGTCCCATGAGCTCACTTTCTCTTGCTGTCGCAGATTGCACCCAAGTTATGTACTCAAAGTATATCCCTCTGGACCCTCTTTTTACAAACAAGGAAAGTTTATTATGCCCGAGCCATAATTAGGGTTCGCGTATTCTAAGATCTTTCCACAAGATCAACCGCTAATTATGCCTTGTCCCATGAGTTCACTTCCTTTTGTTATCGCGGATTGCACCCAAGTTATGTACCCGACGTGTATCCTTCTCAATACAAACAAAGGGAAAACTTATTATACCCGAATCATAATTAGGATTTGCCTATCACCACTTCACAATCATTACTGGACTCCTGCCAGTTTCAAATCATCACTGGACCTCCCCACCAATTTGGAGACTGGGCCTCTGTTAGCACCCATCTCAATTCACATCTCAAAACCCGCCTGTAGATAATCTCTAACATCATAAAACTCTCCAATTTATCCATTACCTAGCACCGTCTAGGTGAATTCTATTTGCAATTTTAACCTATGTCTTTAGGGTCCAATCTAACATACAAATCAAGCATTCAGAACAACATGCAATTTATCGAAAAGATAATAAATAACAAGCATGAAAATCACATAACTTTTTATGAATGGGCCGTGGCCCTTAATCTTGTATGACTAAGAAGTTAATAATAATGCAAGAAACTTTTATCTAATAAGAATTTTATATATAAAAAAAAAAGTCTAGGCTGGCATTACTTTATTTTATGAAATTAGATTAACACATAAGTGATAATATAACAATGGGGGTCGAAATTGTACACTTAAGTAACCTAAGGGCCTAATCTTTTTAAGTCAATAACTCAATTGGACCAAATTTCTATATTAAACAACCTCAGGGGTGTAACTGCAATATAGGGTCAACCTTTTTCAAAAAAACGGAAGCTGGGAGTGTGCTGCACAGCTTCGTACTGTGCGGCCGCCGGTGTCGCTTGCCGGCATCGGACCGACGATCGGAGACGTCCACTGCGTAGAGCTCGTCGAGTTCTACAAGTGTACCAAAAATCAACCCGATCAAATATCGTTAAGTGCCTCATCGGAACACATATAATTCGAAAAGAATGGATTCAGTGGTTTTGATCCAGTGTTTCGTATCCATTAGGATTCATTTTTTTTCAAGTTATATGTATTCCGATGAAGTACTTAAAGATATTTGATCGGGTTGATTTTTGGTACATTTGTAGTACTCGACGAGTTCTATGCAGTGGACGTCTCCGATCGTCGGACAGATGCCGGCAAGGCGGCACCGCCGGCCGCACAGCACGCTGCACAGCACGAAGTTGTGCAGCACACTCCCAGCTTCCCAAAAGAACGTTCCCAGTACAGTGAACTTCCGGAATACCACAGGTTTCGACTGTGCTACGACGGAATCATTTTCTTTTGCTCCGAAACGTTAATTATCAACACATAAACACTCTTTATATTTAAGAGAAGGTAGGAGAGGATTATAATACCTCAAATTCGATCGAAAAATACGGCGAACGGTTTCGGTGAATTTTGGCCGAACGGAGATGATGACCGAAACAATAGACTTTAATTCGGGACTGACTTCGGACAACTGGATGACGTTGCTGGGATGCTTCGGAACTTGGTGGGTGCGGTGTGAACCGAATTTGGGTTTGGGTGAATGCGAGCCGGAAACCCACCTCACTTTTTTCTTTCACGACCTCCATGGGCGGAGCTTGAACTACTACAAAATTTTTTTTTTTTCCAGTGGAGGTGGTTTTGTGTGTTGTGAATTTTGGAGAGGGAGAGAGGTATTTATAGAAATAGAGTGGAGTGGGGTGCAAGGAATGAGAGATGATAAGGGTGACAATTTTTTTTTTTGGTCAAACGAAAATTCATAAGGGTGACAATTGAATGGTTAGAAAAGATAAAAGGGTTAGCCAAAAAATAAAAGAATAAAATAGGGGGGATGTAAGGAAGATAATTAATGGAGAGAGAGAGCAAAAAAAATAGTTTTGGAAAAAAATTATGGTGCATGTGACACACAATACGCACATGGAATTTACACTATAATACTCCCTCCCTCCCTAAATAAGTGTCTGACACGCAAATCTAGACCTTCAAAAAGATACAATTGTTTCATTAAAAAAATTAAAATTTTTTCACAAATCATTAGATAGCAATGAGTTCTATTAGATTGTGAAAAAAAATTAAATTTTTTAATGTAAAATATGCATCTTGCGTAAGGCCTAGTTTTGCGCGCCGGACACTTATTTAGGAACGGAGCGAGTAAAATTTTTACACTCCATCTGTCTCTTTTTAAGTATTTTGCTTTGTAACTCTAACTTATTAAAAAGACATCATTATTATACTTTTCACATCAACTTTTTCAACCACTTTCCTTATTTATCCATCATCATTACACTTTTACTCACTAACTTTTCAAAATGGAATCTACTTTTAGGGACAAAATAAACAATGCACAAACTTTTATCCACTAACTTTATAAAATGGACACTTATTAAGGGACAACTCAAAAAGGAATACTGGACTATAAATAAGGGACGGAGGGAGTAACTAATTTACTAAAAATAATCATACCGGAATAAAATTTGTAAATCTTAAAAAAAATTTGGGTCAAAAATCTGGGTTGTTACAATTACTCTCATTTTTCTTTCAATAAGTCTACGAACCAGGAAACGAGTCCATGCCCCAACCCACGAAGCTAATGTAGCATGGGCCCCATGTCAGCTTTAAGTTTTAAAAAAAAAAACCCTCTCTTCTTCTTCTTCCACTTCTACGGTTTCAACCCATCTCCACGGCTCCACCCTTTCTTTTGGCCAACGATCATCACTCCACCACCAAACTTCACATACTTCCCCCCCCCGCTAGACTTTATTCCAATCGCTGGACCGGTGCCCCACGTCCACTTCTTCCACAGATTCAACCCACCTCCACCCTCTTTCTTCTGACCAATGGCCCACCACTCCACCACCTAACTCCACAAGTTTATAATAAGGGATCTCTCTTTGTCTACCTTTCCACTCATTGCCAATTAATTTTGAAATAAATATAAAGTTTCTACAGTCTCTGTCACTCTCTCGATTTTCAACATAAACATAAAGGGATTTTCATACATAAAACCTCACAATAATCCGTATAATATCCATAAAAAAATAGTTTAACATTCCCATTTCCTTAATAACACTTGAATATCCAAATGTTTCCAAAGAGTACATCTTTGGCTCCATGGCCCAAACCAACATAATTGCTGATTATCAAACCAAAATTAAGAACTTACAATATTCTTAAATCAAAAGATTTACAAATAGAGTAACTAATACATCTTCTAAAAATAAATTACAAAGATAACTTAGTAACTCCTCAATGTTAGCTTTCAGAAGTATGTTCACATCCGAGCACTCCAAACATGCAGCTACTGCCCTGGGTTTGTACCTGAAAGGTAATGTAAGGCTTGAGCTACGTTAGCCCAGTAGAAAACTTTAATTTAACAATGTATGCATATGAAATGTAGGAACAATCATAAGAAGAACAATAGCTACAACATCCAACGGAAGGGCAATAATAACAATTTAATTCCAACCTTTCATTTCAAAGCATTCATGTGTCTTGTGTAACAAACTTTGAAAGCACCATAAGTCAAGATGTGTCTCGTACATGTGTCATGAGCCGAAGCTCCTACTGGGCCAGTTAAAGGACCCTAATGTCCTCTGCTAGGCACTTTACCCATCGAGATGTCCTGAAGTATCAAATACGAGCATTTAGCTCCTACTGGGCCAATTAAAAGACCCTATTGTCCTCTGCTAGGCACTTTATCCATCGGGATGTCCTGAAGTATTCTCGTCATGTCCATAAAGTGTCAAAATCCTTTTTCCGATAAGTTCGTACCATTCATATCCAACAATGATATACAAAATGATTTTCATGAATTCACATTCAATTGAGCATTAACAACCATGAATACGTTCAATGAAGTCGCTAGATATGGGTGATCATATTAGGGACCATTTGGGAAATGTTCGGAGTGGATTAGAAGTGACCGGAACCCAAAATAGTGGAGAAGGGATCAAAATTAGCAAAACTGTCTAAATACATGGTATTATCGATACCCTTGAAGAATGGTATCGATAACAGTGGATTGAGATCAGTCAAAACGTAATGTTATCGATACCATGAAGGAAGGTATCGATAACAATGGGTTCATTCACATCCCTGACGCAAGGGTAGTGATGACAAAGGCAGAGGGTATCGATAACAATAATTTTTCGGCTTTGGTAACGTAAAGGTATCGATAACAATCACAAAAGGTATCGACAACATTGTTGTTTGAGCAGATTCTCAGCAGATTTTCTTGGGGTTTTCAACAACAACAACATCAACAACCACAACAACGATCAATGGCACGAATCAAGGCAATAGAAATAAGTCATAAACATGTACTGAAAGTTAGAACTCCCTACTGAAGATTGAAGAATGAATTCAAAGGGTTTTCCAAGCCCTAGCCCCAAACTTTGAAACCTGATGGAATACACCACCACTGAGCTTAATCCAATGAGAAACGAGCTCCAATACACTTAGGAAAGAAATATTAGGAGTAGTTTTGTGTAGGTTTTGGGTGATTTGGGTGGAATTTGAGTGGGAGTGTGAGAGTGAGAGCTGAGAGAGGGAGATGGATGGAGTGAGAAGAGGCAAAAATAGGAAAATTATTCCCTACACCCTCACACACATGCTATATACACACTACACACACATTACACTTTCACCCCTCAATGCAACACTTTATCACATTAGCCCCAATTCTAGATATTTCGAATCAATCTCCTACTTCTATTTCTTGCATAACATTTACTCCGTAAATCATTTATATGAATTTATGGGTCTCTACAGTCTCCATTTTGATTAGGTTTAAAGCTTATTTTCCCAAATCTGTGAGTCGGCTCATCGAAAACATGTGGTCAGAGTGTTAGATAAAAAATTATTTTAGGGTTTTGTTTATTTTAAGATGGGAACAGGCCCGGCCTTGGCCCTAGGCCCACCAGGCCAAAATTAGGGCCCCCAAACATTATAAGTTAGTATACTACACTAGGAGTCTTTTGGGCCCAAAATTTGTACCCAAAGTTAACTTAAAAGAGTTAGGCCCCATTTTAAAACAAGTCCCAAAATAATTTTTCAGCCCAATCCGAAAATTTCGCGACAAACAACTCTTGAAAAGAAAAAGAAAAAGAAAAAGAAAAAGAAAAGAAAACAATAGAACCACAAATAGAAAAGCCAAGTCGGCTCAGCCTCTAGTCTCACAGGAGAGAATTGAAATCTGAAATTTGAAAACCCCAGGTCCCCAACGTCGGCTTCTCGAGTTCTCCAATCTCCAATCGTCTCGGCTCTCTGCTCTCACCTTCTCCAATTCCCTAGTCCTCTGGTCTCACAGTCACAACAGAGCTGCAAAGAATTGAAATGTGAAATTTGCCCTTGAAGAATGAAGAGCCAGAAGGGTTAAAAACGTGAATCGGCGGCAACTCGGCAAGAAGAAATCTACCAGAGTACGAGGTATGCTTTTTTCTTTTTCCAGTTGAGAACTATTTGTTTAATTTCTCGAAAATAGGGCTAAAGCCATGCAGTGAATCGGCATAAAATAGGATAAATTATGTTGGAGTTGTGATTTGTGATAAAATATGTTTATGTTGGATAAAATATGTTGGAGTTGTGAATCGGCAGTGGATTTGTGATTTGTGATATGTGGGAGTTGTGATTTGTGTTTATGCGTATTCACTGTTTCGGCTCTCTGCTTTTTTCTTTTGTGATTTTTGATTTTGTGGAGTTGTGCTTTTGTTTTTTATTCCTTTAGAATAAAATATGTTGGAATATGGTGGTGCACATAGAATAAAATAGGCCTATATGAGAGTTCATTGATAACTTAACATTGTATATCTTAGTCTAATAAAAAGTTGAAATTGATCAAAAATTATCTTCGATCAACCATGTCATAAGAAAGGTTGAATGGGTTAGCCACGCTATCCATTGAAAATGATTTCGCAGCAAAACTAGACTATGGAAACTTAATTGATTTATTTGCCTCTAAAAATGCAAGAAGAGCAATGTTCAAGTGATACTTATTAGTTATTGTACTGTAATTTTTGTGACCTGGCTAAATATTTGGAAGTCTTATATTTGAGACAATCTGTATATTTTGAAAATATTTCATTTGTAGATGTGAAGGGCCCCAAATTGGTTGGTCGCCTAGGGCCCCGTAGGGCCAGGCCTAGATGGGAACTGACATAGACAAAAAGAGATCCCTTATTGTAAACTTGTGGAGTTAGGTGGGGGAGTGGTGGGCCATTGGTCGGAAGAAAGAGGGTGGAGGTGGGTTGAATCTGTGGAAGAAGTGGACGTGGGGCACCGGTCCAGCGATCGGAATAAAGTCTAGAGAGGGGGGATAGGGGGCGGGAAATTTGTGAAGTTTGGTGGTGGAGTGGTGGTCGTTGGCCAGAAGAGAGGGTGGAGCCGTGTAGATGGGTTGAACCCGTGGAAGAAGAGAGGGTTTTCTTTTTAAGTTAAAGCTGACATGGGGCCCATGTCACGTCAGCGTCATGGGTTAGGACATGGGCTGGTTTTCTTGGTTCCTAAACTTATTGTTTTTCTTTCTATTTTTTTAATCGTTATCCATATTTTCAATTATTATTTTATTTTCATATTTTTATTGCCATATTTTCAATTATTATTCATATTTTCATTGCCTGTAAATCTAAATTCAAAATCTCAAAACGGGCCCATATGTTTTAGTAGGAATACAAGTGAAATAAACATGTTGAAAAAATCAATTTCCGATTGACAAAAAAAAAAAAAAAAAGGAAGTTGAAAATTGGCACACGTTAGGTACAAGGAAGATGCTAGGAAAGGCACATTGACGCACTGGGGCATCATAGAAATTCTATCTTGGACCAGGCGTGACTGTATGAATGTAAGTTGTAACGGAAGGTTTTGCTGAGCAAATAAAGATGATGTAACCAATGTTGATGTCACATTGATCATACGTGCCTATTTTGATTGTACCGAGAATTCCTACATATTACCGGTTAGTCACGTTCGGCTAAGATTTGATTTTTTAAGTACCTATTTCTCGTTTTACGGGACAAATTATTTTATTACAATACATCACATTCACTTATTTTTTTGAAATCAATTGACAATGTGTAGAGGTTCCAATGTCAATGTGAGACTATATTTTTTTGAAATCAAGGCTCTCTTAGAGTACTCATTGAAAAGTCTTAGAGTCAAAAATTCATTATGACCATTTAAGATAAAATGATCAGAAAAATAAGATCATCGCACCGGTTCAAACAGATTAAAAATTGGAACACTTAATTTTTTAACTATATTTTTTAATATATAAACGGTGTAAAAAAATAAGTGTTCTAATTTTCAATCTGTTTGAACCGGTGCGAAAATCTTATTTTTATGATTATTTTATCTTAAATGGTCATAATGGATTTTTGGCTCTAAGGTCTTTTAATGAGCACCGTAAGAGAACCCTGAAACTAAATAAGGAGTCTTTGGGTGATTATTGAAAGGCTTTAGAGCCAAAAAGTCACTACGACCATCTCGGATAAAATGATAAAGAAAATAAGATTTTCGCACTAGTTCATTCAGATTGAAAATTGGAGCACTTCATTTTTTAATCATATTTTTCCATTAGTTTTATTAACAGTGTTAACGATTTTACCAATTTGGAACATAAAACAAACTACAGGGTTTATTTGGTAGCAATTGAAACTAGAGGGACGAAATTGAGACAATTGTAAAACTATAGGGACGACTACGAATATTTGCATATTTTTTAAATGTGGAGTGAAATGGGGCCCACTATGATACAATCCGATTCAAAATTGATTGATAATGAGTGGTGGGGTTACCAACATTATATTAAGTGTTCATCTATTTCACTCTCAAACAATGTGAAATTATATTTTCTTAACAATTAGATGACGTTGAAATATTCTCATTTCTTAAAGATTTTTTCGGAAATAAATACATTGGAAGACCCGTAGAAATAATATTTGAGTATAAGAACTTAATTAAGGGGGTGTTTGGTACTCCGAATACCATCTGACGCCTACTATGTGGTACTTCTGAGTAAATGAGTTGTCGCGGTTCAAAAAAGTAAATGAGTTGTCGTAACACAGACTGTGTGTCTCCCTTTGTTTCCCACCAACCCAATGAGAACGATTTTCGACATCCTAATCGCAAAATTAATCGTCCCATAATTTACTGGAAGTACCCGTGTGAATGACTGTCGCACGTAGGGATGAAATCGGTTTGGTTCGGTCGGTTTTTTTTTCCAATTTCACCACTGAGCCAAATCATTCGGTTTCCTTTTTTCCAAACCAACACCGACCAATTCGGTTCAAAAACCGATCGGTTCGGTTTAGTTTCTTTTGGTTCGGTTCGGTCGAGTTTAGTCGGTTTCCAAGCAATGGGTCAGTCACTGTTTTTTTCAGCCCAATAAGCAAGAATAATGAGTTACATACAAAAGCCTAAACACATGATTATTTCTATCACAGTCTACATGACCGTCCAAAACCCATAATGCAATTAAATAAGCCCAAGTTACAACTTTAGTCCATAATCACACATTCAACCATTATTTTCGGTTCAGTTCGGTTTTGTTGGGTTGGTATTCCTATAAAACTGAAATCGAACCGACTTAAATTTTTTTCAAAAAATCAAAACCAAACCGAACCGACTTAAAACAAAAATCGAATAAATTAAGCAAAATTCATTCGGTTCGTTCAGTTAAAATTTTCATCCCTAGACACACGATACTCCGAGAGTATCGACAACGACCTGTATCGTCGTATGGATCGTGGTCAAAATAGGGAGCGAATGGCACCACACCTTCACCTTCTTTGTAAAATCACATGGACACGAATTTTCTCGTTGGCTAAAAAACAATGAAGGAGGACGACTGTGACTTGGTGTGGGTGTGGCTCCATAAATTCTCTCATTGCCGTCAATGTGCCGGCATCTTTCCTATATTGTCAGAGCAGCGTTCCCGTTGAACGAATATCCCGCATGCATACGCAGGTTCGGAGAAATTAAGGTTGATGTACGCATTTTTACTAACATTCTTACACATCAACACGGCGCCAACTAGCCCAATGATGCATAGTGGATCGAACCTGATCCAACCCCGTTCGGCCCTTGAGCCATCGCTTAAGGCTAAGTGTGGAATGGCCCCTACCTTAATTTAGTTTGGGACCTTGACACAACAACCCTTCCTGTAGTTCCTAGGAGTGTGAAACCACAACCAACCCACCACCCCACCCCGGTTTGTCTATTTTTGTGGATAGTCGATGATCGACTAAGAAATTGTTGTGTGTGCTGGAAATGTGGTGTTTGTGGTGGTGGAGTTTGGTTCCTTGCCGTGTTTCAGGACTTCTCTGGAAGCAAACTTAATGAAGTGAATGGAGATGAAAGAAGAATAACAAAATGGACTTTATTATTCCTCGAAGTAGAAGTCAGTCGACTGTGAGAACACAATCGATTGGACGGTTAAGTTACAAGCTACTCCTAGAGCGAGAAAAGTAAAGTACAGATAAAAAGTAGAAGCCTTTGGGCGATTGAGTGGGGTTTTACAATGAGGCCTAAAAAGGCTATTTATAGGAAAACAAAGATATGTATGAAATAACTTCCTAACTTCCCATTACTCTTTATTCTTCTAATTTGCTTCCAAGTGTCCAAATAAACTCCCTTCAACTTCAAAGCGTGTAGGACGATGACAAGTGTCCTTTTAACTTCTAAATGTGTAGGAACAAGCCAGATGTCCTGCACTCCATCAAAATACAAACAAAGAAACGAAATAAAAACTAGTGATATTATTAATACGAAATAATAAAATAGGAAGCATTCTCGTTATTGCCACCTTTTGGTCGATTATCGACAGGCAGTAAAATATGGTGTAAACAATGCCCCCCTATTTACCTGAGTTAAGGATTAACTTTGGTAAATATTTCTCTTAGTTTTAAATCACTCATTTGTCAATATCGACTGGTGATAACCTTTTACGATGTAGATATTTATGTCCCTAACTCCCGATGAGTTTTAGATAAATTTTACACCAATCTTTTCACTTTTCGACTGGTACAATAAAGCCTTCAAGGCTTGAACAAAACTACTGCCGAAAGTCATGTATTGGCTTCAAAGATGCAATATTCCCTCAGTCGATAATTATGGGATAATATTGCTTCTGTCAAGAACCAAACACCAAGCATATGCCGTGAGGCTGGCCCACAACAATGAATTGTAAAGGCATTTATTTTGCTTCAAAAATAAATTTTTGCCCCCCAAATTCATTTGGCCAAACCAAATAAAACCGGGCAACCATCAATTTTCATATATTTTCAAAGGGTTCTTTGGCCCATGAACATGATTAAAGTTTATAATCAATGGCCAATAATACAAGAACCACGCTTCGAAAGTGTGTCTTGTCCATTATCGATTCAAGACTTCTCAAATCGACAGGAGCAAAACTTGCCATTCATGGCAAAAAGCCAGTGACTACACTGTCGATCGCGGCCCAAAGTATGGATTAGCCAAAGATATAGGCAAATCAAAGTCCATACAAAGCCATATTATACACGACAATGCAAACAATATTTTTGGCTAAGTTAGCCATTTATATTAGCCCAAAACTGTAGACAAGGAATGAGCATTATCTATGTAGTTTTAAACAAAGATCGACTAGGGATCAAAAAACAAAGATCGACTGAGGATGATAATTGTACCCACGTGCACTGGGCATATTTCAACCAAAGCCAGTATAAGAGGCTTCGAGAAAATTCATCGCTCATAACATATGAATACAGTCGATCAACAATTCATAGCGCCATATAATTGGCTTGAACTCATACTCCATGGGTAAGGTTTTCACCATTCTTAACCAATATAGATGGAGCGGAGGAATCATTTTCTATTTCGACCATTCATGGTCTAAATTAAAAACTCTAGTTGAATTATCCTCATAACTTGACTTACTTTGAGTTTCACCCTTTCGAGTCACTTTGGTTCTTCGAAAGATGAGTTTCCCCCCATGCAAATTCAATATCGAAAGAGAGCTATTTCTCATTTCAATCATCCTTACTAAAATTTGGATGAAGGAGATGTAGCCAACAAGACCTTTCAAAATTTTCCATCGCTAATGATAAACAATGGCCTCTTCTAAAACAATTGAAAACCATTCAACAATCATAAACTAGAAGGTCTTTTAAGATCATGAGAGGCGCCCAAAATCATAATCCCTACTTTTATTTTCTGGCATTCTTTTGAGTATTCTGCCTTTCCAAACAAAGCCATGAAGGCCAACCATCTACATTTTGCCGTGTACATAAGTGATTAAGAATATTTTTTATGTACAGATTTAAGGCCAAACATCTACATACCACACATGGCCTGTTTTGGACGAATAATTTAAACTTCAAAGCAACGCTTAAAATTCAACTCATTCCCATTGGACCTCAGTCGATTCCAAATTTTTCAAAACCAGAATGGTCCAATAAATGGCCAATGCATGGCCGACGTAACCCTTTTGTCTTTTATTCATATTAACAACAGATAGAAGGCAATCGATAGAACGGCCTCTCTTGTTTTTTCTCTCGAAGCCTTAATTTCTAGGCTTTCATTTCTCATTACACTGGCTTCTCATTCGATCGAAATTTGTTTTTCTTTTTCCGGAATGATTCCAAAGTTGGCCATTAAATGGCCGTTATTCTATTTCCACAAAATGTTCAAGCCTTCAACGAAAGGCTCTCGTTTATACACTTGATCTTTGCCATCACTTCCAATTTAGTGATGGTGTGGACAAAATGGCCAATTTGGCCACTTATATTCGCCCAAAATTATAGAAAAGCAATGAACACTATCTACACATCTTAACCGAAATTGAGCATATTTCAACCAAAACCAATACGGATACCAATACAGATGGCTTTTGAAAAATTTGTACTTCTTACGAATACTTTTGATTAACAATTGAACAAATGGTTTTGGGGCCCTTGTGGTTGACATGTAGTGTACCATAGGAGGCACATTTTGACTTTGATTAATACCAAATCCAGGCTGTACTTTGAAACCAATGGGAATATTTCCATTTTGGCCATTACAATATTTACTTCCAATTCCATTACTTCCACTAGTATTTGGAACTTGTTGACAAAAATTTGTTGGCCTTGTTGGGCTAGGCCTAGGTTTACTGGACCCTAATGGAATTCGAGTCGTTCCATTCAGAGGTTCAAAAGTAGGGTTAGTATATACCTGTTGAAGATGCCCCCCAGGCATATCTGAAGTTTCTAGAGTTCTCTTGTCGTTAGGCAAACCAATGGAAAAAGGTATTTCTCCTTCTCCCGGTGCAATCAACTTTCGTAATAGAGTCGAAAATTCTTGGGCTAAATCATCTTGTGGATTTGCCACAACGTAAGTCAAAACTTGAACCAATTTCCTGACTTCGTGTGCCATTACTTCCAAATTAGTAAGATGCCCTCCTTCTAGCGCCAATTCTTGTTTGTCTATTTTTGTGGATAGTCGATGATCGACTAAGAAATTGTAGTGTGTGCTGGAAATGTGGTGTTTGTGGTGGTGGAGTTTGGTTCCTTGCCGTGTTTTAGGACTTCTCTGGAAGCAAACTTAATGAAGTGAATGGAGATGAAAGAAGAATAATAAAATGGACTTTATTATTCCTCGAAGTAGAAGTCAGTCGACTGTGAGAACACAATCGATTGGACGGTTAAGTTACAAGCTACTCCTAGAGCGAGAAAAGTAAAGTACAGATAAAAAGTAGAAGCCTTTGGGCGATTGAGTGGGGGTTTTACAATGAGGCCTAAAAAGGCTATTTATAGGAAAACAAAGATATGTAGGAAATAACTTCCTAACTTCCCATTACTCTTTATTCTTCTAATTTGCTTCCAAGTGTCCAAATAAACTCCCTTCAACTTCAAAGCGTGTAGGACGATGACAAGTGTCCTTTTAACTTCTAAATGTGTAGGAACAAGCCACATGTCCTGCACTCCATCAAAATACAAACAAAGAAACGAAATAAAAACTAGTGATATTATTAATACGAAATAATAAAATAGGAAGCATTCTCATTATTGCCACCTTTTGGTCGATTATCGACAGGCAGTAAAATATGGTGTAAACACCCCCCCCCCCCCCCCCCCCCCCCCCCCCCCCCAACCAACCCCAAGGCCCCTGCCTTAATTTAGTTTGGGACCTTGACACAACAACCCTAACCAACCCCAAGGCCCCTACCTTAATTTAGTTTGGCCCCTACCTGTAGGTCAATGGGCGACTGTATTCACCTCTTGTGGCCTCGTCCTATCTCCGGCCCATCCCTACTCATATTTGACGAAATTTTCACCATATTTCTTTGGGGTTCATACAACAATGAATGGACCCCATGGGATGGTCGAGAAGGATGTTCAGGCACCACCGACCACCCGAATAATTACTCCATATTCGGCCCACACCACGGTTGGTTGACATCTTATTTAGTAAATAAACAAAAACGATCTTATTTGTTCTCCTTATATCATAGTATAACCCACAAGAATAAAAGTCAATAAACTACTGGTAGAAAACAGGTTTTGAAAACCAAACTAGGAAGAAACATACTTGTTAATTAATTCATCAATCTTGCTCGCCAAGGAAAAATAAAAAAATCCTGTCCCCATTTCTCCTCTGTATAAATATTAAATACCATTCATTCCTTCCTTCCTCAATACAAATCCTTACAAAATCATTTCACCAGAATCACCAGTTCTGCTTCTTGATCAAAGAGAAGGAGAAAAACAAGATGGCCGGAGGAGAAATGTGGACCCAACTCGGGTCGTCACTCGCTGGCCTAATGTTCGTCTGGGCCATGTTCAAGCAATACTGCCCCCACGAAATGGATGGCCACCTCAAAAAATACACGCAAAAGCTAGTACCTGTGTGACTGTCGCACGGTACTCCGAGAGTATCAACAACGACCTGTATCGTCGTATCGATTGTGGTCAAATAGGGGGACGAATGGCACCATCACCTTCACCTTCTTTGTAAAATCCTGGACACGAATTTTGGCGTTGGATGCGGAAGAAAAAACAATGGAGGACGACTGTGACTCGGCGTGGGTGTGGGTGCATAAATTTTCTCATTGGTGTCAATGCATGCATATGCGGGTTCGGAGAAATTAAGGTTGATGTACGCATTTTTACTAACATTCTTACATATCAACACGGCGCCAACTAGCCCAGTGATGCATAGTGGATCGAACCTGATCCAACCCCTTTCGGCCCTTGAGCCATCGCTTAAGGCTAACTGTGGAATGGCCCCTACCTTTTGGCAGTTGGGGACCTTGACACAACAACCCTTAAGTTTGTTCGCTCTATTAAACCTGTGGGGACCTTGACACAACAACCCCGGGCCCATTTCTTTTCTGGTCCATGGGCGACTGTATTCGACCTCTTGTGGCCTCGTCATCAATCTTGCTCGCCAAGGAAAAATAAAAAAATCCTGTCCCCATTTCTTTTCTCCTCTGTATAAATACCATTCATTCCTTCCTTCCTCGATACAAATCCTTACAAAATCATTTCACCAGAATCACAAGTACGGCTTCTTGATCAAAGAGAAGGAGAAAAACAAGATGTCCGTAGGAGAGATGTGGACCCAACTCTGGTCGTCACTCGCGGGCCTAATGTTCATCTGGGCCATGTTCAAGCAATACTGCCCACACGAAATGGAAGGCCACCTCAAAAAATACACGCAAAAGCTAGTTTCCTTGTTCTACCCCAACATCGAAGTCAAGTTCCACGAGTTCACCAGCGAGAGCTTCCACGAGCGGAGCAAGGCCTACGGTGCCATCCAACGCTACCTCACCACCAACTCCACCACCCGAGCCAAGCGGCTCAAGGCGGATATGGTTCGGGACTCCAAGTCCCTTGTCCTGAGCATGGACGACTACGAGGAAATCTTAGACGAATTCAAGGGGATTAAGGTTTGGTGGTCTTCGAAAAAGAATATATCCAGAAGCCGGGTGATTTCGTTTTATGGGGATGAGGAGAAGAGGTTTTACAAGCTCAAGTTCCACCGGAGGCACAGGGAGATTGTTTTCGGGTCTTACTTGAACCATGTGATGGAAGAGGGGAAGGCGATGGAGGTGAAAAGCCGGGAAAGAAAGCTGTATACGAACAATCGGAACGAGCAATTGACGGGGTAAGGTTTGAATCTTAAGCTTGAAGTTTTCAATCATGCCAGGAATATTCATGCATCTTGGTTATACATCTATTGACTTTGATGGCATTGATTTTACAAATTTCTTTGTGCACTACTTTATTAAGTTCTTTTTTGGAATTTCAGGAGATATCAGAGAACAATGTGGAGCAGTGTGGTGTTTGAGCATCCAGCAACATTTGATACTCTGGCTATGGAGGAGAAGAAGAAAAAGGAAATCATGAATGACCTCATCACCTTCACCAAGTCTAAAGACTACTACAAAAAAATTGGCAAGTCCTGGAAAAGAGGGTATCTTCTTTTCGGGCCTCCAGGCACTGGCAAATCCACCATGATCGTGGCCATGGCCAATCTACTAGAGTACGATGTGTACGACCTTGAATTGACCGCGGTGAAGGATAATACAGAGTTGAGGAAATTACTAATAGACACATCGAATAAGTCTATTATAGTGATTGAAGACATCGATTGCTCGCTCGATCTGACTGGCCAGAGGAAGAAGGAGGCGAAAGACAAGGAGGGAGATGGAAAGGATCCTGTTAGGAAGAAAAAGAAAGAGGATCAAGGAAAGAGCAACGAGAGTAGCAAGGTTACTTTGTCAGGGCTTTTGAATTTCATTGATGGGCTTTGGTCTGCTTGCGGAGGCGAAAGGATCATAGTTTTTACCACGAATTATGTGGAGAAACTCGACCCGGCTCTTATAAGGAGAGGGAGGATGGATAAGCATATTGAGCTATCGTATTGTTGTTTTGAGGCATTTAAAGTGCTTGCGAGGAATTACTTGGATCTTGAATCGCATGATCTGTTCGAGACGATTGGGAAATTGTTGGAGGAAACTAAAATCAGTCCCGCTGATGTGGCTGAGAATTTGATGCTTAAGTCAGACGATGAAGATGCGGCGGATGCATGTTTGGCAAATTTGATCAAGGCTATTGAGAAAGCGAAAGAAGAAGCGAAGGTGAAGGCGGAGGAGGAGGAGAAGGAGAAGGAGAGGGCAAAGGCTGAGGAGGAAAAGAAAGCAAAGGCTGAGAAAGAAGAGAAGGAGAAGGCTGAGAAAGAAGAGAAGGACAAGGAGAAGGAGGGGGAACAGAAATCTGATGAAGAAGTGAAAAAGAAGAAAACAGCAGGGGAAGAAGTGAAGGAAAATGGGGTATAAGGCTACCAATTAATCTGAATTTCTTGCTGTATAATTATTACTAGTTAGTAGTAGTATGTTTGTTTGTATGGTAGTAGTCTATCTAGCATCGACA
This sequence comes from Rhododendron simsii, assembly GCA_014282245.1. Lineage (NCBI taxonomy): Eukaryota > Viridiplantae > Streptophyta > Magnoliopsida > Ericales > Ericaceae > Rhododendron > Rhododendron simsii. The sequence continues at coordinate 3,421,273 of CM024962.1, forward strand.
TTTCACCGGAGGTGACGTACCGGTGTTGGACACGTACACGTGTCCGACACTTCTCCCGGAGTGTCAAATTCCAGTGTGTTGATAGTCTTGGAAAATGGCCTTTTGTTTTTGGTTAACTGGATGCTGAATTAAACAATAAAATTAGCAGTACACAGTGCAGAGATGCGTTAGAGCCCTCTGTTGGCTTTTTGAATGATTTTAGTTATCGTATGGTATCTTTTTAGGGGGTCCTATCCAATTTGATCAGTTATAGTCTATTGAATATGAAGAAAACAGAGAGCTTTCTCTATATTTCGAGGTGTGAGATTGTTTTCGTGTTGTTTTTGCTTTTTCAATATATATGCTTTTTCCTACATCATTCAGGCTTCTTAATTCCGTCGCTTCGTAGTATCCCAAAAACGTGTATATTTGTGTACTGGAACTAACTATGAATCTGTTTATGCCCATTTTTGAAACATAATCTCGGACTAGCATTGGAGGGCCATTTAATTAGATACTAATTAAATTGGACCGATTTCTACGAGTTTCTCGGGTTAAAAATTAATGAATCACATTAGTTTTGTGATTTGGAGCAAGACCCAATTAATTGAAGCCCAAGTGAAGCGAGATACACCAAATAATTTTTCATTGAAGTATTATTCGGAGCATTGGACATGAGTTTTGGCATGTGTTTGCTGAAAAAGTGGAATGCTCCACGATGTAAAGTTATTTTCTGGCAGTTGGGTTTCTTCAATGTAAAGGCCAATTGACCAAGTCAATTGGTCATGTGAGCATAAAAAGGGGAAGTGAGGAGATATTTTAGCAACACATGGGGACACATGTCAACTTATGAGAGGCCCACTACCCATGATCTAACTCAACTGCCATTTGCTTCTAGAAACCGCCCACTATTTTGCATGCATGAAAAGTGGAACAAACATGGGACACGTGTCAGCTTATGGTGCAATGCAGAATTCGGATTCAGGCCTGAATCAGCTTGATGTTTTGCCTATAAATACAAGTTTACAAGATAGAAAAGGGGTCCAACACCAATTAAAGCCCAGCGCTTCAAAAACTTTCCTACTTTTAGCAAAGTAGATTATTGAATACCTAGTATTCACCCCCATTCGAACTAACTTTTTCAAGTAGTTTGAATTTTATCTTTTCTTGTATCACTTTATTATCCCGGTGTAATAAAGTTTACGATTTACATTCCATTTCCTATACGACTAGGAAATTTTAAGTCCACAACCGTGTGGCAAACCACGAACCTACTTGTGATCTTTAACCTTTGGGTCACACGCAATCGCTTGCAAGTCAGAAGTCACAATTCACGGCAATCGTCATCAAAAGTTAGGCGCTACAAGTCTTGGCACGCCCGCGCTCCACGCATTCATACCTTGTGCCAAAAACGAGAGTTTTCAGAATTCAACACAGAGAAAATAATTTTGCCGGGCAGGCAGAGTTAGGTGTCGATGTAGTTGCTCCGGGGAAGATTTATTAGAGCAGGTTGGAATATTAAAAGGGAAAGAAAAAGGGCAAAAGAAGAATGAAAATCATATTTTTGTAGTACGTAGGAATACAATTAAAATAGAGAGGCCGGTGGAAGAGGTATAAAAATTAGACAACTTGAAATAGGAAACATGGTTCTGAGTTACTCTCTTCATCCCTCGATAAATGTCCTGTGCGCAAATTTAGGTCTTTGAAAAGATGTATTTTTTTGTAAAAAAAATCAAATTTCTTTCGCAAATCAATAGATATTAATTTCTTTTAAGTTGTGAAAGAATTTAAAATTTTAATGAAAAGATGCTTCTTTTTAAATGCGCAGGTTTATGCCCCAGACATTCATTTAGAGACGGAGGGAGAATTTAGCTCAAAATCTATTGAGGCTGGTATAGATGCTCTAAATAGTCAAACACCATTAGATGAAAATATTATACTCCCTCTGTTCCAAAATTCTTGTCCACTTTTATTATTCTGGACATTCGAAAAACTTATTCATATTTTTAAATGTATACTCTTTTAAATATGCAATATGAGTTGAAAGACATGAGTAATTTAAAAATGACGACCTTGGATGGTAGAAAAGTCGCGTTTGTCTAGCTCTTTTCTGGCCAGGCGTGATTGTATGATGTAAAAATAACGTTTGCTGAGCAAAAATGTGATGTAATGACGGTTGATGTCATTGATGACATAGCCTTGGAGGGAGCTCAAATCTTATTCTTTTAAATTAATCTTTGATAATTCAAGTGTTCAGATCAGCTTATGTGCATTTCCACTAATTTTGGAGGACTAATCGTCAACTAATAAGCACTCCGGTCTTCCAATGTATTTTTTAAAAATGTTTAAGATATGAGAATATTTCAACCTAATCTAATAATCGGAGATGTCGAAATCTCGGTACAATCAAAATAGGCACTCCGCAGGCTTTATAGGCACTCTTCTTTCAAGGGCGCTCAAATCTTCTTCTTCTGCTTTTTTTTTTTTTGTTTTTATAACTTAAGTGTCTGGATCAACTTACACGTACCACGAGTCCACGAATAATTCTGAAGGACCAATCCTACCGCTTACTTGAAGCTAATGTGCTTATTTTGAGTGTATCGAAATTTCGACGTATTTCCGGTTATTAGATCACGTTCAAATATTCTTATATCTTAAAATTTTCGGAAATGCATTGGAAGATCGACATGTAGGAATAAAATTGAGTATAAGAATTTAAGGGGCCGTAAATGACATTTTGGATCATATTGTATTTGGTAGTCCCAAGCGTAAAACTGAGATCGACGTAGCATAATATCCGGTAAGTCCAGAGTCAAATCCATTGAGACGGTGATGTGTGCTGACTCAAAACTCGGGTTGTTACTAATTAAACAGGCTTTTAGGTGGCTACCCGTTGTGTTAGATGTTGAGATTAACTAAAACTAGGAAATTGTTTGATTTTTCTTTAAATAATTAAAAAGAAGTGTAACGCCCCTAATTTTAGGTACGTTAAAGGGATAATTTATTACAGAAATTAAGTAGAGTCATTGCTCAATATTACATCATCACTCTCGTAAGAGTATTTAAAACACAAAATAGGAAATGAATAGGGAACTAAGGTTCCTAACTACTGCTCCTCTTGTTCCTCCATCCTTACAAGTTCTTCGGCTCCATACGCCTCTAGAGTGAAAAGTTCGCCCTGTTCATCTATCAAGTCTGACATATTATACCGGCGTCACCACCCATATAATATGCCAGGGTCACCATAGGGTAACACCATGAGCTACGAAGGCTCAATAGTGAAATCCTACTTACTAACCCATAACTTATGAACATAAAATCATTATAACATTGATTTCCACATGATATGTGTATAAGCAGTAATAAAAGACAAACATATTTACATTCATTACATAACTGTTGTTGGTGTTCGGGATTCTCGAAATTTCTCCTACGCAATCCATCGTAGACCGTGTTGTTATTACTACCTTTCTTTTTCAAAGACTCCCTTTTACTCACCCAACCTCGATTCCGCCGCGCCGGGTTCCCATTGGCACACATTTACTTTAGTTCCTCTCCACGGATAACCATGTTACTCACCCAACCTTGGTTCCGCCGCGCCGATCTCTCAAGTATCCTCACAATGGTTCCGCCGCGCCGGGTTCCTATTGGCACACACACATTCATACAACTCACATAATACCCTGAAAATGGTCATTATGTAGTTTCTAAGATATCTTTTTCTTCGGAAAACACATTTCTTCCTCGTTAAACCACACCCTAGGTGCCATGTTTCTACTATCTCGGTTCTCTTGTCTCGTTCTCATGCAAGACTCCGCGGTGTAGGACTTTACTTACAAACATGCATTTCATAAGATTATTCAACAAGATCATCCAACTCTAGGCTACATAGCATGCTTGAAACATCTTGAAAATAAACCATACATTTCCAACATTCAATAGAAGATAACCTTATCTATGATCAAGTAACAAGCTTCGATTCATACGATACATAAAAGTAAAGTGCAAGGTTAAGCTTTTTATACTTTGGAAAAGTAAGTAGAGATTTAAACTACCGTTCTTCTTGGTGGTGGTCGGCTACGGTGAGTCAGTCGTCGGTTTTGAAATCGGCGGCGTAACGGCCTCCGGTTTGCTTCGAAAGGAAAAGAGTTGTACTTTCTTTTCCTAGAAACAACTTTACTAACTAAAGTAGACTTCTTTAAAGATCTATGAGTGGTTTTGGAAGTGGTTTGGTGGTTTTGCTCAAGAACTCTCAAGAACTCAAGAAAACAAGAACTTTGAACTAAGAACTCTTGAAATTCTAGAGAGAAGGAAGAGCAATTGCTTGAAGGTGTGAGTTTGAAGCATGGAATGGCCTTCTATTTATAGGCAAGCTCACCTCCTCTCCCTCCTTGGCCAGCCCCCTCTCTCTCTCCCATTCCTCAAATTTTTTAATCCAAAAGTTGTGTTCACATGGAAGATTAAAGGCTAAAATGCTAGGTTTGCATGGCTAGGGTTGTACCAAGGATTTGATTCTTGAAAATTTTGTGGTGGAAGAGAAATTTGTACAAGATTCTAGGGTTAAACAAATTGGAAAATGTACAAGGGAGGACGATGAAGTTAAGTCTTGCTCGGAAGAACAACCATCCAAGGATCATGAAGTACATAAGAAGATCAATGGCCAATGGTACACATCAAATCTCCCTCTCCCTCTCCCTCTCTCCCCATTCGGCCCTCCCTCTCTCTCTCTCTCATGTTCTCATATATATGCACATATATATATGTACTAATGCAAGAATACAATTAAACTAATGGGTACTTTTTGTACTTAGGATCAAAAGTAGTCTTAAAAGACTAGGATTCTCCATTAAACTAACAATTGGGCACATGTGTACTTTAGGGCTTTATTCTAGTCTTTCATGAACTAAAATAATATAACCATGGGTACCTTGTACTCTAGAAAGAACAACTTCCCCAATATAAAATTAAATAAAGGGTACTCCAAGAATCTTAGTACTAAGTACCTTCTTAATAAAATAACATGTACTTTGGCACATGGGTTTAAAGAAAAGATTAAATTTAATAAACCCCATGTACTTTGAAAGACTAACCCTTATAACAACTTCCCCAATATAAAATTAAATAAAGGGTACTCCAAGAATCTTAGTACTAAGTACCTTCTTAATAAAATAACATGTACTTTGGCACATGGGTTTAAAGAAAAGATTAAATTTAATAAACCCCATGTACTTTGAAAGACTAACCCTTATATCCATTGGGTAATAAATCCCCTAACTTCTATTATCCAATGGACAATAGTTGCTAGGGAGATTATATAATAAACTAATCCAAAAATGTCCTTTAATTAAATATAAAAGTCTATTTTTAAAAGATAATAGTACTTTGATCAAATCTCTCTTTCAAACCTTTTAATATAAAGAATTGGATTTCTATTATCTAATGGATAATAGTTCCCCTAACATTTATTGTCCAATGGACAATAAATAAAACCAAAAATAATTAAAAGAAAATGAATAATCAATTCTTAGTCTAGGGTTAAAAAGGTTCAATGATGGCCAAAAGGGTCCAATTGCGGTTAGGGAAAGTAACCAAGTGATTTCCTAGCTTAGTTCCTCCAACAAGCCGGTTAGAAGCTAACTAGGCTTGCTAAGTGGGGCTAAACCGCAAGAAACGAAAGTTGAAGGGCTAAAGCGCAATTATGACACACTACCGGAAAATTAAAGAAATACAAGCAATTAAATTAATAACTCGAATAATAAAGAAATTTCAATTTATTGAAATTCAGAGTTATTACAAGAAGGTACAAACGTAGGGTTCATAGCACTCGCTACCAATTCTGGACTTATCTGCTCCATTTGGTGTTCTTAAAAATGTTTGACTTTAGAGAGAAAAGCTACCTCGAAAGATGCGAACCTTTATGGTCGCCGTTCACCCATGCGAGGTGGAGAACAAGTTTTGGTCCCCAGTATCCCGTCATTCACGGGCTCCAATAATGCCCGGGTTTGTCTAACGAAAGTTCTTCACTAACCAAACATTGTCTTTCATTATTATTACGAAACGGGAGCAGAATGTGACCAGCCTAGCCACGGTGTGCTAATCACCTCGCGACTTTACCTATACGACTATACGACTACCCCTCCATTGACAAAGGACTTGCCAAGGAAAGATTAAAGACAACTATAAACATAATTAATTATTATTGCTGTGATTATGAAAGATCGGTATTAGTGCGCGCGAAAAAGATATTTACAATGGAGGTAAGCCAAAGGCGTTCCGTTCTCAACCTTTAAGGGAACTGCACTAATACTAACTTTAGATTCGAGTTTGGTGTGAGAAACATCCGAGTAGTTTGTGAATTCCCAACACCAAACCTCAATCTTTACTTGTTAAAGAAAATTATTTAACAGACTAGAAATATAAAACAGAATTGAAGCAAGGAATTTAAAACTACTAATTCATTAAAAACGGAACACAAATGGATTACAAGGGCCAGGAAATTTTTTTTTTTGATCCGCAAGGGCCAGGAATTTAAAACTACTAATTCATTAAAAACGGAACACAAATGGATTACAAGGGCCAAGCCCTGAATGAAAGTCGCACTAGAGGAAGGGAAATTATTCTGAGGGAATTGGGTTGCGGAGGGTTTGGCTGGAGAAATGAAAGAAAAGGAAGACTGAAAGAGAGAGAGAGAGAAAGAACCGGAAAGAGAGAGGGAATGGGTGGGCGCTTTATTTTTTTTCCCTCCTTTTTTTTATTTTTTCATTTTATATTCCCTGCCCTCACTTCACCTTTTCGTAGTCGTCCCTCTAGTTTTACGGTTATCTCAATTCCGTCCCTCTAGTTTCAATTGCTACCAAATAAACCCAATGGATCTATCGTGTGACTTTTTTGCTGGTCTGCTATTGTGACTACGGAAATTTGCCCTTTTTTTAAATGTGGGGTGAAATGGGGCCCGTTATGATACAATGTGGAAACTTCATATCAGATTCAAAATCGATTGATAATGAGTGAGGGGGTACCAACATTATATTAAGTGTTCACCCATTTCACTCTCAAACAATGGGGAATTATATTTTCTTGACAATTAGATCACGTTGAAATATTCCCATTTTTTCTTAAAGATTTTTTCGGAAATAAATACATTGGAAGACCCGTAGAAATAATATTTGAGTATAAGAACTTAAATTAAGGGGGTATTTGGTACTCCCGAGTCCCGAATACCATGTGATGCCTCTTTTGTGGTACTTCTGAGTAAATGAGTTGTTGTAACACAGACTATGTGTCTCCCTTTGTTTCCCACCAACCCAATGAGAATGATTTTCGACATCCTATTAGCAAAATTAACCGTCCCGTAATTTACTGGAAGTACTTGTGTGAATGACTATCGCATGGTACTCCGGGAGTATCGACAACGATGTTTGCTAATCGTCCCGTAATTTACTGGAAGTTCCTGTGTGATTGACTGTCGCACGGTACTCCGAGAGTATCAACAACGACCCCTATCGTCGTATCGGTCGTGGTCAAAATAGGGGGCAAATGGCACCAACACCTTCACCTTCTTTGTAAAATCCTGGACACGAATTTTGGCGTTGGATGCGGAAGAAAAAACAATGGAGGACGACTGTGACTTGCCGTGGTGTGGGTGCATAAATTTTCTCATTGTCGTCAATGCGTCGACATCTTTCCTATATTCTCAGAGCAGCGTTCCCATTGAACGAATATCCCGCATGCATACGCGGGTTCGGAGAAATTAAGGTTGATGTACTCATTTTTACTAACATTCTTACACATCAACGTGGCGCCAACTAGCCCAGTGATGAATAGTGGATTGAACCCGATCCAACCCTGTTCGGCCCTTGAGCCATCATCGCTTAAGGCTAACTGTGGTTTGGCCCGTACCTTTTGGTAGTTTGGGGCCTTGACACAGCAACCCTTGAGCTTGTTCACTCTATTAAACCGGCAGTTTCTAGGAGTGTGTGCCCCCCCCCCACTCTGCTCGCAATACCACGGGATATTCGTTCAATGGGAACGCTGCTCTGAGAATATAGGAAAGATGTCAATGCATTTCTCCTAACCTCTCTTGCAAAACGGTATTTAGCTAGTAAAAACAAAAAACCGTGTTGGCTTGACTTTTTCTTTAATCAAATGTAAGAACATATCACTTATACATTACTCCACAATTGTGTTTGTTAAATCAAAAATTTTCAACAAAATATTTTAGTAATACGTGTTTTTTCCTAATATTGTGGGGGTGTGGGGAGAGGAAAATAAAAAGAGGTAGAAAATGGAGAAAATAAAAGAAGGCGATGGTGAGCATCCAGTAGCCGCCCAACCAAGCAATTGGTTTGTGCAAATTATGAGAACTTTTTTATATTTATACCAAACTTAAATTTTTTTTTGGTTGTCCCTGCCCGGGGGTTGCCCAAGCCCGAGGGCTTGCGGGGCTTACCCCGGAGCCGGCCCTGATCACGGTTGGCCGACATCTTATTCAGTAAATAAAAAAAAACGATCTTATTTGTTCACCTTTTATCATAGTATAACCCACAAGAATAAAAGTCAATAAACTACTAGTAGAAAACATGGTTTTGATAACCAAACTAGGAAGAAACATACTTGTTAATTCATAAATCTTGCTCGCCAAGGAAAAATAAAAAAACTCTGTCTCCATTTCTTTTTCTCCTCTGTATAAATACCATTCATTCCTTCCTTCCTCAATACAAATCCTAACAAAATCATTTCACCAGAATCACAAGTACTGCTTCTTGATCAAAGAGAAGGAGAAAAACAAGATGTCCGGAGGAGAGATGTTGACCCAACTCTGGTCGTCACTCGCCGGCCTAATGTTCGTCTGGGCCATGTTCAAGCAATACTGCCCACACGAAGTGGAAGGCCACCTCAAAAAATACACGCAAAAGCTAGTTTCCTTGATCTACCCCTACATCGAAGTCACTTTCCACGAGTTCACAAGCGAGAGCTTCTACGATCGGAGCAAGGCCTACGGTGCCATCCAACGCTACCTCACCACCAACTCCACCACCCGAGCCAAGCGGCTCAAGGCCGATATGGTTCGGGACTCCAAGTCCCTCGTCCTCAGCATGGACGACTACGAGGAAATCTTAGACGAATTCAATGGGATTAAGGTTTGGTGGGCTTCGAATAAGAATATACCCAGAAGCCAGGTGATTTCGTTTTATGGGGATGAGGAGAAGAGGTTTTACAAGCTCAAGTTTCACCGGAGGCACAGGGAGATTGTTTTCGGGTCTTACTTGAACCATGTGATGGATGAGGGGAAGGCGATCGAGGTGAAAAGCCGGAAAAGGAAGCTGTATACGAACAATCGGAACGAGCAATGGGCTGGGTATGGTTTGAATCTTGCGCTTTGAAGTTTTCAATCATCCCAGGAATATTCATTCATCTTGGTTATACATCTATTGACTTTGATGGCATTGATTTTACAAATTTCTCTGTGCACTACTTCATAAAGTTATTTTTTGGAATCTCAGGAGATATCAGAGAACAATGTGGAGCAGTGTGGTGTTTGATCATCCAGCAACATTTGATACTCTGGCTATGGAGGAGGAGAAGAAAAAGGAAATCATGAATGACCTCATCACCTTCACCAAGTCTAAAGACTACTACAAAAAAATTGGCAAGTCCTGGAAAAGAGGGTATCTTCTTTTCGGGCCTCCAGGCACCGGCAAATCCACCATGATCGTGGCCATGGCCAATCTACTAGAGTACGATGTGTACGACCTTGAATTAACCGCGGTGAAGGATAATACAGAGTTGAGGAAATTACTAATCGAAACATCGAATAAGTCTATTATAGTGATTGAAGACATCGATTGCTCACTCGATCTGACTGGCCAGAGGAAGAAGAAGGAGGAGAAAGACGAGGAGGGAGATGGAAAGGATCCTGTTAGTAAGAAAAAGAAAGAGGATCAAGAAAAGAGCAATGAGAGTAGCAAGGTTACTTTGTCAGGGCTTTTGAATTTCATTGACGGGCTTTGGTCTGCTTGCGGAGGCGAAAGGATCATAGTTTTTACCACGAATTATGTGGAGAAACTCGACCCGGCTCTTATAAGGAGAGGGAGGATGGATAAGCATATTGAGCTATCGTATTGTTGTTTTGAGGCATTTAAAGTGCTCGCGAGGAATTACTTGGATCTCGAATCGCACGATCTGTTCGAGACGATTGGGAAATTGTTGGAGGAAACTAAAATCAGTCCCGCTGATGTGGCTGAGAATTTGATGCTTAAGTCAGACGATGAAGATGCGGCGGATGCATGTTTGGCTAATTTGATCAAGGCTATTGAGAAAGCGAAAGAAGAAGCGAAGGTGAAGGCGGAGGAGGAGGAGAAGGAGAAGGAGAGGGCAAAGGCTGAGGAGGAAAAGAAAGCGAAGGCTGAGAAGGAAGAGAAGGAGAAGGCTGAGAAAGAAGAGAAGGACAAGGAGAAGGAGGGGGAACAGAAATCTGATGAAGAAGTGAAAAAGAAGAAAACAGCAGGGGAAGAAGTGAAGGAAAATGGGGTTTAAGGCTACCAATTAATCTGAATTTCTTGCTGTATAATTATTACTAGTTAGTGGTAGTATGTTTGGTTGTATGGTAGTAGTTTATCTAGCATCGACACTCCACTGGAGGCGACGTACCGGTGTCGGACACGTACACGCGCCAAACACGTATCCGACACTTCTCCCGGAGTGTCAAATTCCAGTGTGTCGATAGTCTTGGAAAATGGCTTTTTGTTTTTGTTTTTGGTTAACTGGATGCTGAATTAAACAAGAAAGTCCTATCCAATTTGATCAGTTATAGTCTATTGAATATGAAGAAAACAGAGAGCTTTCTCTATATTTCGAGGTGTGAGATTGTTTTCGTGTTGTTTTTTCTTTTTCAATATATATGCTTTCCTGCATCATTCGGCTTCTTAATTCAGCCGCTTCGAAGTATCCCAAAAACGTGTTTATTTGTGTACTGAAACTAACTATGAATCCAACACAGAGAAAATAATTTGCCGCTCAGGCAGAGTTAGGTGTCGATGTAGTTGCTCCGGGGAAGATTTATTAGAGCAGGTTGGAATGTTAAAAGGGAAATAAAAAGGGCAAAAGAAGAATAAAAATCATATTTTTGTAGTACGTAGGAATACAATTAAAATAGAGAGGCCGGTGGAAGAGGTATAAAAATTAGACAACTTGAAATAGAAAACATGGTTCTGAGTTACTCTCTCCCCGTCCCTCGATAAATGTCTGGTGCGCAAATTTAGGTCTTTAAAAAGATGCATTTTTTTCCGTAAAAAGAATCAAATTTCTTTCACAAATCAATAGATATTAATTTCTTTTGAGTTGTGAAAAAATTTAAAATTTTAACAAAAAGATGCATCTTTTTAAATGCGTAGGTTTATGCCCCAGACATTTATTTAGAGTAGAGAAGGAGGGAGAATTTAGCTCAAAATCTATTGAGGCTGTTATAGATGCTCTAAATAGTCAAACACGGCTATGGGAGAATTTTTTGGAGGTCCATTATAGCATGTTTCTAACTCCACTAGTCCATTTCTAAAATTTTTAACCTCTCTAGTCTACTAATATTCCAATGACAAATAATATTCCATGTAAAAGAAACAAGGGCCTTGTTCACCATAACACGTTTCGCAGGGGTGTATCAGAGATCCAAAGACAAAGAGGCAGCTAGATCGCAACTGGTGCGGGCTTCGACCCAGCCCGACTCCCACCCGTACACAAACTCCTCCCCTTCTTCTTCCACCACTACGAAAGGAACAGATGACGATAGGTTCTCTACTGTCCAATACTTTTCTTCGGCGGCAATGAGAGAGAGAGATAGAGAGAGAGAGAGGGGAGAGGCTATGCTCTAGATTTTTTTTTTGTCTAGGATGTCTCTCAATATGACAGTTTATATAAGAGGACATTTTTGTCTTGGTTTAATTTATTTTTAAAAAAAATGGATTTAAGGCTTTACTAAACTATATTAGTGGACTAGAGGGGTTACAAATATTAGAGGTGGACTAATTAGGTTACAAGTTTTCTATAGTGGACTCGAGACCAATTTTTTAAATATTTATACTCCCTATGTTCAAAATTCTTGTCCACTTTTATTATTCTGGACATTTGAAAAAATTATTCATACTTTTAAATGTGTACTCTTTTAAGTATTCAATATGAATTGAAAGACATGAGTAATTTAAAAATGACGACCCTGGATGCTAGAAAAGTCGCGTTTGGCAATCTTTTTTCTGGCCAGGCGTGATTTTATGATGTAAAAATAACGTTTGCTAAGCAAAAATATGATGTAATGAAGGTTGATGTCATTGATGACATAACCTTGGAGGTAGCTCAAATCTTATTCTTTTAAATTAATCTTTCATAATTCAAGTGTCCAGTTCAACTTACACTCAATTCCACTAATTTTGGAGGACTAATCGTCAACTAATAAGCACTCCTCCAATGTATTTTCTAAAAATGTTTAAGATATGAGAATATTTCAACCTAATCTAATAACCGGAGATGTCGAAATCTCGGTACAGTCAAAATAAGCACTCCACAGGCTTTATATGCACTTTTCCTTCAAGGGCGCTCAAATCTTCTTCTGCTTTTTTTTTTTTTTTTTTTTAACTCAAGTGTTTGGACTAACTTATGCGTGCCACGACTAATTCTAAAGGACGAATCCTACCGCTTGCTTGAAGCTAGTGTGCTTATTTTGAGTGTATCGAAATTTCGACGTATTTCCGGTTATTAGATCACGTTCAAATATTCTCATGTCTTAAAATTTTCGGAAATGCATTGGAAGACCGGTAGGAATAAAATTGAGTATAAGAATTTAAGGGGCCGTAAATGACATTTTGGATCATATTGTATTTGGTACTCATGAAGTAGCTGCTTCCCCGGAATTCTAGTCGTAAATTAACGGGTAGTCCCAAGCGTAGGGCTGAGATCGACGTAGCATAATATCTGATAAGTTCGGAGTCAAATCCATTGAGACAATGATGTGTGCTGACTCAAAACTCGGGTTGATACTAATTAAACAGGCTTTTAGGTGGTCATCCCTTGTGTTAGATGTTGAGATTAACTAAAACTAGGAAATTGTTTGATTTTTCTTTACATAATTAAAAAGAAGGTACAGATAGGCGTAAGATTCATAGCACTCGCAACCACTTCTGGACTTATCTGCTTCATTTGGTGTTCTTAAAAAAGTTTGACTTTAGAGAGAAAAAGCTACCACGAAAGATGCAAACCTTTATGGTCGTTGTTCACCCATGCGTGGTGGAGAACAAATTTTGGTCCCAGTATCCTGTCATTCATGGGTTCCAACAATGCCCGGATTCGTCTAACGAAAGTTCTTCACTAACCAAAAGTTGTCTTTTCAATATTATTACGAAACGGGAGCAGAACGTGACCAGCCTAGCCACGGTGTGCTAATCACCCCGCGATCCTACCTATATGATTGTACGACTACCCGACAAAGGACTTGCCACGGAAAGGTTAAAAACGACTATAAACATAATTAATTATTATTACTGCGATTATGAAAGATCGGCACTAGTGCGCGCGAAAAAGGTATTTACAATGGAGGCAAGCCAAAGGCGTTTCGTTCTCAACCTTTAAGAGAACTGCACTAATACTAACTTTAGATTCGAGTTTGGTAAGAGAAACAGCCGAGTAGTTTGCGAATTCCCAAGACCAAACCTCAATCTTTACTTGTTAAAGAAAATTATTTAACAGCCTAGAAATATAAAACAGAATTGAAGCAAGGAATTTAAAACTAATTCATTAAAAACGGAACACAAACGGATTACAAGGGCCAAGCCCTGAATAAAAGTCGCACTGGAGGAAGGGAAATTATTCCGAGGGAATTGGGTTGCGGAGGGTTTGGAGGGACAAATGAAAGAAAAGGAAGACTGAAAGAGAGAGAGAAAGAACCGGAAAGAGAGAGAGTTTTATAAGGGGAAGAAGAAGAATATAAAAGAAAATTGAATTCTACACTCCCTTTTTCGACATCTACACTCATTTCTTTCGATTTTAGTGTTGAAAGTGTGTGTAATTTTTTTTCCAAAAAAATGAGTGTAGATGTTAAAAAAGAAAGTGTAGAATTCAATTTTCGTAAAAAAACAAAAAAATGAAAAAACGTCAGCGGCGGCCGACAGCTATCAACCTAATATATATATATATATATATATATATATTGTATTATTATATTATAATATCTATTTTTATAGGGAAAAATTCAAAATACCCCCCAACCTATACACTCAAATTCAATTAGACTCCCAACCTTTTAAAAACTTCAATTTTACTCCCAACGTTATATTCCGTTAATCAAAATGCCCCCTTCGGTCCAAATTACTAACGGATTCCATTAAAGCTCCGTTAAATAGTATTTGGATTGAATTTCGATGATCCGAGCCGCTCAATGTGTTCAAAACGTGATTTTAAGGGTACCCGCGAGAAATCAGCAAAAAAAAATGATCGGGAAGGGCTTCATCTGAACAGTTTTTTATTGGGTTCAATAAAAAACTGTTCAGATGAAGCCCTTCCGATCATTTTTTTTTGCTGATTTCTTGCGAGTACCCTTAAAATCACATTCTAATCACATTGAGCGGCTCGGATCATCGAAATTCGATCGGAAAAGGGGAAGTACAGACCGAAGCAAAATTCGGACGTCCGTACTTGAATAAAATCCGGATCGATCCACACCTCCCCTTTTCCAATAGAATTTTGATGATCCAAGCCGCTCGATGTGTTTAAAACGTGATTTTAAGAGTACCTGCAAGAAATCAACAAAAAAAATGACCGGGAAGGGCTTCATCTGAACAGTTTTTGATTGAATAGGATCATCGAAATTCGATCAGAATACTATTTAACGGAGCCTTTAACGGAATCCGTTAGTAATTTGGACGGAAGGGGGCAATTTGATTAACAGAATATAACGTTGGGAGTAAAATTGAAGTTTTTAAAAGATTGGAAGTCTAATTGAATTTGGGTGTATAGGTTGGGGGGTATTTTGAAATTTTCCCATTTTTATATAATAAATAAGAAGGTGCCCCAATTCCCAGCCGACGCTCCACTAGTCCGGAAAGGTGCACAGTTTTGTTCGGCAATGCTCTCGATTGATTTTCAAAACGGTGTCCAATTAGAGCCCAAGCACAGTCGAAATTCCTATTTTAATTTGGGCCTTGAGATGACGGCATCGGCATCATTTCCTTCTTCTTCTTTTTGCATGTGCACGTTTGGTCAAGCCGAATTGTGTGTCAACAGGGCACACTTTAATCTACATTATCTGAAATTAGAAAAAATATACATTGTGCACAATATCATCTAAAAACATTGATAGAACATAAAATATTAGGATAAACGTGAAGGATTAAGAACAAGAATATACAATATTGTATGCTTATCAGTGGCATATGACTGGTTTTTCCAATTAATTAGTTGTCATAACTATTCGGCTCCGAAATGGCTCAAGGACTGAGCGGGCGTGCCAGGACTTGTCGCGTTTAACGTTAAGGACTGGATGTCCTTTTCCTGACTTCGTAACCGTGAGAGCGAAAGTGCTGTGACCCTAAGGGCTGGATCACAATGATGGTTTGTGGTTTTGCCTCAACGAACGAGGACTTAGTAATTTTCTAACCGTGTAGGAAAAGAAGTAACAACGTAGAAGTAACTTTATTATGTCGTATAAAGTTGGGGGTACAAGAGAGATACAAACCCGAATTACTTGAAGAAGTAACTGAGTGGATGTAAGAAAAGTGAGATAATTGCTTCGCCGGGAAAACTTTGGTTTAAGCGCTGGGCTTGATTGGTATGTGAATGCTTTTTTCATTTTATGAACTAGTATTTATAGGTAAATACTGCATTGGTTCAGATCTGAGCTAAGTTTCCCGCGTTCACCACGAGTTGACAAGTGTCCCATGTTCGCTCTAGATGTTGCCAAGTGTTCGAAATTAACTTTCCACTAACATTTTTAGTGGGATCATGGGTGGTTATTTGGGAGTTCCATATATTACCCATGTATTATTTGATCATGGGCAGTTAATGGGATAATGGGCCTATTTCTCCACCATTTTTCATGGGCTAACAGAAACTTCTAGCCAAATGGCTCTTTGCAAGGTGACAAACACTTATCCACCTTTCACTTTTCATTGGATCTACGGGTAATGGTTCATTTAATTAAATTAAATGGCCTCTTATATACTTTACCCACGAAAATGCTTCCAGAGACATACTCAACTTCCATGGGCTATGGGCCTCTCTATTCTTTCTTTTATATATATATATATATATATATATATATAGAGGAATTTTCAAGTGAGGGATCCCTCATTTTTTTAAAATGAGGGACTTTCATTTCCAGATCAAATTTTGAAAATCCGAGCCGCTCAATGTGTGCAGAACGTGATTTTAAGGGTACCCGCGAGAAATCAGCAAAAAAAATGACCGGGAGGGGCTTCATCCGAGCAGTTTTTTATGAACCGTTCAATGAAAACTGCTCGGATGAAGCCCTTCCCGGTCATTTTTTTTGCTGATTTCTCGCGAAGACCCTTAAAATTACGTTCTGATCACTTTGAGCGATTCGGATCATCGAAATTCAATTGGAAATGGAAGTCCCTCATTTTTTTAAAATGAGGGATCCCTCACCGGAACCTAACTCTCTCTCTCTCTCTCTCTCTCTATATATATATATATATATATATATATATGCCCAGAAACACTAAGCCCATGGCCGAGTTAAGTTAAAATTAATCGGGCCCAATAAATATTATCTTGGCCCATTAATTTTAACCCAACACATCTCTATTTTTTGCCTAATCTAATCAAATAATAATTAAATGGCCTTTCAGCACTAGCCCATAGCTGAGTGCCAAAAGTGGGTGTAAACAGTAACAAACAGACTGTATCTCCCTTGCTTTCCACCAACCCAACGAGAATGATCTCCAATGTCCTACTCGCAAAATGAGGCCCCGTTCCCAAGGCCAGCTTAGAGGATAGGCGAGAAACATGTGCTTCGAGCCCCCAAAAATAACTAAAAATGAGGGCTCAAAAATTTTTATGTATGTATGTACGTAAATATGGTCGGCCCAAAAAAAAAAACATTGCTCTGAGTCTCCTTTACACAAAATAGACCCAATTCAAATTTAGGAACCACAAAATAGGCCCAATGGTGGAATATTACGCTGATTTTTAACTCCCATAGACCACAAACCATTAGGATATATATGTTTGGTTCCACAGAGTGGAATTGACGATGCATGAAATGGAATTGAGAAGATTAATTTTCAAAGGATGAATTTTGAGATATTGTAATGGTAAATCTTTTGTAATGGTTCTTTTATGAAACTCTTTGGAGATCAATTTTTGCATGAAAAATATAGGGAAGCCTCATTCAAGAGGTTCGTTTCCGGCCTTCAAAACTTATGATCCGGCCCTGCCCGTTCCGCTAAAAGAAATATGTACTTATCATATTTTGAATTAAAGGTGATGGATTATAAGAGAATGACCTGTCTCGTAAAATAGAAAATAAATACTTAAAAACTAAAAACCTTAGCGGAACCAGACCTGTTTTTGTTGAAAGGCAATTGTGAGAGTACCCGTGAGGCGCGAATGACTTTAACACAGTACTTCAAGAGTATTGAATAACTCCTCATTGTTATATCCTCAATAGGTTAATGCTAAAACTAGAGTGAAGTAAAGAGTTGGTAATAGCTTGCTTGTGGATCCATCTTTATGGATGATCCCATCGACAACGACCGGTATCAGCTTCACCTCCTTTGTAAAATCATTTAGGCTCCGGAGAAAACAATACAGGGACTGCGGCTTGGCGTGAGTAGCACTGCAATGAACCGAATTTCTCGCGAGCAACTTGTGGCTTGGCTAGTTTAGTAAGCGCGCCAAACTCGAGCTTGAGTTTTGAGCTTGTTTATTAAACGAGCCGAGCTCGACACTCAAGAGCTTGGGCTGGGCTTGCAAAAGCTCGACTCGTTTAAAGAGACTCGTTAAGTAAATTAGCTAGGCTTGGCTCGTTGATGGCTCAACTCGTTTACAAACGATCTGAACTCAAACACTAGGAAGCTCTTCTCGACTGGTTTACATCCGGCCCTAGGCGTACGTGAGTGTTGGTAGTAGCTTGTTGGTGAATGAATATATAGCTTTCAAAGCTGACTGCGATGATGCCAATCGGCAATGAAGGGTACTGGGCAAGGTCGATATTGGAGGCCAATGGCACCCCACCGTCACCTTCTTGGAAAGCCAGGGGAAAACTATTCAATTGGCTGTCCGGAAAAAAATAAAAAATAAAATACACAAATGACTTTGACTTGACGTGGCTGTGGCCATGTCAGAACCAAGTCACTAGTTATTCACTAGCGCATTCGTTTTCAATCTCAATTCTCACTCTGCAATCTCGTTCTTAATCCTCAATCTTGTGAAATTTAATAAAGGGCAAAGTATAGATTAACTCCCTATAGTTTGAGCATTTGGCAAATGACCTCCCTGAGCTTTTCTAATGACCAGTTTGCCTCCATATAGTTTTGGAGTAAAATGCTACCGTCACATTTTCTATCCAAACTGACGGGATGTATTAAACACACGCCTATTCTGAGGTTGGGACTGAAAAGAGTGAATTAAATAAAGTGAACTTTGGTGTAAAATGAGAGTACTACCCTTCTCCATCATCTTCTTTAACATTATCCTCCCAAACAACACAGCCCTCCCTACATAGTCCTCTCTTCCCCATCGTCCAGACAAGAAATCACCACCGGCTGTCCAGCTCCTCCATGTCCACCCACCGTCGCATCCCGTCGACGCCTTTTCTGGCAGCCCTTCCACTCTCCACCGTCCCACGCCCCATCTGCCTCACCGTCACGATTCACGACCCATCAACGCTGCCTCCAAAAAAAAATCAATATAATTCGAAATAATCAGAGAACAAAAACGTTGGAGGTCACTAGATTTAATTTCTATCCCCACCCTTTAGATCTTCTAATCACGTAATCTCCTGCCCTTTCCCTCCCCCTCTCTCTCTCTCTCATCGAGCTTTGGGTTTGAAAGTCTGTCAAATCGTGAAGGGTAGTAAGGGATCAACCTCTGTGTGGTTTGTGTCTGTTGTGTGGTTCCATGTTTGGGGGATTTAATCGTGAAATTTGGAAGAGTTCTTGTTCGAATGGGAATTTGTTGTTAAATGAAAACCAGCCGCTCATCAGTGTAACTCAAATGCAAAAAACTGACCTCACAGGGCTAGAATCCATACGTATTTATGTAGTTGATTTACAATTGCTGAACTTGTATAATTTTGGTTTGGGTCTTAGATTAAGGTATGCTGCAAAGGGACGTCCAATTGAAATTGAGTGTCAAAATTCTCTCTCTCTCTCTCTCTCTCTCTCTCTCTCTCTCTCTCTCTCTCTCTCTCTCTCTCTCTCTCTCTCTCTCTCTCTCTGCTTTCAAATCTTTTTTTTTTCAATTGCATCTTTTTTCATGTATAATTTTAATTTGTAATTGTAAAAATTGCAAAAATTAAAACAACAAATTAACAATTAGGCTAACATAATTGAGAAAAACAAATCAATTTTTTTTTTTTGCCAATTTACGTTTTCTAAGTAATGAGAGAGAGAGGGTGAGGGAGAGGGAGAAGAGAAGACAGATATGAAGAATTTAACCCACATCAAAGTACAGGGGTATCAAAGTTATTTAACATTTTTTGTTAACAGAGTTAGATATGCAATTTACTCCAAAACCATAGGAAGGCGAATTCGTCATTAATAAAACTCAGGGAGATCATCTGTCAAATGCTCAAACCATAGGGAGTTAATCCGTACTTTGCCCTTTAATAAAAAAAAATTTCCAACAAAACAGTTTCACGCTCGCGTTCACGCATTCACCCTATGTGACTCTGAGGTCCGAACATGACATTTAGAAACGTTTAAGAAACCCAAATTTTAATTTAAACGATCTCCTGAATATGTGACAATCAAGTGATAAGCGCCTTATCTTAGCATTTTAAATTAGGTGGTGGTTTGTTCTTTTCCATGTTCACAATTTATCATGTTTCGCTAACTCAAATAATATTTATTTTTTGAATTAAAGGTGGTGTATTATGAGAGAATGATCTGTCTCGTAAAACAAAAAATAAATAATTAAAAAATAAAAAATTTAGCGAAACAGGACATACACAGACCTATTAAGTACCACATATTGCCTTGCGTATTCTATAGCTCCAAACATCCCATTTGTTTCTCATCTCGGATCCACAACACTAATCCAAAATATTGATCATGTTATGAGTCATATAGAAAGAAATATCCCAAAAATATCAATCTCCCATTAAGCTAATTTTCTTTCAAAATTATTATTCCCTTGGAGGTACAAAGGATGAAGGGCTGAGATCTTTTTTTTGCTCCGCGAAAGTTAGTATTATTAGAATAGTTAGATTAATTAGCACCTTACACTCTTACAGAAGTTGAACTTCTTACCTCCTCACTCGTAGCACCTAAGTGCACCGCCTGATGTTCATGTCGTTGTGCCAAAGGCCTCTTGACAAAGGGTTCAGATGATTGGACAAACGTACTTACCTAGTAATTCATCAAACTTGCTCAACAAGGAAAACCAAGAACACTTGGTTCCCCATTTCTCTTCCTCCTCTATAAATACCAAACCATATATGATCAATACAAATCCCAGCAAAACCATTTAAACACTACCTGTTACAAAAGAAGAACAAGAACAAGAACAAGATGACCGGAGGAGAGATGTGGACTCAAATCGGGTCGTCACTCGCCGGCCTAATGTTCATATGGGCCATGTTTAAACAATACTTCCCCTTCGAAATGGAAGGCCACCTCCAAAAATACACACAAAAACTAGTTTCCTTGTTCTACCCCTACATCCACATCACTTTCCACGAGTTCACCACCGAGGGCTTTTACGAGCGGAGCAAAGCCTACATGGCCATCGAACGATACCTCTCGACCAACTCCTCCACCCGAGCCAAGCGGCTCAAGGCCGATATGGTCCGAGACTCCAAGTCCCTCGTCCTAAGCATGGACGACTACGAGGAAATCATAGACGAATTCAAGGGGATCAAGGTTTGGTGGGCTTCGAGTAAGAACATACCCAGAAGCCAGGTGATTTCGTTTTACGGGGACGAGGAGAAGAGGTTTTACATGCTCATGTTCCACCGGAGGCATAGGGAGATTGTTAACAGGTTTTACTTGAACCATGTGATGGATGAGGGGAAGGCGATCGAGGTTAAGACCCGGAAAAGGAAGCTGTATACGAACAATCGGAGCGAGCAATGGGTCGGGTATGACTTGATTACTTGAATCTTTAAGCATACTATTTTGTTTGTGTATACTTATAATTTTGGAGGATGATGTACATATAATTGGCTTATGGCATGCATATATTTTAGCTCCTTAATTAATTAAACAATTTTTTTTATAGTAGTATTGTTTTGCAATAAATAGTGAAGTTCTAATAGCATTATATCGTAGGGCTGCAAATGAGCCAAGCAGCTCGCGAGTTTGGCTCATTCGGCAATAGCTCCATTCTTTAAGGGAGGCTCGGTTCGATTAAATAGGCTCGTTTAGTAAATAGTTAAGCTCAGCTCGTTAAGGCTGATCAAGCCGAGCTCGAGCTCAAATTTTTGGCATGTTTAGTACACGAGCCAAGCTCGGCTCACTTGCAACCCTGAACACAAATATAAATGACATGGTTGTACGGTGAACACAAATATAGTTACGCATTTTAGTATTAATTACATATTATTTTGGTGTTAGTAGTGAATTTTTTAGTAACCAAAATTTTTGCCACCAAAATGTTTTTGAGAATGCACCAAGGCTTCTTGACGACCACTGACCTTCATAGTATTGATTTACAATATTCTGTGTGCGTTACTCTTGTAATTTCTCCAAAAATTAATTCCTAGTAGGTACCAGAGAACAATGTGGAGCCATGTGGTGTTTGAGCACCCTGCAACATTTGATACTTTAGCCATGGAGGAGACGAAGAAAAAGCAAATCATGAATGACCTCATTACCTTCACCAAGTCTAAAGACTACTACAAAAAAATTGGGAAGGCCTGGAAAAGAGGTTATCTTCTTTTTGGGCCTCCAGGTACTGGTAAATCTACCATGATCGCGGCTATGGCCAATCTTCTAGAGTACGATGTGTATGACCTTGAATTGACCGCAGTGAAGGATAATACAGAGTTGAGAAAATTACTAATCGACACATCGAATAAGTCTATCATAGTGATTGAAGACATCGATTGCTCGCTCGATCTGACTGGCCAGAGGAAGAAAAAGGAGGAGAAAGACGGGGAAGGAGAAGGAAAGGATCCTGTTAGTAAGAAAAAGAACGAGGATGATGAAAAGAGTAAGGACAGTAGTAAGGTTACTTTGTCAGGGCTTTTGAATTTCATTGATGGGCTTTGGTCTGCTTGTGGAGGCGAAAGGATCATAGTTTTTACCACGAATTATGTGGAGAAACTCGACCCTGCACTGATTAGGAGAGGGAGGATGGATAAGCATATTGAGCTATCGTATTGTTGTTTTGAGGCATTTAAAGTGCTCGCGAGGAACTATTTGGATCTCGAATCACACGATCTATTCGAGACGATTGGGAAATTGTTGGAGGAAACAAAAATCAGTCCCGCTGATGTGGCAGAGAATTTGATGCCTAAGTCAAACGATGAAGATGCGGATGCATGTCTGGCGAATTTGATCGATGCGATTGAGAAAGCGAAGGAAGAAGCAAAGGCGAAGGCAGAGGAAGAGGAGAAGGAGAGGGCAAAGGCTGAGGAGGAAAAGAAAGCAAAGGCTGAGAAAGAAGAGAAAGATAAAGAAAAGGAACATAAATCTGATGAAGCAGTGGAAGAGAAGAAAACAGCAGGGGAAGAAGTGAAGGAAAATGGGGTTAAGGAAAATGGGGGTTGAGGTTAGCAATTAATCTGAATTTCCTGCTTTATAATCAGTGTGGTTGTTTGCCTGTATGATAGTAAATTCATGGGTATGGTTAGTCTTGTAAAATCTACTACTAGTCTTGTACTTTTTGTTCTATAAGAATTGTACTAAATTTCAATTACCCACTTTGTTTTGTCTTCAACTTTTTTTCTTGATTTTATGAAATAGTTGCCTAGAATCTCGACAGCATTGTGTCAACCTAATTGGGATTATGGTAGTAGATTGTGATGCCGTTTGTGTCCGTGCTTCCTTTTAGTCTTTGGTAATCAACTTCAAACATGTGGATGCATGTTTGACGTATGTAAGCAGGGTGTGTACCCCATGTATGTACTCATAGCCGCTCTTCTCGGACAAGCGCGATTTGTTCAACTTGACTACTGTTGAAATGCATTTCGGTTGAATTATTTCATTGGCCAGTGTGTCGCTCACGGCAGTTTGTGCTGCCGAGTAATTAACAACCTTGTGAGAGGTGCTCGCTGCGGCACTCGGGAGTTTAGCCCTCCATTGTGATTTCTGTCTCCCTTCAGGATGATGAATGTCCGTTCTGATGTTTTTGGTTATTCTTGTTCATTTATAAATTCTTATTCTATTGTTTGGGAAAAAAACAAAAAACAAAAAACAAATCCCCAAGAAGATAATCACATCTTCCAAGCACGCTTTCAAGGAGTAACTCCTATAATCGGAAGAGGCACAAAACCTTCCTCCACAACGTGAAATGAACCTTGTCATTTTCGGATGTTTATTTCAAGTAGGCTCCAAAACAGATTGAATTAGGGGTTTGCTCCGAAGGGGTCGGCCAAGTGATTTTGGTCCGAGACTTACGAGTTTTCTCCCTCTTAGCTAGAGTTTCAAGTTCCTTTCTTCTTGCCCCCACCTCTTGGGTCTACCTCACTTCAACATATATATTTACGCATGTGAAACACCTGCGGGGTGAGTTATAGCGAACAGCCCGAGGTGCACGCAAGTCGGCTGATACATCCTGCATTACAAAATTAAATGTTCATTTAGTATTATTTTTAGACAAGCAGGAAAAAAAGTTACTTTTAAGTGTTTGTGTCAACTTGGTCCCTGTAGTTGTAATTAGCTCAATTTACACTCTGTACTTTCTATTTTGTTCCAACTTGGTCCAATTACTAACCGCCGTTAGTTTGCCGTTAGTCCTTTTTACAACAAAATCAAAAGGCCCCTTTTTTGGGGTTAAAATAGTAATTCTCTCATTCCCTTCTTGCCCTAATATTAGGGGTGTGCACGGGTCGGGCGGTCGGGTTTGACCCCCGACCCCAACCCCAACCCGACATGGCGGGTAACAAATGTTTTAGGCTCGCAAACTGAACCAAAAAGGGGTAAGAATCGTTCGCGATCCCAATTCTTTATGTCGGGTCGGGTCCGACTAAAAACCAAATTAATCTTTATGAATTGGTCGGATCGAGTAAGAAACGCACGAACCCGGACCCAGAACGAAAATCTGATTTTTAACAAAAAATGAACCCGTACCCATCCGAAGCACATATTTGACCCCGTCTGGGACCCTTCTGGTCAGGTCGGGTCGGGTCTGCGGGTGGACGAATTTTTTGCACAAGCCTACCTAATATACCTCTGAACTGAACCACAACTCATTCTTCCATTCTCCATTGATAATGAGGCACT
The DNA here is from genome assembly GCA_014282245.1 of Rhododendron simsii. Taxonomy (NCBI): domain Eukaryota; kingdom Viridiplantae; phylum Streptophyta; class Magnoliopsida; order Ericales; family Ericaceae; genus Rhododendron; species Rhododendron simsii. The sequence goes on from CM024962.1 coordinate 3,445,860, forward strand.
TGAGAAGAAATTTGGCTATAGTTTTCTGCAAAAAGTTATCCTCTAATTCAACATTTTCATGAGTAGCCATGAGGCAATATAACCACTGGTATTGTCTACCTGTTTAACTTGTGGACAAATACTGAGATGCTTTATTTTTTTGCATAGTACTGAAAATATATATAGAACTATGTCCAAAAGTCACAACATGAAATAGATCCAAAAGTCACAACATGATAAAGAACCATGTCCAAAAGTCAGAATATTACATAAACTCAAGGGTTGTTAGGCTAAACAAGCCAAGTGGCTTATTTTTTTGTCCTTATTCATTTTTTTCGCATTTGTTAGTTTTTTTGTCAATTTTTTCGGGATTATTGCTTCGCCATGACAAGAGGAACCTAAAAAGTAAAAAATTACCATCAAAATCCAATTTTTTTGAATAAAGACAAAAAATTTGGCTTATTGGTTTAGTTTTGTCTTTATTAGCTTATTTTTGTCTTTATTTAAAAAGACTAATGGCGGACTAACGGCAGTTAGCAATTGGACTAAATTGGAACAAAATGAAAAGTACAGAGTATAAATCGAGCCAATTACAACTGCAAGGACCAAGTTGACACAAATATTTAACTACAGGGACCATTTCGATTTTTTTCCCTATTTAATTAAGACTTATACGAGGACTGCCATTTTAGACGGTCGTGTTGATAGTTACAATTTGTAATGCGTTTTTTTTTTTTTTAAATCTTTTTACTCATAATTCATTTTTGGTCGGTCATTAATTGTGATATTTGGCCTACCATTACAATTGATCAATTTGTTTATAACTCATGTATGTGGTTGGTCATTTTCTATGATTTATTTGATCTTATAAATTAATTGATCGATGATTTTTCTCTCACTTTCGTGGAGGATTCGGACTTTAGAGCAACAACAAATTTTGTGGAGCCCAACCACGCATGCAGTAATATCCGGTTTTCTCTTATTCATAAAGAAGGAGAACATATTTTGCGACTACTATAATATTAACAAGGAAATGGATATTGACACTTCAAAAATCGATGGAGGCATTCCAAAAAATAAAAAAAAGATGGCTTTGGAATTACACTAATTTTGGAGTGTCTGCATCAATTTTTAGAGTGTCAATATCACATTTTTATTAACAATTATTTGATTTTGTTTTATGGGGACGAGGAGGAGAGGTTTTACATGCTGAAGTTCCACCGGAGGCATAGGGAGATTGTTAACGGGTTTTACTTGAACCATGTGATGGATGAGGGGAAGGCGATGGAGGTTTTTTTTTTTGTTTTTTTTCAAAAGGCGATCGAGGTTAAGACCCGGAAAAGGAAGCTTTATACGAACAATTGGAGCGAGCAATGGGTCGGTTATGATTTGAATCTTAAGCATAAAGGGCGCACACGAGCAAGGCATCCTATAGGATGCATACAGGCTATCGATTTTGACAATGAATGGTTGAGATTTGATTTTTAATTATAACTGGTAAGAATCATTTATTATCGGTCATAATTGATTTTTAATGTGAATCATTAATTGATAAGATCGACGGTTGTGTGCCACTCTACACGTACACTACACGGGGTGCACTATAGCACCCCGGATCGTAGTTTTGGAGGATGATGTACATATTTTTTTGGCTCCTTCATTAAACATTTTCATAGTATTGTTTTGCAATAAATAGTGAAGTTATGATTGGGTTGTATGTATGGCTGCAAATGAACCGAGTAGCTCGTGAGCTCAGCTCGTTAACGCTCGACTCGGTTTGTTCAATAAACGAGCCCAGTTGGGCTTGACTCATTCGGTAAAAGTTTAGCTCGTTAGAGGAGGCTTAACTCGATTAAAGAGGGTCATTTAGTAAATAGTTAAGCTCAACTTGTTAAGGCTCGGCTCGTTAAGACTCAAGCCGAGCTCGAACTCAAGTTAATGGCTTGTTTGGTAAATGAGCCGAGCTCGAGCTTTGTTCAAGCTCGTCTCATTTGCAGCCCCGAACATGAATATATATGACGGTTGTACGGCCAACACAAATATAGTTACGCATTTTGGTAGTAATTACATATTATTGTGAATTTTTTAATAACAAAATTTTTTTCCACCAATTCCTTTTTTTTGAGAATGTACCATTGGCTTCTGGAAGTTATACGTCCATTGCCCTTCATAGTATTGATTTACAATTTTGTTTCTGCGTTACTCTGGTAATTTCTTCATAAATCCCTTGTAGCAACCAGAGAACAATGTGGAGCCATGTGGTTTTTGAGCACCCTGCAACATTTGATACTTTGGCTATGGTGAAGACGAAGAAAAAGAAAATCATGAATGACCTCATCACCTTCACCACGTCTAAAGACTACTACAAAAAAAAATTGGAAAGGCCTGGAAAAGAGGTTATCTTCTTATTGGTTCCAATCCAACGGTGTAAAAGGTTATCGGTTCCAATCCAATCCGACGGTGTAAAAGGTTTTCTACTGACTACTCACCCTAAACCCTTTTTTTTTTTTCCTTCTATAAATGCAGCTCAAATCCCGAACAATCCTTTTCTCAAATCTAAGATCCCGTCGTCCCATCCTTCCTCAGATCCCATTCAAATTCAAATGACGTCCACTGGCTCCACCCCCGTTCCGACTATTCGGGAAATCACAGGAAACATTTCCTTGAAGGGAGATGCAGAACACACAATCATCAGTTCGAAGGACGAACACAAAGCGGCCAAGAGAGATCATTTGAGCGCGAAGAAGGCAGTGAGCTCTGAGTTGGATCTCAGGGGGGGAACTTTTGCTGATGAAGAAGAGCGGAACATCCGAGCCACAAAGCTCATGGCCTTAAGAAGGAGCAAACGGAGGCTTCGAACAAGATGCGAGACATTGCTGCTAAAATTGTCATTGCTGAGAAGATCAAAACGGAGTTGGCGGATACTATCATGAATGCTAAGGCTAGACTGAAGATAGACACACCGAGCTTCGACGCGACTGGAGAAATCCTTAGCATCGAGCTCAACCATAGTTGGATGGATGAAATAGTTGCATTCTTGAGGAATGACACACTTCCTAAAGACCAAAAGGAGGCCCATCGTATACGGAGCAAGGCGGCTTATTATTGGCTCTCAGACAGCAGCCAGCTTTACCGAAAGAGTTTCATTCGGCTGTACCTCCGCATTATTCATCCCACTGAAGTTCCAGCCATCTTAACCGAGCTCCACTCTGGCAACTGTGGTTGTCATTCTGGTGGCCACTCACTCTGCCAAAGGGCCTTGATTCAAGGTTATTTTTGGAAAGGCATGAAAAAGGATTGCAAAGAAGTTGTGAAGAAATGTCAACAGTGTCAACTTTTTTCACCCATCCCGAAACAACCAACTTAAGCCCTTAAGCCAATCACAAGCCCATGGCCATTTGCTCAATGGTGTCTTGACATTGTTGGAAAGCTCCCTACTGCTCCAAGAGGGTTCAAATTCTTGACAACGGCCACTGATTACTTCTCAAAATGAGTCGAGGCTGAACCGCTGGTAACCACTGTTGAGCTGATGTACGGCGATTCATCTGGCGAAACATAGTCACACTGTTCGGTGTTCCCTATGTGATTGTCTCCGACAACGGCTCTCAATTTGTTGATAAAGAACTCATTGGACTATGCACAAAATTTGGCATAAGATTTTTCTACTCCACGCCATCCTAACGACCAAGCCAAGCTACAAAGAAAATAGTCTGTGCAAGGATCAAGCGACGGCTAGACTCAAAGAGAGGCCGGTGGGCCAAGGAACTTCCTCTGGTCCTCTGGGCCTACTGCTCTACCCCAAGACGCTCCATAGGTCAAACTACATTTGCCATGGCCTTCGGCATGGAGGCAGTCATTCCCCTCGAATCAAGATTCTAGACACTCCGTACCGAAACGTTTGACCCTCAAACAAATGACGAAGCAGTAGAAGCCGAACTCATTCTGGCCGAGGAGAAAAAGGATGAAGCCTTGCTTAAGTTAGCTAGCTATCAGCAAGAGGTCGCTCGGGGCTACGACCGCAATGTCAGAATCAAAAAGTTCAAACTAGAAAATTGTGTTTGGAGGAAAGTAGTCCGTGCTAGCCCAAAAACTAAATTCAAGCCTAATTGGGAAGGACCCTACAAATTAGTGAAGGAAGTTGGCAACGGATCATACAAGCTAGAAGACAAGGACGGCAAAGAGATAGAGAATCCTTGGAATGCCATGAACTTGAGAAAGGCTTACCTCTGAGGACCCCAAGACCGTGCCTCGTTCCACTCTATCCCTTTACTGTTTTTCATGAAGTCTATTGAGGACAATTTATTGCTCGGCCTGAGCCCAGCTCGGCCTTTGTTAGTTTTTGTTTTTGCAAATTTGTAATAGATTTTGAAGCCATGGAGACAACTTTGTTATCTGTCTTGCAAGAAAGTTCATTTACCTTGTATCCTTGCATTCTAATCAAATATTAGACCTCAGTCACCTATGAACCGGCCATTTGGCGATCGCTTAGGCCTTCCCGACGGCCATAATAAGCACACTCGGACCCTCGATCCACTCAAACTTAAACCTAGATTGGGGCTTAAGCATCGGTCAAATCCGAACTATTTGAAGTTCGGAAGAACCACTCACAATCCATCTGACAGATTGGTCCTTTGGTTGGTCATCTCATGTTTGAATTGAGTGAAACCACCAACTCGTAAAAACTAACATTTACTTAGAACTTTTTTACTTCGGCAAAGGACTGGCATCGGAACCGAGCCTTTAGCTGTATTAGGGCCTATCACAAGTAAATGACTTTCAAAAAAGCATGCAAATAAATCCAAGATTATAAAAACCTTTAGCAAACACATTGAAATATTTCTAAGGCATTGAAGTACTGATAAAACATTGAGATATTTCTGAGAGCTCAAAAAATTTCGACGGCATTGAAAAGAAACTATGTACTTTGAAGATCCTACCAAGGAGGCACGGCGTGGTAGATCATTTGGTGTCGCCCTCTTTCAAACTATTACATCAAAAATAAACCTGCCAGATGTTCGGCAAAATTTCCAAATTCAACTATTTCACCTGGTACGGCAAACTCCAAACGTTCGGAGCTGTCCAATCAAAATAAAGTTCAAGTACGTAAAAGCAAAAGACTTTGGAAGAAATTTTTAAAGAAGTGTCAAGGGTTTTCAACTACGGCAATCCATCAACCCAGCTTCAGTGCCTACGGGTGTGTTCTTCTCAAACTTAGTCAATTTCAACATGGATCTCATCTTCGGCAGCTTTATCCTGGACTTCAGCCTCGGCTGATCTGTCTCGACCACCTCCCTCGGCAGCGTAACCTCTAGACTCTCTCCAATCCTCGGCTGTCATCCCGTCGGCCATCTCTTCATCTTCTTCATTCTCGGGTGGCAGCAGCTGGCATCCTCAGTGTATGACAGCTCGAGGTCTGGAATGACGAGCTCGGAAAGCTGGTTAAGAAAGCCATTGTGTGCTAGCCTATTGTATAGGGTTCCAAACCTGCGCACCCTAAACTACAAGCTTTGAAGCTCGTACTTTGACTTCATTTATGGGATATATATTAATCTGAATTTCCTGTTTTATAATTAATATGCATGGTTGTTCTAGTCTTGTAGTATTCTTTGTTCAATAAGATTTGTACTATTTTCAATTATCCGCTTTGTTTTATCTCTTCAACTTTTTTCCTTGAATATGTGAAATAATTGCCTAGAATCTCGACATCATGGTGTCAACTTGGTTTGGATTATGGTCTCAGATTGTGATACCGTTTGTTCTCGTGCTTTTTTTTAGGCTTTGACTCTTTGTGATCAATTTCAAAGATTAATAAACTTTTCTTCTGGCAAAATCCCAACATCATGGTGCGGTTTAAAAAAATTAAATCCTGGTTCGAAGTAATGTGTCTTTTGTTTCTGAACTCATATAATTCATTTTTGGTCGCCCATTGTGTCATTGTGATATTTGGCCTACAAATTACAATTAATCATTTTGTTTATGACTCATGCGGTTGGTAATTTTCTATGATTTATTTGTCCTATGCTGTTTCAATTGAAACCTGCCGATCTTTTTTTCTTTTTTCTTTTGCCATTCATTAAACCTAATCTAGTATATCGTAGGAAACTAGAAGAGGGAATGGATATTTACAGGAATTGAACCCTGCCCATGTACATTGGAATATAAGAGAGACACTAACTGCACTCCACTCCACTCGCAAACGTGCAAATCTTGATCGATGAAATTTTTGTCACATCGTAGTTTCGTGGAGGATTCGGACTCTTGAGCAACAACAAATTTTGTGGAGCCCTACCACGCATGCAGTAATAGCCAGATTTGGACTCTAGTTTTATTCAGTTTTAAACTATTGTGGGCACATTTATGATCTAAATGGTTCCTATCGTAGCCTTCGAAGAGAATTACATTCATGTTCAACGTTAGCTCGATTCGACACCAATTCATGTGTAACATTAGCTCGACTCGACACTAATAGCTATATAAGCATTTCACATATGTAAAAATCATAATTAACGACGAATAAACCACAATGGACCAAAACTGGACCAAACTGAACGACAGTAGACTGGACTGAAGATTGGTCCAAACCCAACAAGCTTATGTTGGGCTTTCTTTAGAGCAAGGGTAGTTCAGCATTTTGAACTTTATTTTCCTCCACTCTCTTCTCCAACACTTCGATCAATTTGTTCAAGCACTCCACACCCGAATCCTCCTCGCCTTTCCCCCTCCTCGCAATCAAATTCTCCGCCACATCCGCCGGAGTAACATCAATCTTCTCCAACAACCCCTCGATCTTCGGAAACAGCTCGTGATCCTCAATCCCCAGATAATTCTCCGCCAGAATCCTAAACGCCTGGAACCCGCAAAACGGCATCTCCACATGCTTGTCCATTCTCCCCCTCCGGAGCAGCGCCGAGTCGATTGCCTCCACGTTGTTCGTCGTGAAAACCATCAGCCTCCCGCCGTCGTTTGCCGAGAAAAGTCCGTCGATGCAATTCAACAGTCCGGATAACGTTACTCGTTCAAATATCTTCTCCGTTTTTTCTTCCCCCTGACTATTCTTCTCCCTTTGGTTAGTAATTTTGCTCGAACAATCGATGTCTTCGATCACGAGAATGGAATTGCAGGGAATCCTGTTCAAGAGGCGCTTTAGCGTGGCGTTGCTTAGAACCGCTGTTAGCTCGAGGTCGTATACGTCGTAGCTGAGGAGATTCGCCATTGCTGCGATCATCGTGGATTTACCCGTGCCCGGAGGGCCGTGAAGGAGGTACCTGTTGCAAATACTAATGTTTTAGTAACAATCCAAAATGAAGAAAATTACTTCAATCGAAATGGTCGGACCAAGATTATCCAATGGATCTAGGAATGGCAATGAAAATCAAACAGAGTTTTAGAAAAAATTGAACAAGCGAAGTCGGGGAAAGACACGACGATGGAGAAAATTTTCAATGCAATAGTTACTTATAACGCTTCTTTCACATAGGGTGGGAAACACATATACATGGGGTTTAGTTCACTTCATGAGAGAAGACATTACAAATAACCGTTAAATTGAAATTTTTTCCCGACGAACGAGTGTTTTAGTCCTATAATTTGGCTAATACAATTTTAGAAATCCTACAACACAATTCATTTTTCTTCAATGTGTGTTTCGGGTCCATTTGATTAACGAGATATGGTAGAAAATGCAAGAAAGAGGAAAAAAAATATTCTTTTGTGTTCAATTAGTAAGAATATCCTAGAAAATGGTAGAAAGTGAACTTTTCTATACAACTTTCTAAAGCATGAGAACTTGCTGAATTTACTTTTTCTCAAAAAATGTGGAAGAAAATTTTATTTTCTCGAGAAAATCAACAACAATTACTCAACTTCCTTCTTTATCCTCTTTCCTCCACCTTTTCTCTTCTAATTTCGACAATTTTATTCTCACCAAACAAGGATATCTTATTTTCTCTATTATTTTCTTGCAAAACTTCTATTCTAATCAAAAGGATGTGAGGAAAAAATTATTTTTCTTTTCGTTCAATTCACCTTCTATCATTTTTACTTTTCATTTTATTTTTCTCATTAATCAAACGGACCCTTAGTGATTACGATAGAAATTATAAGGAAGTTGAATCTTATTTTCCTTCGTTCCTTTTAAAGTAAAAGGAAAGAAAAGGAAACAACAGGAGATGAAGGAAAGTACAAAAGCATATTCTACTAGTATAACTTTAGGTTTTTCCATGTCAAAAGGTTAATCAGACTAGGAAAAAGACCACTTTTCCTCTTTCCTATTCTTTTCTCTTTTTTCGATAATGACAAAATATACCACTAGGCGAATTGAGAGATGCTGCCAAGCGGGAGCGCTTGACAGTGGTGCCGAGCTGCCGTTCATTTCGGCACAGACGATTCGAATCTAATCCGAGCACATAAAAATTTAGACGGTCTGTTGCTCAGATTAAAATTCGTCGATTGCTGAGATGAACGGCATGATCAGCCGCTCAACACCGCTGCTTGGCAGCATCCTCGGGTAATTAAATTTGGAAACTTAAAATTGCAACAATACCCTCTCTTCCACGGCTTTCCGATCCTCCTATAGTACTCTCTCCCAGTAGAAAACCTGAGCAGATCGTCGATAATGTCTTCCTTCTTCTCCTTCTCCAGAGCCAGGGTCTCGAATTTGGCTGGATGATCGAAATCCATGATGCAAGTCCAGTAGCATTCGCTCCCGCTCGCAGTGTTGGAGTAGAGCTTCAACTGCCGATTCGTTGCCTTCACCGCCTTACCCTCCTCCATCACATGCCTCAGGTATTCCTCCACCACGATCTTTCGGTTCATTTTTCGAAAGGAAAGGGTATAGTACCTGTTTTGTTTTTACCCAGTCAATTGTTAGTTTCATTGCTGCTTATAGCATAAGGAGAAAACTTCTAAAGAAATACAATCCTGCCATTGGTACCGACAAGGTGGGAACCGATAGGGTACCAACGGGCATCAAGGGTCCACTCCGGATCTCGCACGGATGAGCCGATGTGCACTATTGTTGAACGGCTTGAATCATCCGTGTGGTGAGATCCGGAATGGGTCCCGCGTGCCCATCGGTTTCCACCTCGTCGGTCCCTTTAGCTTTATTTGTAATATAGACAAGACAAGAAACCAAAATTGAACATTTTTCACCGAGCGAAAAAATGAATGGAGAACGAGACAAGAAACTGCAAGCAATTCTTTCCATCTCTCTCCGCACGTGCCCATCAGGCACAGGGTTTTTTGAATTCAAGGATGGTTAAATATTCTAATTAGATCATACTCGATGTAAATAAATCGAGTGGTCCAATGTTAAGGAGGCCCCATTTCAAATAGAAAAATTCTAAAATCAGTCCGTTATTGTATTTTTTTCCCCCTCAAATCGCAATTTCATTTCTGTTATTTCTTCTTACAAACTAGATAATTAAAATGAGAAAAAACTCTTTTACAGAGTGTGCCGTGAAAAAGTGTTAGCGAAGGTGAATCCCGCCCGTCCGTTTCGGATTTGGACGGTCCGATTGTTAACGAAACTTTTTTTAAAAAAAAGTTAACATTCGGACTGTCCAAAGCCGAAATGGATCGACGAGATCATGCAGCCCCATGAATAAGGAAATCACGAGTTCTCCGTAAATAAGTCAATCTCTATTAAAACAACATTTATATCTGTTTCAAACTCAGCTTAGTACCTGTTCTTCCTTGAGCCGCCGCGGAACACATCACCTTTATCTTTCTCTTCCACCAGTTGCCACCGAACCGAAACCCCATTAAACTCATCGTCAACCCCCTCGCCGACATCGACACACAGCACCGGAGTTGTAATATCTCTGACCGAATTAGCCTTCAGTCGCGGGGCATGGGCCGAGCATCTGGAACTAAGGTAGGTCTCCACGGCGGCGTAAGCCTCGTAATTTTTCGGCCCGTCCGTCGAGTCGTCGGTGAACCTGATTTGTACGTTCGGGTCCATTGACTTGAACAGCTTCCCCAGGAGCTGCTCGACGTACCCACGGAAGTGGGTGAGCAGGAATTGCTGGAACATGGTTAGGACCACCATGGAGGCAGCGATGGCCATGCCCAGACCCATTTGGCTCATCCCTTGTTGGCCTAGAGACCCGGCCTGGTGGCCCATGAAGAAAGGCAGAACGTTCGCCATTTTTGTTAGGAGTTTTGGAGTGAGAAAGTGGGAATTGAGATATGGAGGTATGTGAGAGTGTGTGTTTGATTTCTTAGCTTGGAGGAATTCCCTGGTTGGTGGGAGATTCTTATATAGACACAGAGTGGCTGAAAAAAGTGTTCCAGATCAGGGACGGAATTAGAATTTCTTAAACACGGAGGCTGAACTATTAACAACAAATTTTGAAATTTCAAAATTCGAAAATCTAAGAATTTATTTGGTTTGGATTTTGAGGGAGGTTTTTTTGGATACTGAGTAGAGAGATAGAAAGAGAAACGAGGATAATAATTGAAGAAAAAATTGATTGGAGACTGTGCGGAGAGAGAGGTTGGATTTTAGGACCCAAAACGAACATAGTCTAAAATATTTAAATGTCTAACTAACACCTAATTAAAAAAAGATAATATATAGTTGCTCTTACCAACAAAAAATAACTAATCTTAATATTTAAAAAAAAAAAAACTCCGAAACTACGCGGGGCCGTGGCCCCCATACGCCTTGTATATAGCTCCCTCTCTGGCTCCAGCTCCAGTGTTCCTTCTTTCTTGGGTTAAAGCTCCCCTAGCTAGCCTCCATAAATACCTTTGTCCTTTATACTTTATACCGAACTCAATTATTTTGGCTCCATCCCGTGCTCGCAAAAAATATTCAAAGTGTTCATCTCATTGTTCTCGCATTTCTGAACATGTGTACGAAAAATCAGCTTGATTGTACGTAACTTGATAAACCTATAAAAAAGTCGTTTACAGTGGACAGTGAATATGATTTTTAGCTCAAGTTAGCAACTTTAAACGCGTGATTCGTTCAATTGATATATCGGTTTTCAATTCGAATGATTTTTCCCCCAAATATTCTTCTGGAGTAGAACGCGTGCAAGAGCTAGTGATGCACGGATTAAAAGTTTGTTTGTTTTTTAGCCCGAGATGGAGCCAAAATAGTTGAATTTGGCGAAGTGTGAAGGATAAGGGTATGGACGGGAGCTTCTTTGCATTATTTGCCAATTGGTTGGGTGAAAAGTAAGAGACACCTCATAATGCACAACGGGGAAAATACTTTTATTGTTTCTTGCGTAACTCTATGACACTGTTACATCTTTATTTATTGGTTTCTGATAGGTACTCGTATATATGTTTCCATTTCTCTAGACATTCTAGGTTCGGGACTTAGCAACTTGGGGCGAGTCACAAATAGAAATCTCTTGTGATCCCTTGGTTTCGGTACGTGCGTAAGCTATCTCAGACACTTTAGACCCTCGGAAAAAAAAGTGTTTCATTTCGATTAACTGCGCGGTTCACAACTTAAATTGACATAATCACCGATTTAGATCGAGTAATGATTTTTTGCATATATATATATATATACACACACATATACACACACTACCAATCTGAAGCAAAGAAGGAGGTTGTGTTAATTTTTTCCTTGTGTTTTACAGTATTTTGGTGAGGATCAATAAAATAGAGATTTACTTCCTTTTTCTTTTCTTTTCTTTTGTTGGGGTCCTCCAGTGGGTTTTTTTCCCTTGACTTTTTGAAAAGCTGTGTTTTTTGGTAGCACTTTCTAATTTTTTTTTGACAAAAGTTATGCACAAGTGTCGTGTGTTAAAGAGCTAGAGCTACGTGGTGGTCTATCGTAGCAGGGCTGGCCCTGGATATATAAGCTCACCAGATGACCGCCCAAAACCTCCCTTTTTGTGCCAAATATTGGGCCTCCCGTTTTGGCCCACCAGGCTAACGTAGCACAATGATAAGCGCGCGTGTATAGAGCGCGGAAACAAGAGTTCGATTCTTGGCAGCTTCTGTTTTTATCCCAAAGTTTTCGAGCATCTGTAAAAAAAAGTTTTCAAAGGAAGATTTAATTGGAGTCTCGAACTCCCAACTTGAGATTCTAAAAGGCGGTACATGTACTTTGCCACCAAATTACAACCGTTTCTTGTCTGTTATCTTGAACAAATTATAAGTATACTAAAAAATGAGACCCAATTTTTAAACTCGACATAGGGCCTCGAAAATCTCAAGGTCAAACCTGTACCGTAGTCACTTGACTCACTTCAGCAATTAACGTGTAGGGGAAAAATGCAAATAGATACATTTGTTTCCGGTATGAATCTTCTCTACTGCCGAGTAAAATATTCCTAAGAGATACTTTTTTTTGAAAGGCAAAATTTTTTTTTATTAATCTTCGAAGAGATACATTTCCTAAGAGATACTACCGGACGAATCATTCCCAAATCATGTGTGAACAGAATTACAAATAAATCAAGCTATTTGAGTCTCTAATCTTTAAGGGCTCGACTTGGACCAATTTGTTTCGTAATTAACCATGTAGAGCCGTTATTTGATTGACTTAAAAAAAATGAACTTGACTCAAAAGTATGGAAAATGGTGTTAGGGACCGAATCGACCGAGCCATGGCCCATTTTCTTTTTGGCTAGAAACAGATACATAGTAATGACCTGGGTGCCTATATCTGGGAAGGCTTACCTATCTGGGAAGGCTTACCTTTCGAATCTTTTGATTGAGAGCGAATTCCCGTGTCTCAATCATCCCAAGTATTTTCCTCATCATCCATTATGTTTAGCCAGAAGAGATAGTGAATGGCCTGGGTGCCCAATAAACTTGTCGATGCTGACTCAGACACACTCTCTCACTTTTCCCTTTATTCTTGTTACTCAAATATCAACCACCAAAGTTTCTCCGAAATGGAAGGAGCTGCGAATAAGTTGTTCACCGCTCCGTACAATTTCTTAACGATAATGGATAATCTATTACCGTTAAGAGATTGTTTTCAATCCGAATCATTCAAAACGCTCTTGGGCAGCTGAGATTGAATGTTGTGAACTTTATTTACGGCTCCTCCGTAAATGAAGTTTTCTCTTTCGAATCCTTTTGTCCACTTTTACCATTCAATTACGTTCTCTTTTTTTTTAATCACCTTTTTTCCTTTCCTCATTTTCGTCTTCTAGGGAAACTTTCAGGGGGATGAGTCCAACGTACGCCACGATCCCCAATTACATTCCCACGTCACGAACCAACAATGAACGTTGATAACACCTGGCAATGCAGAGGACCACCAATGGTGGTGTTGGTGTATCACCATGGCCAGTAGTATAACTTCTTCATGAAGAAAATTACTCCAATTAAAGTATTGGTTTAAAAGGAATACACTTTGATGACTTCATGAAAAAGAACAACTTCAATAGAATACAATTTCACATATCTCGGATAATTTTGACGCATCTGTTGCTGAATCTGTGTCCAAATTATTAATTTCTACTTAAAACGCTCATGTATGACCCAAGGGATGCACGTGAGTGACATGAGACAACGACCGAAGGTCGTACTCTCGAGAGGTTATAGAAGGTTGAATTTCACAAAGGACGAACTTCCAAATCTTGGGTTCGCTAGAATTTTTCCAAGTACAATTTCGAAATTAATTGAGATGTGCGTAAACTAGTCCGAACACTGTATGTCAAAAAAAAAATGGTAAATCCAAGTGCTTTAGACTGTGATGACTTGCTTATCCACTCAATTAATTAAGGAACGGCTTCAGCACGTAACATTTTTCATATGGTGGGATCCATGTATGGTCACCTAAATTGATTCTACACCACAAATTAACAAGGATGAACCCATCTTTAATCCTTTCCCTAGGGTCTCTTTCCTTTTTTTTGGACGTAGGGTCTTGTTGACACGACTTTCTCCAAGAAGTAGTAAAAAAAGAGCCCAACGCAAGTTGGCATTCGATCGAGAAAATGTGATGGTGTGTTAAGACCACGATTGGTCTGTTGTGAAAATTGATGCGAGTGCGCGGAAATTGGACTTCCAACAAGAGATTGCGAGTCCCCTTGCCACAATGAAGTGCTGCCCCTTAAAGGGGCAGCAGCCTGGTGTCCCGGCCGGAATCGGGTCCGCTTCGGTCTTGCTATGATAATCGGAAACGTTCACGTTGTATAACTCGTCAAGTAAAACAAGTGTACCAAAAATTAGCTCGATCGGACGTCATTAAGTGTTTGATCGGAACACATATACCTTGCCAATAATGGATTCCAGTGGATTTGATCCAGTGTTTCGGACCCATTCTTTTCAAGATAAAACTGTTTTGATAAGGCTCTTAATGATATCCGTTCAAGCTGATTTTTGGTACACTTGTCCTACTTGACGAGCTCTACGAAATTAACGTTTCTAATCATCAAAGCGAGACCAAAGCAAGCCCCATTCGGCCGGGACAGTAGGTTGCTGCAGCTTTAAGGGACAGTAGGCTGCTGCAGCTTTAAGGGGCAGCAGCTCCCCCGCTTCCCAATGAAGCGGACTTCAAATTTTTTCAAGCGATGTAAAGGAAATCGAGCGCGGGGCTCAAAGGATTCTCATTAACGAAATAAATGTTACAACTATGGAGTTGCAGAAAAAGAAATAACACTAGACTACGAAAACTGAATTTGAAACATAAACTAGCTATGATTGAGTTGTGTGGTCGGAGACCCTTTTCTTCTCCTCTGTTTCTTGCTTTTATAGACGAGAAACCATGGCAGTTGAACTTTGATTTGCTTGGACGAGCAGAAACCGCTATCCACGTCTCTCCATTTGCATATTTTCATTGCAAATTCATTAGCCCATACCCATTTCAAAGCACTTATGCCTTGTTTGCATCGTATTTTTTTTTAAAAAAATCCAAATTCAAAAAACACTTATTATTTCTATTTTCAATTATTACTCTTATTTCTCTCACCTCTCTCCAATCATTATTCTTATTTATCTATCTATCTCTCTCCACTCATTATCTCTATCTTCAATTATTACCCTAATTTCTCTTTTCACTCATTACCCAAAAACCAAACTCAAAATTTTTAAAAATATCATCCAAAAAAAGGCATTAAACATTTCAACAGTGCTTATCAAAAAAAAAAACCATTTCACCAGATCATTGGTGAAAGAAATCCCAACTGTTATTTCATTCCTTTCAGTCAAATACTCGTAATGTCGCGCTCCCATTTTTTTTTTTTTTGGTACATACAGCTCTCCTCTGTGTAATGTTTTTAATCTGACAAATTGGCATAGAAAGCGAACAACTTTCTTTCTGCAAGATCAGTAAAGTTGAGCGTAAAGATGTCCATGAAGACCATCAGCTAGCAAAACGGGCTCTGCTAACTTTTGTTTGTCATGCACCCAGAAACAGGAGATCTAACATTTTTGTAATAGAGAGATAGGACTTCCTTGCCGTAGTTTTTATTTTTTTATTTTTTTATAAGCAACTTCCTTTCTGTAGTTGTTGCTCTATTTGTTGATTCAAATGTTATTAATACCGTTCCGTATCGGTCGGTACATACCGTTTTTGACAAAATCCGGTACCTTATACCTCTAATTTCGTTCCGGCTCAAATACCGGTCAGTATCGGAAAGTACCGGACTACTTTTAAATTTATTTTTTTCTTCAAGTACCGGACAATACCAGTAAATACCGGACGGTAGGGCTGTAAATGAACTGAATCATTCGCGAACTGTTCGAGGCTCGGTTTGGTAAGAGCTCGTTCGAGTTCAATTCGTCTGCTAAACGAACTGAACCTGAACCTCAATTCTAGGCTCATTCTGTAAATGAGCCGAACCTGAGCCTAATGGTATTTGGCTCGGTTAGGTTCGCGAACCTATACTTAAATTTAATTAATAATTCAATAGAGGTCTATTTGTAAATATAAAAAATTTTAAGGTTGTATATATAATTCAATACTTATTTTTCTCCTAAATTCTATATGATCAATGAGAGTGCTTGGGTTCGCTTGAGTTTACTGAGCTGAGCCGAATCAAACCTGAGTCTTGATGAGCTCAATTCGAGCTTAGATTCAACTTGGCTCGATTCATTTGTGTTTAACGAGCCAAACTTGAGTCAAGATGTTCAAATTCGAATCGGATTTGAGCCGAATTCGAGCCAGATTAGTACCTTAACGAACCCAACCGAGCCGAGCCCAAGCCGAACTCGAGCCAAGTTGTTTAGGCTCAAATCGAACTCGAGCTGAATTCGAGCCGAACTCATACCTTAACGAACCCGAGCCGAACTTATCAAGGTTCGGCTCGATTCAGTTCGTTTACAGCCCTACCGGATGGTACTGGGCAAATGCCGGACGGTACCGGATAAATACCGGATTTTTTTATTTTAAAAAAGTGTATATTATACTATAAATTCTTTTAAGTAGGAAAATAACACTAATAGCGATCAATCCGAAACGGTACCCGGTATTTGACCGGTACTGATAAGTACCGTACCAATAAAAAAATCGGTACCCTTGGCCAGTACGGTATTTAGAACATTGGTTGATTCATAACTCTTCTAAACTGCTTTTAATCTATATTTCTTGATCTTTCACTAAAAAAACACACACACAGAGGATTGTGCTAAAAGGTTGAAGGAGGAGGATTTTTTCGGTACTGGGTAGGTATGTCCCACGTGGTGCCCATTCAGTACATCTGGGCCATTTTAGACGGCTCAGATTGAAATCTTCTATCTCCTCTCATCCCACCACTCTTTCTTCTTTTTCTCTCTTCAAATCCGAGCCGTTCAAAACCGTAATGGATGACCCTGATGTGCTGAACGGACACCCCGTGGTATCCACCTGGCACTAAAAAATTCTTCCAAGGGACAGAGAAAAGAGAGCACAATGAATGGGGGTGAAAGGTCTGGTGGTGAACAGTGATAAAGTTTGGTGCGGTGGTGGTTGATGTGTATCAGATTATTAGGGTTAGGGTTTTTGGTTTTCGTTTTTCTTTTTCTTTTTGTGGGTCTTGCTCGCTTGTGTAGGAATTTCTCGCTCCTTGGAGGTGTTGTCCGTAGTGGCTCGCTCGTTGGGTTTTCGTTGGTTAGTTTGTGAGGTTTTGGATATATGCTTGTGAATCTGGACCTCTTTGTTATTGTCTCTAGTTGGGATTGATAACTTTCTTTTGTATGATTTTCTCGTATCAATGAAATATTTTACCATTTTTTTTTGAAAAAAAAAAAGGGAGTGAAATAGTCGAATCAAGCTATTAAATTGTCGTGGCAGGATAGTAGGTCACCCTTATTATGGAAGGAACTTGCTGGCTTGCTGCTGACACTTTCGAATATGGAATTTCCTTAAAAACCCTCTCCTTTCCAAAAAAGGATTCTTATTATTATTGCACAATTAATTTCCCTAAACGAACTTGCCGGTTTCAGTATTAACCGACTTACATTTAATTCTACTCCATAAAAATAAAATTTTGCACAAGAAAAACTGATGTAGAACAAGATTCTGAAAGATTTTATTCGAATCTAAAATCTTATTTAGAATTTTATTTTTGAAATTATATTATTAGGAAATCTTATTTTTGCTACCTATTTTGCACTTTTTTAATTTTCTCGTTTTGGCATGATTTAAGAATTCTTCAATTAATTTTAATTTCTTTCCTTTATGGATTTTATGTGTCTTTTATTTTATTTTATTTTTTATAATTTCTTGACTAGCAAGAAATTGTCTTACTAGATTCCTACTTAAGATAGGATTTCTCTACTAGTATAAATAAGGGTTGTAGCCTATTCAATTATTCAACTTTTACATCAACAATATTCAGAGTTTTTCTCTTTCTTTCCTTGTGTGCAAGGTTTGCTCGTGGATTCGAGTTCTATCATTCGTTTGATTAGTACGCAACTAATCTCTTTGTTAATTCTGTTGTGTCAAAAACTACATTCACATTACATAGAACAAAATCGGCCCATTCCATAATCTCTAGCACCCCAAAAAAAAAAATGAACACAATGGGTGCAGCCGGGGTTTGGGAAGAAGCCACCGCGAAAATCACCGGATTCATGTTCACCTGCATCATGTTCAACCAGATGTTCCCCGATTTCCTCCGCCGCTATCTAGAGAGCCTCAAGGACAAGTTCGTCTTGTACTTTTTTCCTAACGTCGAAATCACCTTCCACGAGTACTCCGGTTCCAAGCACAAAATCAGCGAGGCCTACTCGCTCATCGAGACCTACCTCAGTTCCAAGTCCCCCACGCATTCCAACCGGATCGTGGGCGAACTGGTCAAGAAGCGCGAATCTGTCGTCCTCACCATGGACGCTAGCGAAGAAATCGTAGACGTTTTCCATGGCGTTGAGGTCAAGTGGTTTCTAAAAGTTAATCTTCCTAGTTCGAAAACGATTTCTTGGGGTCCGTGCGACATGGAGAAAAAGAGTTACGTGCTCTCGTTCCGCTGTAGAGATAGGAAAGTGGTCACGAGAACGTATTTAGATTATGTGATGGAAGAGGGGAGGGAGATCGCGGTCAGGAATCGGCAGCAGAGGATTTACACGAACAACCCGAGCGACAATTGGTGGGATTACAAGAAGAATCTGTGGAGCCACGCGGTGTTCAAGCACCCTACCACGTTCAAGAGCCTCGCGCTTGATCCGAAATTCAAGGAGGAAATCATCGATGATCTCGCGACGTTTAGCAAAGGGAAAGAGTACTATGAGAAAGCAGGGAAGGCCTGGAAGAGAGGGTACCTTTTGTATGGTCCCCCTGGGACTGGTAAATCCACCATGATCGCCGCGATGGCTAATTACTTGAACTATGATATATACGATCTTGAATTGACCGCGGTGGGGGACAACACGGAGCTTAGGAAGCTAGCTAGTGTGATACCGAGTAAGTCCATTGTTGTGATCGAGGATATCGATTGTTCTCTCGATTTAAGTGGCAAGAGGGGGAAGAAAAAGGAGAGTGGGATTCGCGATGGCGATCCGATTGTTAGGAAACTGAAGGAGGAAGGCCAAGGCGGTCGGGAAAGCAAGGTTACATTGTCCGGGCTTTTGAATTTTATGGACGGGCTTTGGTCGGCTTGTGCGGGAGAGAGGATCATCGTTGTTACCACTAACCATGTGGAGAAACTCGACCCGGCTCTGATTCGGAGAGGAAGGATGGATAAGCACATTGAGTTGTCGTATTGTGGGTACGAAGCGTTTAAGGTTTTGGCTAAGAATTTTCTCGACATTGATTCGCATGATTTGTTTGGAACGATCCGGGAATTGTTGGAACAGAGTCACATGTCTCCTGCTGATGTCGCGGAGAGTTTGATGCATAAGACCTTGTCGAGAGATGTGGAAACTTGCTTGCAAAACCTGATTCAGGCTCTCAAGAATGCCAAAGAAGATGAAACTCTTAAAGGGGAGGAAAAAGGATGCGAAAAAGAAGACGGAACCAGGGAAGACGAAGCGAAAGGATGCGAAAAAGAAGACGGAGCCAGTGAAGACGAAGAAAAAGGGTGCGAAAGTGAAGATGGAACCAGTGAAGACGAAGAAGGATGCGAAAAAGACGATGAATCTTGTAAAGGTGAAGAAGGAAGCAGAATAGAGGACTGTTAGGAATAGGATAGTAGTATGTTAGAGAAATTGATCGTTGGTAGCAGAATCTAGATTACTAAAATTATTTTGAATTTCTTTAGCAAATTTTCAGTGATTGTTTTCATTTGAGTTTCAGTAGAAATTGTTTCGTGATTGTTTTAGTTTCAAATTTATTAAACGGGAAAACTTTTTTCGTTATTCCAATGACTGCCATCCTTCTTCTAAAGTGATTTTCAGATAATTTTGTGATCCAGTATTTCATTTTGATAACCGTAATGTACAAACGAAATGTACGTGTAGACATGTGTTTGTCGTTCTTCAAGGATGAAACATTCACTCCGAATCCCACAAAGGCCAACCATTTTCAAATTTTGTCCGGTCGTTAACTTCAGGTTCCTAAAATTAACAGTGCTTAATAAGAACTATTTGCACATTGTGAGGCCTATATGCTCCCTTCCCTTGAGCTTTCTTCTGCAGCCGATGGGCTACAATTTGTGAATGCATATCATGCACTTGAATGAACATAGTAGATCGCGAACACACTTTCGAACATAGTAGATCGCGAACACATGGTTAATTAGTTATGGAAGGTGTTTTTGATCGATGATCCAGAGGACGTACAATCAGCCGTTGGACGCGAAAAGACTCTTCCGTGCATGCGAGGGCACAATTCTTGAAGGAGAATATATGCATCATCTGGAATCAGTATTTCAATCTTCTCATAGCCCTGAAAGTCTCCTTCTTCTTGATACCGCAGTGAGAGCTTGTGTCTACTAATTCTTCTTCAAGGGCACCAACCCAGAAAAGTTATTCTGTGTCTTTGTCTGCGTTACATGCACACTGTTGTAATTTTGTCATGCGCTCGTGCCCTGTCTGCATTATATGACTTGTCCCCTGCAATTGTTGACACGCTTGACTGTCGAATCATTTTAGGAAGATTTAGGTTAAATAACGGAGATGGATGAAAGTGTCAGGTCCAAGATAATCGACGGACGACATACTTCAGTTAAACTGTGTAGTTGGAATGGGATAAAGATATGATAGATCATTTTTAACCATTGGTTGAGGAAGGAGATAATCCGAGCTAGTAGGGTTAGTTGATCCCTCGTATGGTGTACTAAATGGATAAGTAATCCCCTAGTCCATAGAAGAGAAACTTTTAGGTATCCCGGGGATACCAAGCCCCATGGTATCTCTTCCGGTCCGTTTCTCATTTTTTGACCATTTTCCGATCACATATGAATGATCGATTTCGTTCATTTTGTAGAGTTTGGCGAGAATCTTAATCATGCCAAAAATTGTGTTCATCGGACTTTATTTTATACATGATCGACAGACGTGAAAATTAAAGAAAACCAAAACTAAGTCCAAAAATACACTGAATCAAAACCCAATTTTGGTTTTTTTGTAATTTTCACATGCGCCGATGATATATCAAATAAAGTCCGATGAACACAATTTTTGGTATGATTAAGGTTTTAGCCGAACTCTACAAAATGAACGAAATCGATCATTCAAATGTGATCGGAAAATGGCCGAAAAATGAGAAACGGAGCGGAAGGACTACCATAGGGCTTGGTATCCCCGGTTTGCTTAAAAGTTTCTCGTCCATAGAATTAATAATGTTATATCGTGCACTAAATTCGATTTGTATGTTATAAATTAGCTTATTTTGCTGGGCTATATTGCAAGAATGGCCTCCTAGACTTTGATTACCAATTTATAACTCTGATGTGGATTTTTTATTTTTTATTTTTAACGGAACACTGATGTGGTTGATCAATCAAGTATATAATCTGTCCAAGTCAATTTTCCAATGTTAATCATTCTGTGGGGTCACCAATCTAAGTGAATGATGTTTCTTGATAATTTATTGTTCGAAGAGAGTTTATTGGCTTCAATCCTGACAATAGCACTATCAAAGACCGGAGTAATATTTATTAACGATGATTGCACTTTAAATCAAATCTTAATGTCTAATTAATGTCTTTTAAATATATTTTCCTTTACGGCCCGTTTGGATAGAAGATTTGTTTTGGATGGATATAGAATGAGGGTGAATTTTAAGGTGGATATAGAATGAGGGGTGATATGTTAAGAAAGGTGACCCCACCTTTTAAGAAGGGTAGATTTGTAATGAAGTGTTTGGATGATATTTTGAGAAGGGAGATTTGGAGGGTGGATATAATAGGATAAAATGACTTAATTGCCCCACTTTGAATTTTTAATGTTCAAAATTGGTTTATTTCATATTAATTAAAATAAATAGATGTTTACCATTAATTTTAGAATACAAAATGTTTCACCTTAATTTCATTTTAGGAATTTTTTTTTCCGACACAAGTTAGAAACAATATTAACTATCGAAAAAAATTTTAAAAATGTCAGTGGAAAGTGATGAAGAGCTATAGATGTATATATACCTAATTGGAACTATACATGGTCCTCCCATAACATCATCCTCTGAAACCCACTGGTCCTTCACCCGGCCTCCACCCAACCCGATTCTCTGCAACCCTTTGTCTTCTCCGACCACCACCGTACCCGCCGCCGTCGATCATCTCCCCTCCGGTCGTCGTCGATCATTCTCCACCAATCCTTCACTCCTCACCAACAATCATCAAGATTCAACCTTGAATCTCGGAGTTCCAGCCATGGTTCACTCAAGTCGGTCAAGTCCAGATCGAAATCCCCTCATCTGTCTCTCAAATCTCAGTCCAAAAACCTTAATCCACCATAAATCCCTCTAAACCCA
The DNA here is from genome assembly GCA_014282245.1 of Rhododendron simsii. Lineage (NCBI taxonomy): Eukaryota > Viridiplantae > Streptophyta > Magnoliopsida > Ericales > Ericaceae > Rhododendron > Rhododendron simsii. The sequence goes on from CM024962.1 coordinate 3,468,094, forward strand.
CTTCGATTCTTCAAGTTCTAACCTTCAATTTGCAAGTTCAACCACAAATAATTATTGTTGGTCTGGTTTTCAGAAAACAAAACAATTCTTCTGAGAAAACAAAAACAAGGGCCACCTGGATTGACAAGGGGGATTTGGAGGGGTAAAAACGTCTGGAAAGCCCCGGATTTGCCAACGACAGGGTGAGACCAGTTCTTCACAAATCCACCTCCAAGGGGATTTGAAGCCGCTACAGTATTCTACTCCGGCTTCCCCAAAACTCAACCAAACACCGGATTTGAGTGGGACCAGGACTTCAAATCCGGCCGGCTCACAAATCCCCCTTCTTCTCCGCCATCCAAACGGGCCATTATTGTAGCTCAATTGAAAAAATAGTCATAGATATTCTTACGAGGATACTACGAAGATGTATCGATTTTAAGTACTTGTTTTCTTCAAGAGAAAAACCAATATTTTGAAACAGGAGATAGTTGGGTCTTGCTTAGCCTTCGAAAACCTCGCCTTCAAATAAGGTTGAGAAAACCCCAAGCGTATGGCTAAATCATCGGTAGCATAATAAATCGGTAAGACCGGGATCATACCACAGGAAATTCGCAAGACAGCTTAATCAGATTGTAGATTAATATGGTAGAGTGCGGCGTTCAAGACGGCCAACTTGGTATTCCTTTGAACGGTGAAATTACTAAAAACAAAAGACTAGAAATGTGCTTAATGATCTTAAAAAGGCAAGTCTAGGGATCGTCTATCCCTTGACAAAGGCCATTACCGGTTCTCAATTAAACTCAAGCGAGAGTCACTAACGCGTGCTCACGCCCGGAAGATTTAACTTTAACGATTACGTTTATCGAAAGATGTGATTAAACGGAGGCGAACCAACTTGTTTGTCAAATTAATCGAACACATAGGAGGTCACGAGCCCTCGGTGAGCCGCTTGCCAAGACAGGTTGACTAAGCGCTTTACCAAGGAGTTAACACCCCTTGCTTAGACAAAAAATGCAAGTTAAGCCCTATACCGAAAATCATGCTTTTAAGCCTAAAGATTCGAGAACCAAATAACTGCCTAAGTCCTCGAAAAAGACTATCCCGAGAGTTAGCCAAACGACTACTCACACATACTTAAAGCATAAACCAAAGCATAAAAATGAGACATAAGTTTTAACCGATAAAAACGAAAGTAAGCTTGATTTTATAAAGGATCTAATCCGCGGCTACAACATTAATAAACGAGAAAATAATAAACGACAAATACCTTAAGGAGTTCTTGAAGGAATTAACACAAAAGCTTGAGAGCTTTTAATGGAGTGCTAAAAATTTAAAAGACTTAAAGTGATATATGACAAGAGAGAGAAAGAGAAGACAGGGACAGGGTATTTATACAAGGTGGCCTCCCTCTCTCTTCTAAAAATCTGAAAATATCCCAAAAGTAGAAATTCCAAAAAGCAGAAAATATCTGCAGAAAATCACCCGTATCGATACGACTAAAAGGCCGGTATCAATACAACAGCTCTACGGATGAAATCCAAATGCTCTGTTTCCTTATGGTATCGATACGGCTGTATTTCCCGTATCGATACCTCTTGTGAGGCACTAGCATTCCAGGTTTTTGCCTTGGCATAGCTCTTTATGATCTCTCATGACCCGACGGCCCTCCAAATGCCTTCAACATATCACCAGCCTTGTCTTGCACTGACTCTAGCACTTGGGAAAATTCATGGACTTACGTTGGCATCAAAAGGCGGCAAATCATGCCGCTTTACCTAAAACACTTGAGAAAACACCTTACGTGCAAACTTGAATACAAACTTCCAAAATACGAACTAAAACAATGTAAACCAGGATTTAGAGCACTGAATATAAACAATATTGGGTGCTCATCAGGTCTACAACCAAGAATGGAACCAGGGATTGGGTCTTAGGTAGGCACTGAATTGTCCTTAGCTTAGCTTAGGATATGATGTCATCATTTCTTTGTTCTCTTTAGTCTTTGAAACAACTTCAAAGATTAATAAATTTTCTTTTTTTGTTCAAAAAAGAAAGAAAGAATGGAACCGGGGACAATGGTGTAGCGTACGATCCGAGACATCCGTCTCGGTTATCAATTTTCTCAATCTTATCTCAGTAATGGACGGCTTAAATCTGTCAGAGCCGAGATAAAACCTACACCGTTAAATGTCAAGACGAAAGGCTTGGATCCAGACTTCAATTGGCTTGGTGACCAAGAATGCTCATGGCCAAGCCATTTTAGATGTTGACAAGTTGGTCAGCTTTGATGTGAACTCTTTCCTTGGGTAAGCCACACACACACACCCCCACCGACCCACCCACGCCCTAACCCCACCCCCACATCCACCACCCCCCCCCCCCCCCCCCCCCCCCCCCCCCCCCCCCCCCCCCCGCCCCCCATTTTGCTTTTCCGATATCTTTTTCCTTTGCTGGAAAAGACAAAGGAAACTCCATACGGAGTAAAACACCAAAACAAAGGAGACCCTATGACAAAGACGGGTTCATCCTTCTTTATTTACCCAGAAAAGGGTTCATTCTTCTTTGCATAGGAGTAATTATTGGGAGAGCCCCAAGAAATAGGCCTGTTGGTTGATGGGTTTTTTTTTTCATACAATTGATTAAGGTTCGATTATTGAAATCAGAACACAAGAAAGTAATCATTGGTGAATTTTTTAGTCCCGGCATGAATGTCTTGCATTTTAACCGAATCGAGAAGAGGAGTAGTTGCAGTGCACATAAACTGGTTCGAAAACCTCTAAATTAATTTGAACCAAAGGAGAATTATTGGGTGACAACAAATTTATATATGGTTCCAACCTGTGGATACATATGTGAAATCGTCTGAGTGTGTAAGCTTCATATGCATCTTGCGGGTTTACGTGCAACGAAAGATTTCGGCAAGTTTTGTGTTTGGACATCTGTGTACCTAACGTTACTTTTCTTTCAGTGGGTAAGCAAGTCAACAATTTGTAGGAACGATGATTTATGATGACCCATTTTTTGCCGTACACGGTCAACGGCCTGTAAGAGAAACTAGACAACGGCGTGGTGCCAACCAAGTAATTAGGTTGCAAGTCACGGATTTGTCCCTATCGTTTGGGGATGATTATACAGGCGCATTTATTGGAGCATTTATTGGAGGTAGAATCTCATTACAATTGGATCCTTGGATCTAGAATGTTGGTCGTAAAATCTATAATGTGTAAATATCTAAAAGAGTCTCATTATGATTGAATACACTACAAGTTATAATATTTTAGTCTTCTCCTCCTTCGGGGTTGCCACCTAAGGAAAAATTATTCTATGGTCTTACAGCACTGCTACGTGTCGCCCTGATACCTTTTTTCATCATACATTTTTGTCGAATTCACTAGTATCTATAAATCCCACAACATGGACCACTGTATAATTATTACCCAATGCGGACATAATCAGAATCAGATGACTGATTGGTGATAGATGTTCGGTGGGGCCAGAAATCAAGTGAGGTAATGTTTGATTGACAAATACTAGTATTGCAAGGATGGCCTCCTAGACTTTGATTACAATTTTACTATAACACTGATGTGGTTGTGACCAAGTATAATCTGTCCAAGTCAATTTTCCAATGTTAATGATTCTGTGGGGTCACAAATCTAAGTGAATAATTAATGTTTCTTGAATCTTGATAATTAGTTTGGAGAGAGTTTATTGGCTTCAATCCTGTCAGTAGCACTATATTTATTTCTTTTATTTGGGTCATTTTTAAAGATTTCAATAGCACCATAGTATTCCTTAATGATTGAATTTTAAATCAAATCTCAATGTGTAATGTTTTTTAAATATATTTTGTCCTTTATTGTAGCTCAATTGGGAAAAAAAGTCATAGATATTTTTATGAGGATACTTTGAAGATGTCTCGATTTTGCATAAGTTCCGCTAAGGGATATATGGTATTTTTGGGTTTTGTCTTGGATATTTTTAAAAATATTTGGATAAAGTCATAATTTTTTATTTTTTTGATTCCTCTCGTCGAAAAGAATCGATAGGGGTAAAATGTTTGTCGCAAAACGGACAAACGCGAAAAATATTTGAATAAAGACGAAACGAAAAAAGCCCAAAAATCCATAAGCGGAACTTGTTATTTCAAGAGAGAGAAACCAACATTTTGAAACATTAGACAGTGGGGGTCTACAACCAAGAAACGAACTGGGAACAGTGGCGTACAGTACGATCCGAGACATCCATCTCGGTTATCAATTTTCTGAATTTTATCTCCACAATAGACAACTCGAATCTGCATGAGCCGAGATGCAATCTAGACCATTTAAATGTCGAAACGAAGGGCTTGGATCGTGAAAACAATTGGCTTGGTGACCAAGTATACTCATGGCCTAGTCATTTTGGATGTTGACAAGTTTGCCTTTGATGCAAAACTCTTTTCTTGGGGGAAAAGCTTGTTTGTCTAAAACCATTAGCCCACAAAAAAGCAGAGAGGAGACTTCGGTGGACAACAGACACACACCCCGCTCGAATCTTCTTTCTTTACTGGAAAGACAAAGGAAACTTCATAAAACATTAAACAAAGGAAAGAAGAGACGGGTTCATCCTTCTTTGCAAAGGAGTAATTATTGCCTATTGGGTGAGGTTAGTTCGGTTAGTTGGCGGGTTTTCTTTCCACGCAATCGATCAAGGTTGGATTATTGAAATCAGACTGCAAGAAAATAATTTTTTTTGTGAATTCCTTACTCCGGGCGTTGATGACCTTCCTTTAACCGCAACCAAAAAGAGGAATAATTGCAGTTCGCGTAAACTGGTCCTGGTACATGTTGAACCAAAAGAGAATTATTGAGTGACCACACAAATTAATACAGTATATGTTCTGACCAATGAATACGTATGCGAAATGGTCAGAGTGTTTAGGCTTCACATGCATCATGCGGGGTTTACGGAGGATTTCAGACACTTTTGTATTTGGTCATTTGTGTACCTAACGTTACTACTCTTCTTTTAATGGGTAAGAAAGTCATCAATTTTTAAGTATGATGATTTATGATAAACTAGTTTTCGCCGTACACGGCCAACGTCCCGCACGAGAAACTAGACAATGGTGTAGTGCCAACTATTCCCTTCGTCCCAGTTTGTTTGTCCATTTTCGACATACGTATCCTTCAAAAAATTGTTTATATCTTACAATTTATAATATTTTATATAATTTCGAAAACATTATATTATTGAGCTAATTGAGATCTATCAAACAAGATCTGTATTGCATATAAAAAGGAAAATGATATTGACACTCCAAAAATTGATGCATGCACTCCAAAAAAATAAAGGAAAGTGAATTTAGAGTTACACTGATTTTGGAGTGCCTGCATCAATTTTTGGAGTGTCATTTTCATTTCCCTATAAAAATTATTATAGATTGAAACATACAGATAATTTGGTCGAAGGTCCGAAATAGGGAAAAGAAACAAACAAATCTGGACGGAGGAAGTAAATAATTAGGTTGAAAGAGTCATTGATTTGTCCTTATCGTTTGGGGATGATTGTGTAGGTGCATTTATTGGAGGTAGAATCCCATTGGTTGGATCCTTGGATCTAGAATGTTACTAAAACAGGGATGACACTTGTTGGGTCCAATACCCGTACCTACCCTAACCCGTTAGATTAGGACTACTCGCTGGATGTGGACTCTCTGTGGTTATTTCCGTAGGGATAGTGGCGGTGCGGGAGAGTCAATGCCCACGCTTAAGACCCCTTTTTGGGGATGGTCTCTCCGATCACCGTAGTAGCTCCCCGTGTTCGGTCAAGCGTGATACCTATAGGATTCTTTGAGCCGGGCGTATACTTATCAATTTAACATTTGTCAAATTTGGCCGTAAATTAAATCGAAAACGTGTAAATATATAGAGAAAATTTCTCTCATATCCCTTCAACTTTAACTAAAAATCATTTTGATCCTTCACCTTTCAATTTCGGCATAAAAATACTTCGGCTTTCCAATTTTTTTTAATGTCATCCTTTAGGAATATATGCATATATACACAAAAAATACGGTATTTGAATCAAGCACTCTACACACATTGGATGCCGTTGATTCCCGCGTTAGCCCCCTCGTTTTTTTTTATTTAAATTTTTGGACAGCTTGAATCGGTTGTCCAGTGGCCGGAGATGGCCCGGCGCAACCGTCGGTCTCTGTAGCAGAACTCAAAGAAAACGAATTTCTTCTAAACGATGATATTGAAAAAAATTGAAAAGTCGAAATATTTTAATGCCGAACTTAAAAGGTAAAGGACCAAAAATTCATTTTGATCAAAGTCGAAAAATATAAAAGAAATTTTCTCAAATAGATTTCTATAAAAGAGCCTTGTCCTAGGTAAAAGTCATACCAGTAAAGGGGCTCAGGTCTGATTCACCATTTGTGGTCCTATGCACTTTCACGAAAAAAAGATGCTGCCAAAAGTCATAAAAATGACGAAAAGGGTGATTCATGGCTATGGGCCATGGCAATTGGTTGGTCCTTTATTCCAAACCAATCGGGTGTTTAGAAGTTTACTTTTTAAATTTTTATTTTAAATTTTTTGATTTTTTGAATTATGGTCAGAATGTATTTTGAATCTGGTAGAATGTTTGGATGATATGTGTAAAATGTATTTTGCAACATGAGTTTAAGAGATATGTATAGAATATATTCTGTAGGTCTTTTTGTTAACAAAAAAAAAATGGAAAATGAAAGCTCGAAAAGCTCCTCTCCCTGTACTTCTTAACTTCTCTTCTCTAAACTCAAAAACCGAAAAGTCATTTTACCCGTGCCCAGCCAAACACCTAAAAGTTAAAATGAGAAAGTAAGAAGTGGAAAAGGTGGCCCCCAAAGAGGCACTAAATTTAGCACTTCACCCGGTCACTAGATTCATGGCCACGTGACCATTTGAGTCTAGTGAAAGGTTTTAAAGTAGGGCAATACACTCATACAATACATAGCAAAAATTAGTCGTATATACCGCAATTTTTGAAAATCAATTTTGACTAATTTTTTTTAGAGCTCCTATATTGGTCGAATCAATCACGGAGCTCTGAATCATCAATCTATAAATCAGAACGAAGCGATATACAGTGACTCTCGAGTATAACGGTATCAAAGGACCAGAAATCGCTAAGCAGCGACCATTCCTTAAAACCTAATCTTGTGCATTATGAGGTGTCCTTTACTCTTTTTTTCCAATCCAAACGAAAAAAAATTATGTAGTGGTCTTGGGACAACGCAACGTATTGCACAACACACTTCTCCGCTGTTCGAAGTTCTAATATCATGTTAGAAAAGGAAATTTGTCAATAAGCTTGCTTTTGATGATGTAACTAATATAAGCCCAACATGCCTTTGTATAGACTAGGCGATTAAGAAACCTAAAACAAATTATGAAAATATGCTGAACAAGAAAACCAAAACTAACTAAGAAACATGAATAATATATACTTTTTTTTTTACCATTCGTTAATTCTAATCTACTCTATCTTAGAGGATTTGAGGAGAGGGATGAGTACTTACGGAAATCGAACTCTGTCCATGTGCATATAAGGGAGGCACCAACTGTACTCTACCTCACTTGCAACATGAATAATACATTACCTAGTCTAAACAAGAAACATAAAAATAAAACTTAGAAAATATGGTAACATATATGTGATATTATATCTTAATATTATGTGCTAACATCAAGTCATCCACCACACAATGCTTCAGAGCCTAGTACTAAGGCCCCGTTCGGCTAAATAAGTCAACTGACTTTTTTTTTTTTTATTCAAAATTTTGTCGTATTTGTTAGTTTTTCGTCAATTTTTTGAGGATTATTGCATCATCATGACGAGAGAAATCTAAAAAGTAAAAAAAATTATGATCGAAATCCATTTTTTTAATAAAGACGAAAAAATTGACTATTGGCTTATTTTTGTCTTTATTTTAAAAAATTAGGTTTCGATCATAATTTTTTTACTTTTTAGATTCTTTTTGTTATAACGATGCAATAATTTCTAAAAAATTAACGAAAAACTAACAAATATGACAAAATTTTGAATAAAAACAAAAAAATAAGTCAGTTAACTTATTTAGCTAAACAGAGCCTAAATTTATAAAACCCCAAAATATGTGATAGAAAAGAGCGTTAGACACACCATTGAATAATCGAGGTGGTTCCGAGGATCCTTAAAAAACTTCTAAAAATACCCCCCCAAAATCTTAATCTCATAGTTCCCGATTAATTTTGATAATCCGAGCCCCTCAATGTGTTCAAAACGTGATTTTAAGGGTGCCCGTGAGAAATTGGGAAAAAAAATAACCGGGAAGGGCTTGATTTGAGCAGTTATTGAACCGTTCAATAAAGTTCAACAAAAAACTGTTCGAATGAAGCTTTTTCATGTCTTTTTTTTTTTTGCTGATTTCTCCCAAGCACTATTAAAATCACATTCTGATTACATTGAGCGGCTCGGATCATCAAAATTCGATCAGAAACTTGGGGAGGTTTTTTTAAGGGTGCCCGGAACCGCCCCGTTGAAAAATTACTCAATTGGTGACAACTAGTAATGGGATCCCTGGAGATTCCATTTCTTTTTATACTCTTTCCCATATAACTGACCTCCAAAACATCTCAATTCACTCAAAAGCTTTCAGAAAAATAGTCATGGAGAACACTTTGCCTTTCATGGGCTACCACGGGTCTGCAGGCCAAGAAGGGATGAGCCAAATGGGTCTGGGCATGGCTATCGCTGCCTCCATGGTGGTCATGACCATGTTCCAGCAATTCCTGCTCACCCACTTGCGCGGATACGTCGAACTGTTCCTTCGGAAGTTGTTCAAGTCGCTGGACCCGAACGTACAAATCCGGTTCGGCGACGACGACAACGGTGGGCCAAAAAACCACGAGGCCTACGCCGCTGTCGAGACCTATCTTAGCTCCAAGTGCTCGGACCAGGCTCCGCGGCTGAAGGCTAACTCGGTCAGAGACATCAAAACGCCGGTGCTCTGCATCGACGTCGGCGAGGGGGTTGACGATGAGTTTAATGGGGTTACGGTTCGGTGGCAGCTGGGGGAAGAGAAAGAACAAGGTGAATCGTACCGCGGCTCCCGGAAGAACAGGTACGAAGCTGAGTTTGATACTGTCATATATGTGTTCGGAGCCGTTCGGTCTGTGTGGATCTCACGTGCATCATGAGAAATTCATCTTAGTTGTTCTTAGTTTTTTATTTTAGTTTGTGGGCTGCAAGAAAATTCTAGAAATTAAGCTGTTTTTCGTGAAAAAAGATTCTCAATAGATTATGTTAAATTTTATCTTATATCGCTCACCTGAGCCATCCGAATATTGATTCTCTCAAAATTGGAACAATCTTGGAGATTCCGAGATGGGTTCTCGTTAGAATATCTTGTACACTACTACCACCTCCGTCCCAATTTAATTGTCCTTCGTGCTATTTTAACCGGTTAAAAAATGAGATATATCTTTAAATTCGTGATGAATTTCATATTAAATATGAATTTTATTTGATAGATCTAGATTAACCACTGATCTGAGTCCAAAAAATCAGGTACTATACTCTAACCTTTCGGAAAAGCAACCGGAAAATGGTGGTGGGGGAATACTTGAGGCATGTGATGGAAGAGGGCAAGGCAGCGGCGGCAAGCAATCGGCAGTTGAAGCTCTACTCCAACAGTTCGAGCGAGCACGGATCAAACTGGAAATACATAATGGATTTCGATCATCCAGCCAAATTCGAGACTCTGGCTATGGAGAAGGAGAAGAAGGAAGACATTATCGACGATTTGATCAGGTTTTCCACCGGGAGAGAGTACTATCGAAGGATCGGAAAGCCTTGGAAGAGAGGGTATTGTTGCAATTTTAGTTTAACTTAATTTCATGGGTAGTTTTGTTTTCATAATCCAAAATGACATGTTTTCCCCATTTAAGCAGTAGTAGAAGACATTTCTGTTAGCAACTTTTTGAGAAAATTTTGGGTGCAAATAAGGCGTCGGTGAGGGATACCCCTGCACCACATTTAAGCCATCCAAAAATGTAACTGATGACCCAGATTGAAAGAAACCGAATGGATTTTAAAAAAAAAAAGTGTTTCAATCTGAGCTTCTGACATATAGGACCTCTCCATTCATAACCAATTGGCTTTGAGTTGGACATAAAGTTTTTACATGTTGCATTGTTTAGACGGCTTGAATGTATTGCACGTGTACCCAATTTGCAACAAAAAATTTCTCCAGTTTTCACCTAATTTCTACTACATTTCTGGGCAATTTGTAAGGGCATCTGTATCAAGCTCTTCAAAGACCCCTTTAGGCTAAAGTGGAGAGGAAAAACTTGGAAAACCTCCTGCACCTTGGTGCACTCAATAATGTAAAAAAGCTACAGTGACTCTTTAAAAGTAAAGAGACAGTGATCACTTGCTATTCACTTTTTTAATGTTTTTCTTGCACTTCGAAAGCTCTCCCTCACTTTTTAAATATTTTTCCTGTACTTCTAAAGTTCTTTCTTTGGTGGGTTTGTTTCGTGCCTTTTGTTTAAAATAAAGAAATTATATATTTTAATGAGATAGTTTTAATATAAAGAGTTTGATGCAGTAGACATTTTAAAAGTGAGTAGCTAAAGTAATAAAGTGGTTTTTTCCTCTCTAATTTGGTCCAAAATTTAGAGAGACTAGTACGGATGCTCTAAGAGATTTGGACGGCTCGGATGTGGTGCACGGGTATTGTTTATCGACTTCCCAAATTTCCTTTATTGTTCCAACTCTGTTTTGGTTTTCACTTTTCAGTGTTACTACCAGTACCAGAGTATACATTTTCATACAACCATTTCAACTGATTAATTATGGTTTTCTTCTTTTTGATGGTACCAAAAGAGTACTACTATTCACAATTTTCCTTCTTCCATCTCCACAGGTACCTCCTTCACGGCCCTCCAGGCACCGGTAAATCCACGATGATCGCTGCAATAGCGAATCTCCTCAGCTACGACGTCTATGACCTTGAATTATCGGCGGTTCTTAGCAATGCCACCTTGAAACGCCTCGTAAACAAAATCCCCTGCAATTCGATTCTCGTGATCGAAGACATCGACTGTTCGAGCAAAATCACTCACCAAAGGGAGAGAAATACTCCTAATCAGGGCGAGGAAAAAAAAGAGAAGATACTAGAAACAGTAACATTGTCCGGACTTTTAAATTGCATCGACGGACTTTTCTCGGCAAACGACGGTGGGAGGCTAATGGTTTTCACGACGAACCACGTGGAGGCAATCGATTCGGCGCTGCTCCGGAGGGGAAGAATGGACAAGCATATCGAGATGCCGTTTTGTGGGTTCGAGGCGTTTAAGGTTTTGGCAAAGAATTACTTGGGGATTGAGGAGCATGATCTGTTTGGCAAAATCGAAGGGTTGTTGAAGGAGAGTAGTGTTACTCCGGCGGACGTGGCGGAGAACTTGATTGCGAGGAGGGGGGAAGGGGAAGACTCTGGCGATGACTGCTTGAAGAAATTGATCGAAGTTTTGGAGAAGAGTGTCCAACAAGTGTTGGACAAGAAAGGGGAAGGGAAAAGAGAAGAAATTGAATCGGATCCGTCACTTTGATCGGTCGTCAATAGATACATAAATAAATTGTTTAAAATCGACTACGCATGGTCAAAATCATGTGAATTGTCCTATTTATTCAAATTTGTATGCATCGATTGATGACTGATCAACATCTTTGGATTGATAGCAATTGTTTTGGTTCACTAATTGCTACAAAACAAAGATGTTGTTTTCAGTTAGTTCCATGTGCTTGTTTTAAGTTAGGTAATTTGTTTCTTTAGGGGAAATTCTATGGTGTCCCCCATTGGGCGATCTTGTCTGAGAATACGATATCTTTTGTTCATTCTCGCTATAGAAACGCATATGTAAGAAAGTAAAAGAAAATTGGTTTTACGTTTTGTTTTGATAGATTGAGCACATGTGTCATGCAAGCTTGAATATTTCATTCCAAGGTTGTTAATCCCGTATCGTACCGGCCGGTACGTACCGGATTTGCGTAAAACCGGTAACTTATACCTCAAATACTGTTCCGGCTTCAATCTCTGATATTACCGGCAAGTACCGGCGATTCCGGCCGATCTCGGATGAGATGGAGGTACCAAAGATTCCGGCCGGTACCGTGTAGAACAGACTGTGAGAAAAATCTGATTGCAAGAGAGCGCGCCGATCTCAGTCAGATCGCGATCAAATTTCAGAGTTCAAAGAGAAGGAGAGAGAGAGAGAGAGAGGGGACTATACGTGTGCTATTTGCCATGGCTGGTTAGAGAGAGAGAGAGAGAGAGAGAGAGAGAGAGAGAGACGCAGCAGTAGGAGAAAGCTGCTGGTACTCGTCGGGAATGGAAGCTGCTAGTAAAACATGGGTAACCCAGGTCCAATTAACTTTTTGTCCTACTTTTGAAAGTGTTACACTTTTGGATGGGGAGAGATCGAGAGATGTAGAAGGGGGGAGGGGGACAAAAATGCCCTGAAAATCTAATTGTGAATGACAAAAGTACCCTTCGTTTTAGATATATTTTCATGTGCTTAGAGGAACTTGTTTACAGATGAATTGCTTCGTGTAAAACAGCCAAAAACAAAAAGAGTATGGGAAATTTTTTTGAGTAATAATTATATATAATTATTATTTATTAGTTGCGGTAAATCCAAAACGGTACCCAGTACCTGACCGGTACCGGTAAGTATCGTACCAGTAAGTAGGGCTGTAAGTGAGCCGAGCTACTCGCGAGCTCGGCTCGGTAAGGCTCGGCTCGGCTCGTTTACTAAACGAGCCGAGCTCGAGCTCGAGTATTCGGCTCGTTTATTAAACGAGCCGAGTAGAGCTCGGCTCGTTCGACAAAAGCTCGGCTCGTTAAGGGAGGCTCGGCTCGATTAAGAGAGGCTCGTTTAGTAAATGGCTAAGCTCGGCTCGTTAAGGGCTCAGCTCGTTAAGGCTCGAGCCGAGCTCGAGCTCGAGATTTGGGCTCGTTAAGGAAACGAGCCGAGCTCGAGCTCGCCCAAGCTCGGCTTGGCTCGTTTACACCCCTACCAATAAGAAAACCGATATCCTGTCTGAAACGGTATTCAGAACATTGTTTCATTCATGATAGTTTAATGGATTTCGAAATCAGTGGAAATGAGGTTCTCACAGTGTGTTAAGATAACTTACGCTCAATGTTCTCACCACTCGTTTAAACGGGTCTTAAGCCCTGGTTTAACTACAGTAGTTTTTTTGGTGACTTCAATTGTTTGTTGATTATTTTCAAAAAAAAAAATATTTGTTTGTTGATTAAGAATGCGCCAGCCAATTTATTTTAGATATTGACACTCGCATTCGAATTAAGATTTCGAACGTCCAATCGTTCCCAAATTTTAGATGTCACCAATCATCACGAAAAACTGTTTTTTTTCTTTTTTTCTTTTTTTTTCGCATTTGAATTAAGATTGCTAACACCGAATCCTTCTCACGATTCATTCAAATGAAAGTTTCGTGCACTAATTCGATAATATATTTGGTGACCTCAATTGGTCTGATGATCAAGCATACTCTGCCTAGTTTTTTTGGTAAGCATACTCTGCCTAGTTTTTTTTTTTTTTACTTCAGATATCGTCAAGAAACATGAAAAACTACTTCACCTTTGAATTAAGATTGCTGATTTTCTCCCTCTTAAAGTTTCGGAACTTTTCTGGTGTTATCAACTCCTTTCAAGTGGGCAGTCGAATTGAGTCGCCAGGAGCCCGAACCCCTGAGTTATCAACAAAAGTTAAGATTGCTAATGCCGAATCCTTTTGTTTGTACCCATTTTTTACCAAATCGAAAAGACCTTGATCTCAGATTAACTGGGCCATTTTTTTGGAGCAAGGCCCAGTTTAGTTGTGAGGAGGCCCGGACCATTTACAGAGAAGTAAAAGTACAAATGTTTCTGGGCCTAACTCAGTTCTTAGAAAGGCCGTAGATTGAGCACGAGCAGGGTCATGGAAGCTTATCTTTCAGGGAACTTTTACCACTACAAATACAGCAAAGAGAGGGCAGGCCCAAGGTTCTCGCCTCATCATTTTAATACCAATTTTTATAGCTTCTCAGCATTTACTTTCCGCACTTTTTTCTTTCACAGAAGACTTGTAATTCCGATATTAGTAAATCATTTGCTCTTTCTTTTTCTTGCACCTTGTCACTTATTCACCGAAATACAAGTGACTTTTGTTTCTTGTCCATTTTGTTATTCACTAAATACTAAGTCCTTCACGATTGAGGCAAATTCGAACCAATCTTCACAGCCTTTCCCAAAAGGGGTTGAAGCAATCGCTTGCAAGAAGTCAGATCAGGATACGACGACTCCCTACTCTGTTTAGATCACGCACGGTATTGGCATGCCCGTATCACACGAACTCAATGTTCCCAGAGAGAGAGAGAGAGAAGGGTGTGGGGGGAAAAGACAGCTGTATGGCACAATGATTGTCCCCATCCATTCCCACTAACAAACAAACATCTCACTCCTGCTATCCTGCACACCCATCTAAGCCACGTAATGCATGTGCGTGAACAAAAACCCAAACGCGAGCGCGAAAATATCTTTCGAAAATAACACTATAATTAGCGAGAATAAGAATTGAAAACGTGAGCATAAAGCTAAGAATAAATCGGAAGGCCCTATTGAAAAAATATGTTGCTACTGGATTAGATCTGGCCTAATCTGACAAAAAGTAAGGCTGTTTTAAAGTCGTTAAGTATAAATGAATCGTAGATGTTTGCCAGACTCAACTATCCCGGTAGTTGCTCCGACTTCAACTTTGAGCCTTCTCACGATTCCGCCGATCAATATCCTGCAGCCTGTAAGCAAATTTGTAGGGTGCACGATATATGAGAGTTTCTTCCAACGTTTCTGGAATTTGCGAATTACTAAAGTGTAATTTACCGGAGTGGAATATGAAGCTTTTCTTAATTGCCTTATGACTACAGTCAAGGAAAGAAGTGGCTTTATCAGATCAGGATACAACGACTCCCTAATCCGTTTAGACTACGCATGGTCTTGACACGTCCGATCACACGAACTCAACGTTTCCTGACCGCAGAGTACGTACGTTACATTTTTTGAGCAAACGCCTTTCTTCTCAATACTCGTTTTAACCGGATGACTCAGCACTGATTTGACAATAGTTGTTTAAGGTGAATTCAATTGCCTTGATGACAAAAGAATAATCCTCAGCACAAGTAACAAAAGGAGCTCTATTTGAACTTTGATTCTTTGGATAGGGTAGGCTTGTTGACAAAAACAGAGAGACAAAACTTGGGTGGACAGCACCAAAAACAGAGAGACAACGGTTTGGTGAGTGCATCAGCAAGCGGGTCCGCTGTGGCCACACGAGAGACTGTGAGAAGGCCTTTTGAAACCAAATCACGCACAAAATGGAAGTCAATTGCAATGTGTTTCATGCGGGAGTGGAACACAGGATTGGCACACATAAGTGGCTCCTACATTGTCACGGTAGATCACAGGTGATTTGGTGATAGAGACCCCAAGTTCGCCAAGTAAGGATTCTAGCCAAAGTAGCTCAGCAGTGGTAGTCGCCACGGCTCGATATTCTGCCTCAGTGGAAGACCGAGAAGCAAAATGTTGTTTGCGATAATAATTGAAGAAAAAACTTATGAGAGACCATACGCTGAGAGAGGGATTGGTTTTTGGGACCCAAAATGAATACATTCTTAAAGCATTTAAATGTTTAAATAGCATCCAATACAAAATACAATATCTAAGTGTTCTTAACAAACAAAAAATAATTAATATTAATATTGAAATTAAAAAAAAAAAAAACCCGAAACAACGCGGGGGCCGTGGCCCCCATATGCCCATATGTAAATCCGTCTCTGAGTACAAGCTTACTGGCTTTGAGTCACGAGGTTTGTGAAGACGATCCTTGAGACTCATTATACGAGAGTGAGAGCAATTGGCATAAAGTTTGAAGAGTTTAAGAGGAAGTTGTGCAGCGGCATTAATGGAGATCAAAATGGGGTTGGAAGCTGTGGATGGAACGGAAACAACCGAGGTTGCCGGAGGGATATCTGAAGATACGCTAGTCATGGTAAAAAGGGGGGAAAAAAAATCTTTGAACTCGTTAGAGTAGAAGGTGCTTTGATACCATATGAATTAATAGGGCTATGAATGCTTTGTTAATTTTATTGATCTTTTGCTAGAGTATATAAAGAGGTTACAAGATAAGGCTTAAAATGAATACAAAATATTTAAACAACATTTAGATGTACTCTATCCTAACTAACAAGCTTGATGCAGGGATTTTGCTATGGTGAAAGATTTTGATCCTTATCCTTTCCGGTACATACGTTACATGTTTTTAGCAAACACCTTTCTTCTCGATACTCGTTTTAACTGGATAACCTAGCACTGATTTGACAATAGTTGTTAAGGTGAATTCAATAACCTTGATGACAAAAGAATCCTCAATTTATTCACACAAGACTTGCACGGAGTAATTTCGATATTCGTAAATCATTTGCTCTTTCTTTCTCTTGTACCTTGTCACTTTATTCTCGAAAATGCAAGTGGCATTTGTTTCTTGTCCATTTTGTTATTCACTAAATACTAAGTCTTTCAAATCCTCCTGGCCTTTTCCAAAAGGTTGTGAAGCAATGGCTTGCAAGAAATCAGATCAGGATACGACTCCCTAATCCGTTTAGACCACGCACGGTTTTGACACGTCCGAATTACACGAAGTCAACGTTCCATGACCGCAGGGCACGTAGGTTACATTTTTTTGAGCAAACACCTCCTTCTCAAAACTCGTTTTAACTGGATGACTCAGCACTGATTTGACAATAGTTGTCAAGGTGAATTCAATTGCCTTGATGACAAAAGAATCCTCAGCACGAGTGAGAAAAGGAGCTTTATTTGAACTTTGATTCTTTGGGTAGGGCACGCCTGTTGACAAAAAACAGAGAGACATGTAAACTTTGGTGGACAGCACCGACCCTGGCGGATCAAAACAAAATCTTACTCTCGCGTAAGTTCCTTTTAGAATCTTTCTCCTCGTTGGAAAGTGGAAATTAAGAAAGCTCATAAAAAACATCAGTAAACAAATGAGACCTTAATGGCTAAAGAATAAACAAGGGTTCGTCCTTCGTAATTTGTGGGGGCAATAATTTGGTGACAACACACCCACACACACACACACACACACACACATATATATATATGTATGTATACGTGGATCCCACCGTTTGAAAATGTTGCGTGGTGCTGATCAAAAAAAAAAATGTTGCGTGGTGAAGCCGTTCTTTAAGTGGGTGGTGGTGAGCGAGTCATCAAAAGGTAAAAGGGGATGTATTTTACAGTTTTTCTATCTCGAGTGTTCGGACCGATTTACGCGCGTCTCAGCTGATGCTGAATTATAAGTTAATGATCGGGTAATTTTTTCAGCGACACTAAGATTTGGAATGACTAACCCCTTGACAATCGTCCAATGAGAGCTGCTAATTTTACAGCAAAAAGCTGTATAGATGGATTTTGCATCCGTCTCGGGTCCCGCAAAGATAATCGGAACCGCTCATTTTGTTAAAAACATATTGTTTACGGTCCCTGTAAAAAATCATCTCAATCCGATATCGGTAAATGCATTTACGAAGCATTTGTACACGCTGTTATACAACAAAAGCTGTACCGCAATCTTTACTGTCGTCCAATTGACCTCTTAGACGTAAGGCCTATCGACCTAAAATATGTTTCTAATCGAGCCAAGCACTTACCGATCTACGTGCATCAAACCTGACGCGTAAAAACCATTTGACACAGATAGAAACATGTTCCTAGCGTCATCCACATGTGGTGATACTTTAGTTTTTGTCGCAATATAGGTCCAAAATCGTGCAAAGGTATATCAATTTCATTTCCATCATGTGAAATCTATGATTCTACGGTATGAACCGTTCTTGAAGCACGTGGTCGTAGCATCATCTTTTTAGGGGTTAGCAAAGTCATCCAATTGAGAATCTTTTTGCATTCAGTAAAAATAAAGCATTTAAAAATGTCCTGATACTAGAGCAAAAACAAAAGGACAAATATAGGCTGATTCATGTTTCATTTTCTTGGTTCGTGACGTGGAACTGTAATTGGATGCTGACGTAAGACATCACGTGAATGTTTTACTAAACGACGAAGAAATAATAAAGGAAAAATGAAAAAGTGGTACTAGAATTAGGTTTCATTTGGCTTTCCTTTTAAAAAAAAGTAATTTCAAGTCTAAATATAATGAAAATTAAAAATATTTTTTTAATTTTTTTGCACCGTTTAAGAGATCTCAATAAAATTCATTAATTAAGATTCATATTTGTAGGAAAATTATTTGCATAAACACATGATTTTTAAATTTAAAATTACCGTACTTTTCAAAAAATTCATTTTCCAAGAAAACTGGAACGGAGCCTCAGAGAGGAAAAGAAAAAAAAAGAAAAGAAGAGAAATTTAGGTGGTTGATATTTCACCAACGTTATATATATCCCACTAATTAAATTTTAATTCCTTTGTGCGAAAGAAAACAAAGGGGTATGGAGAAGTTACTGGGGCTTCTCTCAAGATTATTAAAACGTCTTATCCCAACAACTACAGAGTTTAAAATGGGTATGTGTTTTACCACACATTTGGATAGAGTTCAGAATGGGTTTGAATCCACCGTCACCGGTTGTCGTTGATTTTTGACGTGTTCATTGTTTTTGGTGAGATCTAAAAAGTGAATAGTTCATATCATTATTGTTGACCTGAAAAGGACCCACAAACTGCCTAAACTGAGATGGAGAGAGACTGGGATCTCCCATCCCAGAAACACATCTGATCTGACCATTTGTATTTTTACACTACGTGGTGCTCAAGCATCAAGGGACCACAGCATCTGAGTATGGTAGACCGCACCACACCACATAGCTCTAACCTCTCTTTTTTCCATTTTTCTTTTTTTTATAATTTAGGTGTTCGAGCCAACTTATACGCACTTTAACTATTTCGGGAAATCAATCCCCCCATCCATTTGCATGCATCCCAATTAAAGTTATAGACTAGCCCTAAACAAGTTAATAACACCTAAGAAGTGTCGAACCTGAATTTTGAAGGAAGCAAACCTCTAAATCCAAACATTGACCGCTAGGCTAATAGTGAAATCACCTTTCGTATTCTTTCCCCGAACCCCATAGGCCCCCTCCCGAGTGGGCCCGAGCCATCAGGGAGATACCATGCCTGGTTATTTTGACCCCTAACAGAAGTGCTTGGGAGTTATTGTCTATGTTGGCCTCCATGATAGAATCAGTTGGGGGACTTGAGATATTTAGTCGGTCCGTGATCCCTGAATGCTGAAGACTGTCCCTTGGCTCGTCGGTCCTAACACAAGGTTAAAATTCTGGCTTTTCCAGAGTGGTATCTAACTGATGGCTCGGGCCTCCCGGATCCAAAATTTTCCACCCGGGGTTGCGCGTAGCTTTAACTCATGACAATTATAGGAGTATAATATTTTGTAAAAAACGCAATACCCATAAATATCTTTTTCTGAAAGTCAAGAAAAAGAGAAACCTCTTGAAAGGGAAAAAATTTTCAGTGCCGAGCGGGTACCACGTGGTACCCGTTCGCACATCCGAACTGTCCATTTCATTTTTGAACGGTTCAGATTTGGAGACAGAAAAGGAGAGAGAAAGTATTGGGTGAGAGGAGAGAAAAGATTTCAATTCGAGCCGTCCAAAAGTGTATTAGATGATTCGGATGCGCTAAGTGAATGCCACGTGAAATATAGCCGCTCGTCACTAAAAAAATCTCTCCTTAAAAGGAGTGTCCCCATCCACTTATTGTGTAGAAAATAATTTGCGGTCCCCAAAATAGATACGTGGGTTGGAGATGCTAGAGGGAGTGAACCCCAACAAAAACAAGTAAAAAATTTTTGTCTTGGAGATCATTACCAAAGGAGACTGAAAACCCAACAAGAACGCACGCCCTTAATTCTTCGTCTAAGGTCTTTTATGAATTAGGCTTGTTCGGATTAATAAGTCATTTGGCTTATTTTTTTATTTTTATTTAAATTTTTTTCATATTTGTTAGGTTTTTGTTATGACAAGAGAAATTTTAAAAGTAAAAAAATTATGATCGAAACCTAATTTTTTTAAATAACGATGAAAATTTAGGTTATTTTTGTCTTTATTTAAAAAAATAAATTTCGATTGTAATTTTTTTTACCTTTTAGATTCCTCTTGTCACGAAGAAGTAATAATCTTCAAAAAATTGACGAAAAACTAACAAATGTGAATTTTTTTGAATGAGGACCAAGAAAAGCGCTTAATCAAGCCGAACAAGCCATGTGAGTGTGGTTTACTATGAGGTGCAAAAACATGTAAAGGGACCATCGCACGGCCTTGTTCGTTTTGGAGTCTCAAAATTTATTGATACGATCTCTAATAAAAAATTTCTCTCTATCTTTCCCAATTCATTACTCTCAAAAACCTCCTTCAAAATCAAAACCGAATAAGACTATGCAAAGTTTTAAATAGAGTGGTACAACTATATAAGCACCAGTGCATCGTTTTTTTTTTTAATGGCGAAAAATAATTTTATTAATCTTTGACAATGGATACAAAGATCAAAAGGCGCAGTATAACGTTGTCTAAAATGTCAAACAATACTTAGAGAAAATCAATTTTTAACTGCTTTTTTTAATGGCAAAAAACGATTTTATTAATTTTTAAGAGTGGATACAAAGACCAAAAGGAGCAGTACAACGTTGTCTAAAATGCCAAACAATACTTAGAGAAAATCAAGTTTTAACTGCTTTGTGAATAATCAAAAATCGTTTTCAACGAAAACGCTTTAAATCGCCTAAATCAGATGTAACGATTAAATTTCCGAGGTACCAAAAAAAAAAAAAAAAGATGTAACAATTAAAGAGAACGTGAACCGGTCCGGTTCATTTCAGCTTGGAGGGTGGAAAAACAGAAACAAACCGAGTTTTTTTGATTTCGCAAAAACTAAAACCGGATCGAACCGAACCATTTAACTTCAGAAACAAAGCTAAATCACCGGTTTGGTCCCGGTTCGGTTACGGTTAAGTTCCACATGTAGACTATGCATTTATGGTGCGTTGAGAAATTTTTAGATGCCGGGTGCGTCAATGATCTGAACTGTCCACTTTGTTTGGTTCTACTTTTTGAGAGTTATTTTTAAGAGTTGAGTGGTACTCCCTCCGTCCCGATTTGTTTGTCCCTTTTCACTATTTGGGACCTCTTACAAAATTGTCTATAGGTTTCAATTTATTACGTTTTTTATGTGTAATATGGATCTTGTTTGATAGATCTCAATTAGATCTAAAATATGATGTTTTCAAAATTATGTAAAATATTATAGATTGTGAGATATAGACAATTTTAGTGACACGTATGCCCAAATTGAATTCAACTTGACGGAGATAATGAATAACAGTTAGATTTTTTTAGAGTTGATGGTAGAAAGAGATAGAGAAAAAGATTTATTGAAAACTGTGTCGAGAATTGAAAGTAACTTTCAAAAAGGAGAACCAAACATAGTGAACGGCCCAAATTAATTCACTTTCTTTCCCATCACTCCACTACTCTCTCTCCTAAAAAACTTTGACGGCATCTCCTTTACTTTCCCCCAACGATACTCCAAGTAGACTAGTACAGTAGTACTAGTACTGGGAAGTCGGGAAACGTTTTCAATTCTTCTACCATATCCATTTACATCTCCACGCTTATAATAAGTGTATTTTCACTCTTATTATAAGTATGAATGCGTAAATGGGAGTAGTGTTAGAATTTTCGCAACACTTTCCCATCCATCCCCTGTGGCTATAAAGTAGACCCCCCTTAAAACAGAGTATTGCACAAGCTAAGAAAATCAAACACAAAAATGGTGAACCCTCTGCCTTTCATGGGCCACCAGGGGTCTCCAGGTCATGAAGGGATGAGCCAAATGGGTCTGGGCATGGCAATCGCGGCCACCATGGTGGTCCTAACCATGTTCCAGCAATTCCTCTTCAGCCACTTCGGCGGCTACCTCGAACGGTGCCTCCGGAAACTGGTCAGCTCCATGGACCCTTACGTCCAGATCAGGTTCACCGAGGAGTCGACGGACGGTGGGGGCCCTAAGAACTACGAGGCCTACGCCGCCATCGAGACCTACCTGAGTTCCAAATGCTCGGCCCAGGCGCCGAGGCTGAAGGCCAACTCGGTCAGAGATATCAACGCTCCCGTGCTGTGCGTCGACGACGGCGAGGGGGTTTCCGATGAGTTTAACGGGGTTACGGTCTGGTGGCATCTGGGGAAGGAGAAAGACCAGGGTGATATTTACCGCGGCTCGAGGAGGAACAGGTACTCTACTAAGCTGAGGATTTTTTTAGGAAAATAATATTGGCACTCCAAAAATTGATGCAGGCACTCGAAAATCAGTGTAACTCCAAAACCATTTTCCTTTGTTTTTTGGAGTGCCTGTATCAATTTTTGCAGTGCCAATATCATTTTCCATTTTTTATTTCATCGGATAAACATGCCCTGCGGGCAAACTAAGCTGAGTTTGATTCAGACACAAATGGATTCAGAGCCGTCCGATACATTTAGATTTATCGTGCATTATGCGGGGCTTACGTGTAGATGGTCCAAACCCAGCTGCATTATGTGGAGTATTTGACATTATGATGGTTTTGGCTATCAAGAAAAACATGTTTTCAGATAAAAGAAAGAAAGATACTCCATACTCTATTAGGCCCGTTTTCGCTGAAATTCTTATTTTTTAAGTAATTATTATCCTTTTTATACAGATTATTATTTTTTATAATAAATCACTTTTAATTTTTTTTTGAAAATCAAATCACTTTTAATTTTAAAAAATAAGTATTTATTTTTCTTAGCTGAACGGGTCCATAGTCCATAGTGTGCGGAAAGCATAGTTCAAAGGAAACTGAGTTGATCTTAGGTTTTTTGATTGTTTTGTTTTCAAGTTTTTTGGCGTTCCAGCCAAATACAAGAAATTAACCTATTTTTCAACAGATTTTATGGGAAAATTTTATTTCTGCCAAAACATATAGAGAGGATTGTGTGTCAATTCTTTCGAAATTTTAATACTTTAAGGGATATTCCCCTGAGCTTTGTTGCTAGCATGCAGAGAAAAAGAATGATTTCTGTTTTTTTCTGCTTTGTTAGCCTTTTGTATAGTCTGCTTGTTAAACTCTTGTTGTATGTTTTGGTTTGGGCTTTATACAAAAAAGGGACTATCACCGAAAATAAAGTCTGGGAACACAATTTTAGAAAACAACTGCGAACGCAATTGTGTTTAGAGCCGTTTTATGGATATGAACCTACGTGAATCAACCGTCTCCTAACACAGTTGCGGTCGAAATTACGTTATAGAATAGTTCCTAAAAGCATCAGTTGTTGTAATATCCTGTTTTAAGTAATCAAACTAGCCACTGATTTACTAGGAACAGGTACTATGCCCTTACCTTTCGGAAAAAGAACCGGAAAATGGTGGTCGGGGAATACGTGAGGCATGTGATGGAAGAAGGTAAGGCGGTGGCGGCAAGCCATCGGCAGCTGAAGCTTTACTCTAACAGTTCCAGCGAGCACGGAGCCTACTGGAATTACATAATGGATTTTGATCATCCGGCCAAATTCGAGACTCTGGCTATGGAGAAGGAGAAGAAGGAAGAAATTATTGACGATTTGTACAGGTTTTCTGCAGGGAGAGACTACTATAGGAGGATCGGAAAGCCATGGAAGAGAGGGTATTGTTTTAATTGTCATTTCAAAGTTTGATTTCCATGAAAATATTTTGATTTTTTTCCCAATAGGTACCTGCTTTACGGCCCTCCGGGCACCGGTAAATCCACCATGATCGCGGCAATGGCGAATTTACTGAGCTACGATGTGTACGATCTCGAATTAACAGCAGTTCTGAGCAACGCCGCTTTGAAACGCCTCTTAAACAGGATCCCTTGCAACTCTATCCTCGTGATCGAAGACATCGATTGCTCGAGCAAAATCACTAACCAGAGGGAGATGAATAATCAGGACGAAGATAAAACAGTCAAGATACTGGAAAAGGTGACGCTATCCGGATTGCTAAATTGCATCGACGGACTTTTCTCGGCGAACGACGGAGGGAGGCTGATGGTTTTCACGACGAACAACGTGGATGCGCTCGATTCGGCGCTGGTTCGTAGGGGGCGAATGGACAAGCACATCCCGATGACCTACTGCGGATTCGAGGCGTTCACGATGCTGGCGAAGAATTACTTGAGGATTGAGGAGCACGAGTTGTTTGGGAGGATTGAAGAGTTGTTGAAGGGGAGTAGCGTTACCCCGGCGGACGTGGCGGAGACGCTGATCGAGAGGGGGGGGAAAGCCGAAGATTGCGGCGGGGAGTACTACTTGAACAAATTGATCCGAGTGCTGGAGGAGAACTGCGAAGCGAAGAAATCGATCGGCGGAGAAATGTTGGAGAAGAAAGGGAAAGGGGAGTTGGAGAATGGGGAGTGTAATTGAACTGGGTTCTGTTTGGAATTTGGATTGGTGGGAATATTTGTTACTACCTCCATCCCAAATTAATTGTCCGGTTCGCAAAACGAGAACTTAAAAATAATACGTTTTTTACAAGAAAAAATTCCAACTTTTTTTTATCAATTAAAAGAACTCATGAATATCTAGAAAATTGTTGAAAAAAGTTGAATTTTTCTTGAAGAATTCATATTATTTTTAAGTTTTCTTTTTCCGGACCGGACAATTATTTTGGAACGGAGGTAGTAGGTTACTAACAAATATGTAATCGTTAGTAATCGTTTAAGTTCGGGTTTGGGTTGTATAAGGTTATTAGAGCAAGAGTTCGAGGTTGTGCGTAACCTTGCTAGAAGTCGCTCTTGTTGAAGGTGGTTAATTTTGTACTACTCGGCTATTTTATCATGAATGAAGTTTTTCTTTTGCGTATCATGTGTGACTGTTGGAGCGGAGCCAGGATTTTTTGACAGTGGGGTCAAGTTACTAACAAATATGTAATCGTTAGTAATCGTTTAAGTTCGGGTTTCGGTTGTTTAAGGTTATTAGAGCAAGAGTTCGAGGTTGTGCGTAACCTTGCTAAAAGTTGCTCTTGTTGAAGGTGGTTAATTTTGTACTACTCGGCTATTTTATCATGAATGAAGTTTTTCTTTTGCGTATCATGTGTGACCGTTGGAGCGGAGCCAGGATTTTTTGATAGTGGGGTCAATTATTTATAACATACAAAATCTTTTTTCTACTTCGTACAGAGTAATAAAAAAAATACACTAAAATGTTGAACAAAAAGGAGTTAAGTAGATATCCATGCATAACATATGCCAACGAAAAACAGTTAAGTAGACATCTATTCATAACATATCATTGCGTTTAAAATTTTATTGTGCCCTCAACTATACTTTTTCGGTTTCTATTCGTTTCTCTCTGAAATCAAGTAAGGGGAGGAAATTTTTAAAACTTTCCTTTCTTTTCATTTCTTTTCCATAAGTTTGAAATAAATCATAAAATTAGTGTCTGTCAAGTCAATGCACGAGTTAAAAGAGTAACTAAAAAGTCAAAGAAGCAAAACAGTGTTGATGGGCATGTGTTTAATTTTATTGAGACAGAACAATCCTGAATTGTAAAGGGTAATGAAGCGTAGTTATTGCAAAACCTTTGGGCAAGAACATTGGAGTTTAAGATACCTGGGGCAAGTTTCTCGAATACCCCAAAATTATCACACTTGTCCAATGGCTAATTGCAACAAGAATACCTTGGGCAATTTTCTCAAATTTCCAAAAAATATTACACTTTATATGAGGACAAAAGGGTAATTTTATAAACTAATTCACCTAAGCAATTGCTGATTAGGGAGAGACACAATGGACCCTTTAAACATACACACATACAATACCCAAACTCCCAATGTAGAAGTCAGCCCAACTGACGCAGGCCCAAAAGCCTAGCCAAAAAATATTGGCCTTGTTCGTTTAACATATTTACTTTATTTTCCAATCATTACCTATATTTTTCTTCAATCATTATCCTATTTTTTCAATTATTAATTTCATTTCTCTTTCTATCTCTCTTCACTCATTACCCCTCTCTCCAATCATTATCCTATTTCTCTCTTCACTCAGTACCAAAACTAAAATACTCAAAGTTATCAATCGAATAAGGCCATTACTCTTGTCCAATGGATAATTGTCATGTCAGTGGGGTCAAGTGACCCCACTTGACCCTATATACCTCCAATGAAAGCTTTGTCCTAATTATGAGTAGGAGTAGTATTGGTTATTTGCAATTACAGAAGGGTTAATTTTAGAAATAGTCTCTCTATTTTCCGTGCAATATCAATTTCATCCCTATAGTATTAATTGTGTCATGTTTAATCCTATAATTTATATTTTGTCTCAATTTGGTCCCTCTCCTGACAGCTTTATTAAAACTAACGGAACTCGTGCGTAAAATTGACATTTCACTCTTAGAGAGGCGAAATTAAGACAAAATACAAATAAGAGGGACTATTTTAGAAATTATATATTTTTATTTTGCAAAGACAAACTCACACCTAAAATCTTTCTCTGATTGAATAATATTATGAAATTCGATAAGCATCCCTTAATTAAATATCTTTGCATCGATTTTTTTTCAACGGATTTATCTTAATTTTTACAATCCCGTTATATATGTTCTTTTCTATGCGATTACAAAAAAAAAGTTGTTATGAAATACTTTGTTAATCTCTATATGAAACATTTTTCTTTCTTTCTAATAGCAAAAATAAAGATTTTTTTTTTTGGTGAATAAGGAAAAACTGGTGATGAAACATTTTGTTACAAAATATTTTTCTTTTTTCTAATAACTTAAAAAAGAACATAGCAGGATTGTAAAAATAAAGATAAATCCATTGAAACAAAAAACCCAATTCAAACTTATTTAACTAAGGGATTCTTTTCAAATTTCATAATATTATCTGTATTATATTCTAAAATAATATTTTTTATTTCCCCAAATATATTTTGATTATTTAATCAAAGAAAAATAATTAAGGTGAGAAAGATATTAGGTATGAGTTTGTCTTTACAAAATCAAAAATAAAATGTAAAATTTTTAAAACAGTCCCTCTAGTTTGCATTTTGTCTCAATTTTGTCCCTCTACGAGTGAATGTCAATTTTTCCCTAGAGTTCCGTTAGTTCTAATAACACCGTCAGTGAGAGGGACCAAATTGAGACAAAATATAAATTGCAAGGTTAAAAATGACACAATTAATACTAGAGGGACGAAATTGAGATTGTATGCAAACTAGAGGGATTATTTTTAAAATTAACCCATTACAAAAAGAACTTTAATTGCCACAGGTTGAATACTTTAAGAAACTAATAATAAATCAATCTGATTGAAACCTTTAGGAATACAGAAAGTCTACGGTTCCCAACCAAAGGGATCTCGACGTCACGCTGGACCCACTAAAATACATATATATACAAAAATATAGAGTGTTTGATTCGAGTACCTATACACATTGGATGCCGTTGATCCTCACGTAGGCCCACTTATTTTTTTTTTAATAGAATTTTTGGACGACTCGGATCGACAGTCCGGTGGCCTTAGTGAACCCGATGGGACGTCGAGATCGGATCAGGATCCCTTTGAGGTCGGGAACTGTAGCACCGTTGTTAGGAGTACATTGAAACTTGAGTACTTTGCCCTTTTTCGATTACTAAAGTCAAGGTTAGCGTTCTTTTAATTGGTAAGCTAGTCATCAGAGTGTAATTATAAGGTTGGAATGATGTAACCAAGTGCGTAAAAAAGTCTTGCCCTGATGATCATAATTCTGCTTGTAAAGGAAGCTACAGTATAATGTTAAATGGGCTCCAAATTAAACAGGCTGAGTTGCTCATAAGCAGTTTGTGGCTGAGCTCGACTCATTAGTAATCAAATTGAACTCAAGTTTGAATTTTAGAGTGATCATGGGACGATATCAATTATTTGTGCCTAACATCGTTCTACATCACATATTTATGTAAGATTCAGAATTGAGTGAGTAGACCCTCCTTAAATGCATAATGAAGACTAATGTTGGGCCACTCGGACAGAATATTTGAGCTCGGCTCTTTTAAAATTTAGTGGAAATCTTAGCTCGGGCCTAGCTAAATCTAACTTGAGCACAATTAATATTTGAGAACTCAATCTCCATTTGAGTGGTCAACATGCCGAGTCTATACATACAAGCCGGGTGCATATATATACGAGCCAGAGTTTATTTTCTTAAACTGGGTAATGGCTAACTCAAGCTCAGCTCGATTACTTTTATTAATTCGAGCTCTGTTAATTTGTCAACTAATTACAAATTGACTCGAGCCCTTAACATACCGAGCCTCAAACTTAACTCAATTCATTTGCAGTTCTGTTGACATACTATATGATTTGGGAATGATGATTCATCCAGTGGTATTTGTTTGGAATTTACTCAATAATAGACTCCAAAGAGAATATTCATGCCAGAAACAAACCAACCCATTTGTATTTTTCCACATAGCTGTAACTCATAACAATTATAATAGCATTAATTTTTCAAGAAGTCTAGAGAAAAAAAAAACCCACTTAAGGACCACAACAAAATAGGCTTAAAAATCATGTGTTTCTTTGCTTTGTGATGATCACCAAATAGGCTTCAAAACCCAACAAAAGTACCCTTGTTTCAAAAATCATGTGAGTATATATGGTGTGTAGTATGAGGTGCATAAACATGTAGGACCATTTGATTTTCCGTTTGACCAAAAAAAAAAAAACATGTAGGACCATCGCGCAGGACAATTGTGAGTCTAGTTTTAAGTTAACGATGTTGTAAAAAATGCCGAATAATATGTAACGAGAATAAATTTGAACTGTTGTGAATTCCAAAAATTATTTTTTCTGCAGAAAAAACTTTAATGCGCCTATAATTGGCCGTCACAATTTATCGGGTAAACCAGTACCTATCGATGCACGCACGATTTTTCAGGCTTATCTATATTTTAGGCCGTAATTGTGTCAGTGTTACAAAACCGGTAGGTAGCGGCGCTTTAAACTTTGCTCCGTTGCGTGCATTATGGATGTGTTCCCTACCTTTTTCCCCAAACGAATTGGTGACTAGTACGGCAACTCAAGAGTATATTTTTACATCCTCTCTGTGCCTATATAAAAGACCCTAGAAAATTTTCAGTGCGGAGAAAGTACCACGTGATGTCCGTTTGGTACATTCAGACCGTCCATTTTGATTTTGGGGAGCTCGAATTTAGAGAGAGAAAAATGAAAGAGCAAGAGGAGATAAAGTGTTTCAATCTCGGTCGTCCAACACACTTTTGGACAGCTCGAATGTGACCTTTAAGCACCACGTCAACTGGGTGATGTAGTACCCGCCCGGCACTAAAAAAAAATACATAATAGACCCCAACGGCCACCCCACTAAACAGAGCATTCACCAAGTAAAGAAACCAAATACGAACCACACAAAAACCTCAAAAAATGGTGAATCTGCCTTCCATGGGCCCTCAGGGTTCTCCAGGCCAGCAAGGGATGAGCCAAATCGGCCTGGGCATGGCAATCGCGGCCTCCATGGTGGTCCTAACCATGTTCCAACAATTCCTCTCCAACCGCTTCGGCGGCTACCTCGAACGGTGCCTTCGAAAACTGGTCAGCTCAGTAGACCCTTACGTCCAAATCAGGTTCAGCGAGGACTCGACGGACAGCGGCGGGCCCAAGAACTACGAGGCCTACGCCGCCATCGAGACCTACCTGAGTTCTAAATGCTCGGCCCAGGCGCCACGGCTGAAGGCCAACTCGGTAAGAGATATCAACGCTCCCGTGCTGTGTGTGGACGACGGCGAGGGGGTTTCCGATGAGTTTGATGGGGTTACGGTTTGGTGGCATCTGGGGAAGGAGAAAGATCAGGGTGATGTTTACCGCGGCTCGAGGAATAACAGGTACGAAAGCTGAGTTTAATCCTGACACAAATGGGTTCGGAGTCTGTTTGTTCCCAAATGTAAAAATTCGCCTAGGAACAGGGAGTATTGCAGTTCTAGGCCTGACGCGGCCGTGTCAGGATTGGATTGCAGTTCAAATTCGTATCAAGGCCTGGATGCCTTAAATTTAACTTCGTATTGAACGGATTGTGTACGACCTAAGGGATGAGGCCGTATGTGGTTCGTGGTTTGGCTTATCGGGATAACAACAACTTAGAATTTCCTAACCGTTGTTGAAAATGGAAAGAAAAAGAAACAAAGTGCGATAAAATTAAAAGAACTTCATTAACGATTTAACGAAGTTGGTATAAGGAAATAAAACATCAACTAGGCATGGCTAGTGTGATGAAAGAAGATTCAAGACAAAAAGGCCTTTTTGGAACTCGTGCCCTCTTTTCTCATGTAACAAAGGTCAAACAGGCCTAAATGAGCTGCTTATAAGTTACTTGTGTAGACCTGATTGAGCTGCTTGGGCCACATGGGCTGCATGAATGCCATGTGTCTTTACTTCATGTTAAAGGAAAACGGGTGCAAGCCTTAAGCTGTTTGTGAGCTGCTTGTTAGAGAGAACCTTCTAGGCTTTTGAGCTACTTGTGAGCAGCTCATGGCCTCTTTGACTTCTCTATTTTCTGGCCTGATTGGACTAAATAGGCTAGAAAGACTAGTCTGAGTTTTGATTAGTTGGACCAAGGTTTGAACCTAATCTAGGCTTTAACTCAATTGGGCCGAACAAACCTAAGAATAGACCCATTATATATTCAACCAAAGGCCTAAATCAATCGAGGCCTAATTCAACCAAGGCCCAAAATATTAATTTGGGCCATTAATCCATTAACAAATTAAATTTTAGTATTTGGCAAAAAAATGGGTGTAAACAGAGTCACTTGCAATTCCGAACCCATTTGTGATCAGAATATACTTATTTAAGAAGGTAGCGTGTTTACAACACTAATCAATCACAGCCGTTCAAAAGTTTTTTTGAACAGTTCGGATTTTAATAAAACTTTTCTGGAGAAAAGTTAAACTCTTCTCCGGAAAAGTTTCATTAACATCCTGACCGTCCAAAACACCTTAGATGTTTTGGACGATCACGATTATATTTTGTAAACACTTGTTTACAACACCTCCGTAAACAAGATTTTCTCATTTGTGATATAAGGTCTGTGTGTCCATATCCATAGCACCTCTCAAGTTTTATATTTATTTGACATGATGATGGTTTTGGGCCTTTGGCCAAAACGTAATACTATCTCTCTTCTTTTTCTCTTTCCAAATTCAAGCCGTTAAAAAACGTAATAGACGGTTCGGATGCAGGTACCGCATGGTACCCACCCGACATTAAAAAATTTTCCGCACAAAAGATAGAGTTCAACCGGACATTCAGTTGATCTTGAGGTTTTTTTGTTTGTTTTGTTTTGCTTTTGAGGTTTTGGGTTGCAACCAAATACAAGAAATTAACATAGAAACAGAGTTGCGTGTGGTTTCTTGTCAAGGTTTATTGCTTTTTGTGTGTGTGTGTGTTTGGACCAATGCAAATCCCATTCTACTACTAATCTAAGGGAAAGGGGTTGGGGCCGGTTTGGTTTGAACCCTCACCTCGTGCAAGGAGTTTAGGGTTTGAAGTAACACAATTCCAAAACACCAATGCGAACACAATTGTAATCAGAATGCGAACACAATTGTGTTAAGAGCCGTTTGATGAAAGAAAACCCAACGTGAATCAAACGCCTCTTGACACAGTTGAGCCAAAAGTGTGTTCCTAAGATCCGTTGTTATAATATCCTGTTTTAAGTAATCAAACTAACCATTGATTTAGGAAACAAAAACAAAACAGGTATTAGGCCTCGTTCCAGTTTCTTTCAAAAAGTACTTTTCGAAAAAAAATGTAATTTCAAGCTCAAAAATTATGTGTTTACGTAAATAATTTTTCTACCAATTGAATTTTGTTTAATAGATTTCATTAAGATCTTTTAAACGATGCAAAAAAAAATCAAAAAATTATTTTTCATTTTCATTATATTTGAGCTTAAAATTACCTTATTTTTGAAAAACAAGATTTAAAAAGAAAGCGGAACAACACCTTATACCTTTGCCATTCGGAAAAGGGACCGGAAAATGATGGAAGAGGGTAAGGCGGTGGCGGCGAGCAATTGACAGCTGAAGCTCTACCCCAACAGTTCGAGCGAGCACGGAGCCTACTGGGATTACATAATGGATTTCGATCATCCAGCCAACTTCGAGACTCTTGCTATGGAGAAAGAGAAGAAGGAAGACAGGGTATTGTTTTACTTTTTACTTTCACAAAAGTAGTACCAGTAAGTTTCTTGATTAGTTTTCATCACCAAATAGGCTTAAAAACCCAACATTAGTACCCCTCTTCCAAAAATCATGTGACCATGGCGTGTAGGTGCATAAACATGTAGGGACCATGGCATTGGACAATTGTGAGTCCAGTTTTAAGCTGTCAAAAATGCCGACAAATATGTAACGAGAATAAATTTTCACTGTCGTGAATTTCAAAAATCATTTTCTGCAAAAACAATTTAATGCTCCTATAATTGACCGTCACAATTAATCGGGTGACCCATCAATATACCTACGATTTTTTAGGCTTATCTATATTTTAGATTGTAACCGCATCAGTTAAACCGGTACGTAGTGTTCGGTGCTTGCATTATGAAAGTGTTCCTTACTTTTCCCCCAAACCAATTGGCGACTAGTATGGCAACTCAAGAGCATTTTTTTTCATCCTCTCTGTACCTAAATAAATGACCCCAACTTCCACCCCACTAAACAGAGCACTCGCCAAGTAAAGAAATCAAACACAAAACCTCAAAAACCTGAAAAAATGGTGAACCTTCTGCCTTTCATGGGCCACCAGGGTTCTCCAGGCCAACAAGGGATGAGCCAAATCGGCCTTGGGATGGCGATCGCGGCCTCCATGGTGGTCCTAACCATGTTCCAACAATTCCTCTTCAACCACTTCGGCGGCTACCTCGAACGGTGCCTTCGAAAACTGGTTAGCTCCATGGACCCTTACGTCCAAGTCAGGTTCAGCGAGGACTCGACGGACAGCAGTGGGCCCAAAAACTACGAGGCCTATGCCGCCATCGAGACTTACCTTAGTTCTAAATGCTCGGCCCAGGCGCTGCGGCTGAAGGCCAACTCGGTAAGAGATATCAACGCTCCCGTGCTGTGTGTGGACGACGGCGAGGGGGTTTCCGATGAGTTTGATGGGGTTACGGTTTGGTGGCATCTGGGGAAGGAGGAAGATCAGGGTGATGTTTACCGCGGCTCGAGGAATAACAGGTACGAAAGCTGACTTTTATCCTGACAAAAATGGGTTCGGAGTTGTTGGAGTGTTCTAACCTAAAATTAATTGCCATAGTAGCCTCTAAATTTTATTAACCAAGTTTGAATGGTTTAGATGAGCTATTTGGGACAAGTCTAACACTCCCCCTGCACGTGGAGGTGACAGACAAAGACCTGAGCTGAGCGATTGACATTCACGAGAAGTGAGACCATCCAAGACCTAACTTTGATAGCATGTTAAATTTCTTGGAAGGTTTCAACCTAAAACCAAAATGCTATAAGTGGAGTAATCTCTAGATTTTATTAATCAAGTTTGGGTGACTTAAATAAGCGATATGGTACAAGTCTAACAAGGTCTGTACGTGCATAACACCTCTTGAGTTTTATATTTGACACGATGATGGTTCTGGCTTACAAGAAAAACTTGTTTTCGGGTAAATGGTTTTTGATGTTTAGTTGTACGGAAGACAGTTCAACCGGAAATTGAGTTGATCTTGGGGTATTTTTTTTTTGGCTATTGTTTTGATTTGTTTTGGTTTTGAGGTTTTGGGTTGCAACCCGAATACAAGAAGTTAACATAGAAACAGAGTTGCTTGTGGTTTCTTGCTTTTTGTGTGTTCCGAACAATGCAAATCCCATTCTACTACTAATCTAAGGGGTTGAGACTGGTGCGGTTTGAACCCTCGCCTCGTGCAAAAAGTATAGGGTTTGAAGCAACACAATTCTAGAACACCAATGAGAACACAATTGTAATCGGAACGCAAACACAATTGTGTTAAGAGCCGTTTGATGAATGAAAACCTAACGTGAATCAAGCGCCTCCCGACATAGTTGAGCCTGAAATTATGATATAAACTTGTGTTCCTAACATCAGTTGTTATAATATCCTGTTTTATTATTATTATTATTATTATTATTATTATTATTATTATTTGATCCGAATAATATCCTGTTTTAAGTAATCAAACTAACCATTGATGTAGAAAACAAAAATAAAACAGGTACTATGCCCTCACCTTTCGGAAAAGGAACCGGAAAATGGTGGTGGGGGAATACCTGAGGCATGTGATGGAAGAGGGTAAGGCGGTGGCGGCGAGCAATCGACAGTTGAAGCTCTACTCCAACAGTTCGAGCGAGCACGGAGCCTACTGGGATTACATAATGGATTTTGATCATCCAGCCAACTTCGAGACTCTTGCTATGGAGAAAGAGAAGAAGGAAGACATTATCGACGATCTGATCAGGTTTTCTACAGGGAGAGATTACTATAGGAGGATCGGAAAGCCATGGAAGAGAGGGTATTTTTTTTAATTCATGTTTCAAAGTTTAATTTTCATGAGTAGTTTACGTCTTCATAATTTTTTGACATGTTTTTCTCACTAAATAGATCCGGGGATGCTGTCGAGCGGCCGATTTGGCCATTCATCTCGGCACATACGAGGAGATACTCATTCCAATGATTTGGGGGCATTGGGAAAAGAAAAAAGAAAGTGTTCTTTTTCATTGTTTGATTTCCCTTTCAAGAGGAAATAAAATTTAAGAAGAAAACTTTTTTGTGCACATTTTATAAAGAAACATTGTGCTCTGTCTTTTCCTTTCCTCTCCTTATTTGTTGTTAGCTACTTGTTGTTAGCATCTTTTACTTTCTTTCTTCTCCTTTTGAAATTAAAAAAATGAAAAATGGTTTTCAATTCATAAAAGACAAAAGGGAAAATAATCAACTTTCGTCTTTATCGTAACATATAAAACTAATCTAAAGTTTGGGTCATCTCGGTGGAACCCCGAAGTGGGCCTAACAATTGGTCGGTTCCTATCAGTTCTCTTTTCTGTCGGTCCCCGTAGAAGGTCTCTAAAATTATTTACATTTCTTTTGTACGTAACTCCAATAGTTATGGTTTAATTTCCATTGAATCCCAACAGGTACCTCCTTTACGGCCCTCCAGGCACCGGTAAATCCACAATGATCGCGGCAATGGCAAATTTGCTAAGCTACGATGTCTACGACCTTGAATTGACAGCAGTTCGAAGCAATGCAGCCTTAAAACGCCTCTTGAACAGAATCCCCTGCAATTCAATGCTCGTGATTGAAGACATTGATTGCTCGAGCACTATCACGAACCAAAGGGAGAAGAATGACAAGGACGACGGAAAAACAGTCAAAAATATGCTAGAAAAGGTGACGTTATCCGGACTGTTGAATTGCCTCGATGGACTTTTCTCGGCGAATGAGGGCGGGAGGCTAATGGTTTTCACGACGAACAACATGGAGGCGCTGGATTCGGCCCTGCTTCGGAGGGGGAGAATGGACAAGCATGTCGAGATGCCGTATTGTGGATTCGAGGCGTTCAGGATTTTGGCAAGGAATTATTTGGGGATTGAGGATCATGAGTTGTTTGGGAAGATTGAAAGGTTGTTGAATGAGAGTAGCATCACTCCGGCAGATGTGGCCGAGAGTTTGATTGCGAGGAGGGGGAAAGGGGAAGATTGCGGCGAGGAGTGCTTGAAGAAATTGATCGAAGCGTTGGAGAAGAAAGGGGAGGGGGAAAACGGAAGGATGTAAGTGATTTGAGTTCAGGCGCGCAAGTTGGTCGGGGACAAACGGTTGTCAAATAATGATTTGGGTTCAGTTTGGAATTGGGATTGACAGGAATACGTACTATTAGTTTTGTATTTTTTAGTATTTTGTTACAAAATGATTTCTTTTATCGGTTGTAAAAAAATATTTTTAGTAATTGTTTGTACTAGTTAAAGATCTGTTTCAATGACTTCCCATTTACAAGTTCATTATCTAATCTTTGCTTTACTCAATTAAAACAAACTTGGTTATAATGACTCATACAAAAATTTTACTTCCGACCGAACAACCGACTTTACGACGTACTCCCTTCGTTTCAAATTGCTTATTCTTTTTGGGCGATTGTACCACTCGAAATATTCCCTATAGTTTGCCATCTATAATGTTTGCTTTGATTTTGAAAACTTTATTCAACTAAAATTTATTAAAATCTATCAAAAAATATCTCTATTTTATATACAAAGCTTTACTACTCCACAAATTAATAAAAATATAGATAATTCCTTGAGACATCTGAAATACTAGCGAAAAGAAATCTGTAATTTGGGACGGATATGGCTTGCCACTAAAGTGTTTGCCGGTCGTTAATTTTGGAATCCCAAGATCGGTCGAGCTGCGAGAAAGTTGGCCTAGACATCCTGTTATTAAACTTTTTTTTTAATTGAATGGAGCATAATTTCTTTTCACCTCTAATTATAATTCCAATAACTCTTTCCACTATCAAAATTTCTCAACCTTATAACATGTATCCAGGTAAGTATCAAATTGCAATTAGGTCATGAAATTACAGGTAAAAAAAGTAGCTTTTTTATTGAAGTGGAAGTATTGGTGGGGAAGGTGGGCTTTGGTGTGTACTTCCACATCAGAAATCAAATCGTCGTACAAATTATTAGTTTCTTTTTCCTCGAACGAAACCAAGTTGGAAATATGTTTCTCTAATTTTCTATTTTCAGAAAAGAAAGGATTCTCCAATGATATCAGAGCTTTAAGATTACTTATTCGGAAAAAGTCGAATCTTATTTCAAAAAGCAGAGCCTCAAATGCATTAATCTAAGCCGTTTGATTTAATCATGACATCTTTCAAACCATTTGATGAAAATTTCACCTCAATGTAAGACTTGTATAAAAGAAAGAACCATACTTCGATTGCGTTTTGTCTGACTTTTCTTTTCCTAACAAAGGGAACATAAAACCTTAATGTAATAGGCCCCAATTGAGATACTTGAAATTTTACATCTTAATTTTTTTTAGATGTAAGCATAGTTTGTTGATGTTATTAGGCGTATCTACTTTTTAATTGTATATTAATTATGCTTAACATTAAAGCATAAACTAAAGTTAGTATTTTGACAAAACTCCGATGGACAAAACCCAAATATGATAGATATTATAAAATAAAATAAAAATGTCTAGTTTTTAGAAACTCTAAAATATCTAGCTCGAGTTTGGCTCTCTAGTATTCGGTCTGGAATAAACGAGCCGGCTCGGCTCTAATTCGTCAATAGTTCAGCCTTAATATTGAAAAATTGGCTAAACGAGCCGAGTCAAACTGAATATTGGCATGTTCGAGCCAAGCCGAACCTATATATTTTGAGCCGAGATAAACCTGTTCGAGCCGAGCCCTGCTAGGTTCGAGCTCGGCTTGTTTATCAAACGAGCTACAAAATCGAGCTTGAGCTCGCTCATTTATCCTTTAAAATCAAGCCGAATCGAGCCAAACTCGTGAGCTGCTCAGCTCATTTATAGCCCTAATAGAGACATCACCATTACACTTTACTCATTAACTTTTCAAAATGAAATCTTTTTATGAACAAAATAGAAAATGTATCAATTTGTACCCACTAACTTTACAAAATTAACATTTATGAAGAGATAATCAAAAATAGAATATTGAACTCTTAAAAAGAAACGGAAGGAGTATGATTTAGGAGAAAATATGAGGTAAATGAACATTAAATATGTGGTTTAAAAGAATAAAATGGAATTTGTTGTATTGTGTAAGTTGCAAGGAGATAGGTGTGTATTTCACACAAATCTTCATTAGATAGGTGTGGATTTCTCGTCGTTGTGCACCAGGTAGTGCCGTGGTGATGGCTCGTTCTCTCGAACGGAAACTATGGCTCGAACCGAACATTCCATTGGCAGATAGGAAGCCTCTATGGTCACACCCAAGGGGAGTTATTACGCTGGTTGCCCCCTCCCACCTTTTTGAATTATCAAAAACAAAAAACACCTAAACGCTTTCATTACGAAAAATCTATCCACACATATGAGAATTACACAGATTCTATAAAGATCGTGATGTGAAGTCCACTAGGGGTATTTTCAACAATCCGAACCATTCATTAAATTTAAAATATTTGTGCGAATGCCCCCGTGAAATAACAGCTCAATAAGACACCTTTAATCATGTCTTCCTCTGGAATTTTTCATGTCTATCTACTCCTAACCTCGCAAGAACGGACTCGGAGATGGTGCTGGGCCGAAGGTGTTGTATATGGTGCTGTGCCCAAGCGCTTTATCCAGACCGTCCGTCTCGGCAATCAATGATTCAAATTTTAAAAAAAAAAACTCTCCTTAAATCTTGACCATCCAAAACACTTTTGAATGGTTGGAATTTTTTTGAACATTTGAGATCAAACACAACACCTCCAGCCCAACACCATTCCTGAATCCGACAAGAGCCCGAGACCATCCTGAATCGAAATGCTATGGGAACCGATAGTTTGTGCACATACGGTGTACAGATCGGTCTTTGAGCCACTGCTGGTCCCACTAGGTAATTCGATCCATTCAATAATATTAAAATAATTTTCTCGAGTGACCTCGCGTGAATCAGCTCAATTTGGATAAGTGTAGGTATTTTTTGATCCTTTACTTTGAATGAAAAATTAAAAAATTGGATCAAACACCTACCATTATCCGATCGAGTTGATTTCTGCGAGGCCACTCGAAAATTTATTTTAAAATTATTGAACGAATTGAATTATTCGTGTGGTACCCGTATAAGTTCCAAAGACCGGTCCGTACATCGTTGCGATTTGCTAACCGAACAATGATCTCGTACATTTACAGAAATGCTAACCACACAGAGAGTATTTGCACAAATCATGCATATATAGCTCCGTGGGGCCTATTATGGGGTCCCCACAAACAATCCAATTCGTCCATTATTTTAAAATAATTTTTTAAGTCACCACATAAAAAATCAGCTCAATCCAATACCTCTAAATACTTAATCTGATCTTTCAAATTTTCGCTTAGACGTTAGGATTTTGGAATCTAAAGAAACATTTAGATAAATGGATCAAGCACTTAGATGTATCTGATAGTGTTGATTTTTAGTTTGATGGCTTAGAAAATTATTTTAAAGCTAATGGACGGCTTGGATTGTTTGTGGGGACCCTATTCTGGACCCCACAGAGCCGTATGTGCACGATCTGTGCACATACTATCTATGTGGTTAGCATTTCTGGTACATTTAATAGCCGTGCTACCCAAATAAACGATTTTTACACAAATTTTACACATATCGCAATGTAGAGCTCACTACAGGTCTCACACAAACAATTTGAGCCATTCATTAAATTTAAAATATTTTTTTGACTCCTAAAATTGAAATGAAAAGTTATATGATTGGATCGATAGAGCACTTACAAGTATCTTATTGAGCTGGCTTTTTGCGGGGCATATTTTAAATTTAATGAACAACTCGGATTATTCGTGTGAGACCCTTAGTGGGCGCTGAATTATGATCAGTGTAGAATCTGTGCAAAAATATTATGTATGGACAGACTTAACATACATTTAATGCAATAATCCTGAGGACACAAACATTTATAAATAGATTGTGCATATTTATTTTTATGGGAACCACCTCGAGTTCTGTCAAAATATCCTAACTGCTCAGTTTTTTTAAAATATTTTTCTAAGAGCTCTTGTAAAAATCAATTCACTAGCATATCAGTAAGGGCATTTTCAGAAATTGTAAGGCGAATCAGTCTGTTTTTCATTACGATTGCTAAGAAAGCTCTCACTGATATTCTCTGAACTTGATTTCTTACATAAACTCTTAAAAAAAAAATTTTAAATGGAAAATTTATAGAAATCGTCCCCCAAGTTTCAACCGAGTTACATTTTCATCCTCCAAGTATCAATTGCTACTATTTTGACATTCAAGTTTATTTTTTGCTCCAATTTGGTCCAATGGTAAACGTCTGTCAATAAAGATGACGGAAATTTGCAGATTGAGGGTAGCATGGGCATTTCCCTCTCTTTTCCTTAGGCAAAATGGAAATTTCGCCCAATTTCCCGCCCAAATCAAGGCAGGGTATAATAAAACCCTAAAACTGGTGCCCAAATCCATTATCTTGTAATGGGACTAGGGTACAAGTCAATGTAAAAGACAAGAGATTGTAAGGATTGGAAAAGAAGGACCACAAAGCTCTCTGCAAAAGGTGAAAGGCTTTTCAAATCAATGGGCCAATGTAAGGGTTGGAAAAGATGGACCACTTTATGGTAAGTTTAGGTATTTAATTTTCGGACAACTATTTAAAGTTTGGTGTACATTTAATATTATTTGGAACGACTCGATTTTGGTGATTCTGAATTCTTTCCTCTCTTCTTTTGGATTTATATGCTTTGTTTATATGCCTTGTTTTGATCGGCATTTTTTTATGCATGTATGAATTCTTTACTCTTGGAAAGGCTTTATTTTGGTCCCCACCTTGTATGTATGTTATTTCCATGTGCATGACCATTTTTTACTTTGTTTGCATCTGTTTGCATAGAAAAACATGATGTACACTTCTCCATAAAGCTGCGTTATGATGGAAAACTTGTGGTTGGTGTAAATAGTAGGAGATATGTTGGGGGTAAAGTATGTTTTCTTGACTGAGTTGATAGTGATTACATGGGAATGATAGAATTGAAAGACATGGCTAGGGAGTTGAATTTATTTGGCTCTATGACTTATCTCTATAAAATTCTTGCGAGGGATCTATACCATGGGTTTTGGAACTTAAAAGATGATAGTGACTGTGTAGAAATAGTTAGGTGGATCAAATTAAGCAAAGCCATTGAGGTGTGCATAGAATACCATGAAATCTTTTCTAATAAAAACCACCACCTAACTACCGGAGTAGCTGTTGAGGAGCAGGATGGGAATGAAGATAGAGATGTGTGTGAGGGTGATAAAGATGAAGATTACACAAACTTAAGTGATGATAAAACAGACTTGGAGGATTTTGTGGATAGTGAAGCTAGCTGATGATGATGAAGATGATAGACTGTTTGATATCCATCTGGACATAAATGTTGAGTGGGGAGGGTTGTCCATGGGAAAGGGAAAAGAGCCAATGACTACTAGTGGTACTTAAGCAAATGACAATGAAGAATCAGATATAGAGGCTCAATCTGATGAGCTTGTTAGCCTCAATGGCTCTGATGGTAAGGAAGGTAGACAAGAACCTATTGTTTTTAATCCTACCTCAGACATGGCAGACCTAAAGTTCAAGGTTGGGATGATTTTTTCTTCAAGAAAGTTGTTCAAAGCTGTAGTGAAAGAGCATGCCATAAAGACTGCAAAAGCCATAAAGCTTGTTAAGAATGATTCCAAAAGGGTCAGGGTTGCCTGCAAAAAAAACCATGTTTATGGTCTTTGCTTGCATCTAAGATGCAAGGTCTAGACAGTTTCCAAGTAAAGACCTACATTTCTACACACAATTGTAAAAGGATTTTTCACAATAGACAAGTGGCTTCTACATGGTTGTCAAACAAGTATGTGGAGACCCTTAGATCTAATCCTAGCTGGCAAGTTAAATGCATGAAAGTCCAAGTTCAAAAAGATCACAAGGTGGGGTTATCAAAGTCTCAACTGTATAGAGAAAAGTCAAAGGCCAAGGAAATGATTAAGGGTAGCCATGTGGAGCAATATGCCAAGCTTCCAGACTATTGCGAAATGCTTAGAAGGACAAACCCTGGCACTACTGTTATAATGAAAACCATTGAAGATGAAAAAGGTGGAGAGAAATCAAGGTTTGAAAGATTGTACATTGCTTTAGGGGCTTACAAGGAGGGTTTCATGGCTGGTTGCAGGTCATTCATTGGCTTAGATGGGTGTCATCTTAAAGGCCCTTACAAAGGGCAGTTGATAGTTGTTTTGGGATTGATGGTAACAACTAGACATATGCAGTTGCATATGCAGTAGTTGAAGCTGAGAACCAGGCATCCTAGAAAATGGTTTCTTGAGATCGTATCTGAAGATCTTAATATATACAACAACCCCAATTTCACTTTCATTTCAGACAAACAAAAGGTAAATTTTAGTTGTTTCCCTTTTAGCCATTGTTTTAGTTTTTAGTTTAATTATCTTTCATGTATGTTTTAGTTTTTCATTATTGGGTTTAATTGTACATGGTTTAATTGCTGCTTGTAGAGAGGTAACCCTATACGCGGAACACAGATTCTGCATTAGGCACTTCTACAATAACTTCAAAGAATTTCACAAGGGGTTACACTTAAAGGAGCTACTATTCAGTGCAACTAAGGCTAGTTATGTGGCTCAGTTTAATTTTCATATGGAAGAATTGAATGCAACTGATGAGGGGGCCATCACATGGTTAGCTGATCACCCACCTATTTATTGGTCAAAATCCCATTTTAAGACCATGAGCAAATGTGATATTTTGGACAACAATAGATGTGAAAGCTTCAATGATACCATTTTAGATGCAAGGTCAAAAACAGTGATCCCAATGTTAGAGGAGATAAGATTGATTTTGATGGAGAGAATGCAAAAAAGAAGAGAGAAAATGAGGGAGTACACTGGTGTTCTATGTCCCAACTTCAGGTCTAGGCTTAATAAGAGGTCAGATTATGCAAGTGTGAAATGTTTGGCTTATTGGTCAGGGGAGAGGATATACCAAGTTCATTGCTTTAGTGGTGAACAAGTCACAGTTGATCTTGCTGCCCACACATATACATGTAGGAAATGAGACCTCACTAGCTTTCCATGTGCTCATGCAATTGCAGCCATTGAGTACAATCATGAGAATGTAGATGAATATGTTGACCATTGGTTCACAAAACAGGCTTACATAGCTAGATAGTAGCCAATAATCTATCCAATGAATGGTGCAGATATGTGGCCCAAAACAGGTGTGATTGGACCATTGCCACCAAATGTTAAGATTCAAGTAGGAAGACCTAAGAAGTTGAGGAAGAGGGGATCTGATGAACCACAGACTGACACCAAGTTGAAGAGAAGAAACACCACAACCACATGTGCCCAATGTGGTAACCTTGGGCATAATAAGAGAACTTGCAAAGGACAACCAGTCATTGAAAACCAGGGTACAATTAGGGCAAAGCTACCAGTGAGTTTAATATCTATTGATTTCAGATTTTGTTTTAGCTTATTTACATATATGTGGTGAGTGGTGAAAAGGTGTTAAGTGTATACAAGTTAGAAAGAAGCAGACCACTTCCAATGGACAATAACAAAGTGCAAGCCAACCAACCAACCATGGGGACCAATTTCAGCCAACCACAAGCAGCAATGGGGACCAATAGGCCATTCAATATAAGGGCACCATAAGCAACCCAGGGTGTCAATATAAGGGCACCACGACAAGCAACTCATGGTGTCAATATAAGGGCACCACCATAACCAACACATGGTGTCAATACAATGGCCAATCAAAGAAAGTTCATCAACTATTCTGGATTGCCAAAAGCTTCAACCAAGAGAGCATAATATGGCTACTATGTTTGTTGTGCTCTTTTGTTGGAAACATCTACTTTTGGAGAAGTTATTTTTGTTATTATGGGGTCATGGTTTATGTAGTGTTTGAACCAGTTTTTTATATAATATTTGGACCAGTTCTTCAACCAAGAGAGCTTGATATGGTTGGTGTGTTTTTTGTGCTCTTTATGATGGTTGTTGTATGGACCACTTGTCTCTGAATCTAGTAATGGCTTTTGGTTTTGGACATATTCTAAAGGTTTATGAATGCCAAAGGTTGCTTTTTTGAATTGTTGTTTTGTGTATTACTTTTCTTTCTTATGCAGTATTAGGCAAGTTCCAAGCTGGTTTCTAATCTGTCTTCTG
Source organism: Rhododendron simsii (assembly GCA_014282245.1). Taxonomy (NCBI): domain Eukaryota; kingdom Viridiplantae; phylum Streptophyta; class Magnoliopsida; order Ericales; family Ericaceae; genus Rhododendron; species Rhododendron simsii. The sequence continues at coordinate 3,512,142 of CM024962.1, forward strand.
TTGTCTATAGCAGATTGGTTTCAAAGGCTGCTATATTTGGCATCTATTATGCTATTTGTAATATGTTTTGCTATATTTTTTGTGCTCTGCTCATGCAATTGCTGCTAATTAAATGGTGTAAAGATGTGTCAAGGTTTTGTGATGCTAAAGCTAGCAAATCTGTTATGCTAAAGCTAGCAAATCTGGTTAGTAACGATGGCATGCTGTCAAAGCTGGTTTTTTTTCAAATGCTCCTAAATGCACATCTTATTCAAAGTTGTTCCATATACTGGCACCCAATTTCAAAGGCAAAACTTATTTGTCATTCAAAGTTTCATTGGTCCCATTCTTATGCTGCTAAATTTGTAAGTTACTTGCTTGCAATCAATGATACGAAGAAGTAATAAGAACACATTAGTAGCCAAATAAACTGACTTCATTTACTTCAATTTTACAAAATGGGTTGTTACATGGGTTACACAACTACTTACAACACCACCTGTATTACATTTCCCAACCACAAAGCCACCAAAACCTTACCTAGGTTGTTGTAACCAACCATAAAATAACCTAATAACTTAACCTACAATAACCTAGCATACCCTAGCTCACTATTTTTTGCAACTCAGTGCTTACAACCCTTAATCACAGTTGCATCTCTCATCACCAGAGGAGAGGTTCCACAGCTAGAAGACCAGAAACACCACCAAATATGCCATAACCATCTTCTCTCTTTGTTTGCATAGCCAGACTTCCTCCTCAAGCTGGGTGGTTTTTCTAAGCAACCAAGGGATGTCTTCTATTGATTGAGCACGCATTGGCCGATCCACCCACATAAAAAATGCACAAGCATCCCTACTCTGCAAAATCCGTTAAAAAAAAAAAAAAAACTTTAGTAAAAAAAAAATTCATGTTATATTGCTCAACCATTTAGGGCTTCAAACTTACCCCATATTGTGCACATCCATGGAATCTTCGCAGAGAACTTTGTGGTCCTTTTCCAATCCTTACAATCCCCTGTCTTTTACATTGACTTGTACTTTAGCCCCATTGAAAGATAATGGATTTGAGCACCAGTTTTAGGGTTTTATTATACCCTGCCTTGATTTGGGCGGGAAATTGGGCGAAATGCCCATTTCGTCCAAGGAAAAGAGAGGGGAATGTCCAAGCTGCCCTCAATTTGCCAATTTCCGTCATCTTTGTTGACGAATGTTTATGATTGGACCAAATTGGAGCAAAAAACAAATTTGAAGGTAAAAATAGTAGCAATTGATACTTGGAGGACGAAAATGAAACTCAGTTGAAACTTGGGGGACGATTTCTATAAATTTCCCTTTAAAAATAATGAGCGGATTGGATCGCATCGCATCATATGGGTGAGACTAGGGCTGTGCAAAAAAATCGATGAACCGTAAAACCAGTCCAAACTAAACCGATCCGTACCTTTTGAATTTTGTCCATGGATTAATGGTTTGGACACGGATTAAAAAATAAAAAACTGTGACTCACGGTTCGGTCCACGGATTTTTATTACAAAACCGTGACCGAACCAGAACGTGAGAATTTATTATAAATAAATAAATATATATATATATATGTCTATACATAAATAATTTTCACGTATAAATAAATTAATAAAATTGGATGCGTGTTATTCCATTGCCATTTAAAATGGAAGAGAATATGGAAGAAATGCAAGAACTTGAATTGGGTAAAATTTTAGTTTACTGTGGTTTTTGCATTTCTATTTATAACTTAGTTAATTTGTATGCTAGAGTTTCATTTTACTATAATCTAATTTAGCTTCATTCATTTATTTGAAGCTCTAAAAAAGTTTCACTTCATCCAATTTTAGGGTGACACTATTGTCAGTTGTCGTGCCGTGCCGTGCCGTGCATTGCATTTTGATGGAAGATCTTCTTTGGTGTTTTTTTTTGTTCCACTTTGATGTTTTTATTGTTTTTTAGTTTTAATGAAGGTCTAGAAGATTAGAACTGTATGTATTTTTTTCATTTGGTGTATGCTCCGTTTTAAAACTGTAATGCTTTAGTCTGCGAGATATATGATTATACGCTAATGGTTAATTTTTGCATACTTATGTAACAAAATTTATGGACAAAAACGTAACTGATTTGCGAGTCACGGATTGAATTGAAACTGAACCATAAGACTTTTGGTCTGAATACCGATTTCATTTTTAAAAAACCTTGACTAGCGATTCGGTATTCGAATTCCTAAAAATCCGAACTGAAGCGAACCTCGAACAGCCATACCACGGCTGAGACCGAGGTGGCCCGTATATAATAGTGTATGTGCACAATCTGTACGAAATGTCGATGCAAGTAGGACGGCTGCACTGCATAATTTTTTACGGGGGTTGGATTGAGCACCTAAAGGTATTGGATTGAGCTTATTTTTTATGGGGACCCTTGAAAAAATGTTTTACATTTAATGAATGACTCGGATGATTTGTGTGGGACCCGTGGTGGGCCCCACAACAAAATCTGTGCACAATCTGTGCACAGATTGCTGTGTGTGTAGAACGGTTCCTGCATTTAAGGCTATTCGGACGCAGAAATGATTCTCACACAGAGAATTGTGCACATATCTTGCACATATATTTTTGTGGGGCCCATATCGGGGTCCCAAAAAATGATCCGAACCGCTCATCTTTTTTAAAATATTTTTTGAAGGTTTCCTGTAAAAAATCAGCTCCGACGGATATCGGTAAGAGCTTTTTCAGAAATTGTAGGGCGAATCATTCTGTTTTGCCCTACAAATTCTGAGAAAGCCCTTACCGATATCCGTTGGAGCTCATTTTTTACAGGAACCCTCCAAAAAATATTTTAAAAAAGATGAGCAGTTTGGATCATTTTGTGGGACCCCGATATAGGCCCCACAAAAATGTATGTGCAATATAGGACTCGGGGGGGCTGCTCTCCCCCTTGGGGAGAGCAGCGTGCTGCTGCCATCTTTTTGGGGTTCATCCCGGTCTCGCTCCGATGATCCAAATCGTTCACTTTGTAGAGCTCGTCGAGTAGAACACCTATGCAAAAAATCAGCTTAATTGGATATCATTAAGTGCCTGATCGGAGCCTATATAACTCTTGGTCCATTGGGAATAATGGATTTGATCCAGTGTTTCGGATCCATTCTTTTCAAAGTAAAAAGGCTCCGATCAAGTACTTAATGATATCCAATTAAGCTATTTTTTGCATAGTTATTCTACTCGACGATCTCTACAAAGTGAACGATTCGGATCATCGGAGCGAGACCGGGATGGGCCCCAAAAAGGGGGCAGCAGCACGCTGCTCTCCCCAAGGGGGAGAGCAGCCCCCCGAGTCCGTGCAATATATGTGCAAAATTCTCTGTGCAAGTAGCACAGTTGATTCGGACGCAGCCTGTGCAGAAGAAAACCTAAAGAGGCGATTGTTGATTGAGAGAGAGAGAGAGAGAGAGAGAGAGAGAGTTGGTGATGGCTTTCCAGGCAAGTCAAAATCTTATGTTTTAGTAGCCATTGATAATCCATGCTTGACGACAGCTCCTTATTCATTATGTTTTCCTTTGTATGCGGTTCACAAAAACCAGATTTTGAATAGCATCGTTTTTACGTGACGAATTCCAGTTCTATGTATGTTTGCCCAAGTTTGTGAGACCAATTAGGCTCAGTTTTCACTAATTTTGTTTGAAATTATCTCTTAGGAGCTTTATTCTTACCACAACCACATTTTTTTAGGCGCATCTAAAGCTTTTCGATCAAGCAGTCACATGTTAAAGTATTTCTAAATGTTTTTTTTTTGTTTTATTTTCCGTTTGTGTGAGATTCCCTTTTGTTGTTCTGTGAACACCATATTCCTTGGTACCCCTAGTTCGAGCTGATTTTGTTTTGTTTTTCTGGGTTTTTTTTTTTCTTTTCCAGTGAGGCAGTGACTACTCTCCTCTTTTGGGACAAAATGTTTTCTGTTTTTGTGGCCAAGAGCGGTTATTCTCTTTGCTAATTTACTTTTTCTTTTTTAACCTTTTAAATTGTGGTCCTGTTCAGTCTTTCGAATTCAGCTAGCTAGCTAGCATTGTGTGTGTGTGAACTCAATTGAATTCTGTTCCGATTTACTTCCAGAATTTTCTCAATCGAGATCGAAGGGGCGGGGGTTAGAGGAGGAAGAGTCGGACGAAGAGCTGAGAGGCTTAAGCTTCGAGGATTATAGAAGGCTTAAGCGTCAGAAACTTAGGAAGACTTTTGCGGTGAAGAGTTATGTTTGGGAGGTTACGCCTAACCCTGATAGAGGCGAGGATGAATTGTATGAACAGGAACCGGAGTGAGGGGGAGAAAGGAAAGTAGTGAGCATTGAGAAGGAAAAAAATGGAGAGAAAAAATCTAAAGCGGAAGTGGAATCAGAGTCTGAGTCGGAATCGGACGGTTCAGGATCTGAATTGGATGATGCGCTGGTGAGGAGGAATAGAAAGAGTCGGAGTTCGAAGTCTAGTCGGAAAAGTAGGAAATTTGAATCAGAGGGTGATAGTGAATCAGACGGTTGGGGATCTGAATCAGATGATTCGGCGGTGAGGAGGAAGAGGAAGAGTAGGACTTCGAAGTCTGGGCAGAAAAGTGGGAAACTTGAATCAGAGGGTGTTACTGAATCAGATGAATCTAGTGATGAATCGGAAGAAGATAGGAGACGGAGGAAGAAGAAGTCGGGGAGTAGTCGGAGCAGGCGAAAGGAGAGGAGGAGTGGTAGTAGTAAAAGGAGTAGTAGAGATAGTGATGAAAGTGAGAGTGAAGGTAGTGAAAGTAAGGAATTGAAGAAAAAGAAAGGAGTTTCGATTACAAAGGGAAAGAGAGAGAGAGAGAATCAGATGTTGGGAGTTCTGATTCAGATGAAGTTGATGCAAAGATTAAATTTAAGGAAGAGGATTTGAAGACAGCTGAGGTCGCTAGTGAAGCGCTTTTGTTGAAAGAGATGATAGAATTGAGAAAGAAACCCGCTTTGGAGGATGAACCAATGGTTGGACCAATGCCATTGCCTAGAACCAAAGGGCATATTAGCTACGGAGGAGCACTCAGGCCTGGTGAAGGTGATGCCATTGCTCAGTATGTTCAACAAGGGAAACGTATCCCGTGTAGAGGTGAAGTCGGTCTTTCGGCTGATGAGATTCAGAAGTTTGAGACTCTTGGGTATGTGATGAGCGGTAGTAGGCATCGAAGGATGAATGCGATTCGTATCAGGAAAGAAAACCAGGTTTATAGTGCTGAGGACAAGCGGGCATTGGCAATGTTTAACTACGAGGAGAAAGCAAAGAGGGAACAAAAAGCCATGACTCATGGCTGATCTGCAGCAGCTTGTGCAACGCCATATTGGACAGGACACTGGTCCTTCCCATGATCCATTTGGTGGAACCGAGGGTGCTGATGCTTAATCGTCATGTATGTTCACTATTCTCTCTGTGTGTGTGTTTTCTTTGTCATTTGGATGAAGGACAAATATCTATAGGCATACGTGTGCTATAATTTTGACACTGTTCACTATTCCTTGTGTGTGTGTATCTCTGTCTTCTTTGTCATTGGGTGGAGGACAGATATCAATAGGCTTGTGAGTTTGATAAAATTGAGCCTGTTTCATATGTTTTTAGGGGTTTTGAATTGTAACTTTCCACCGTCTTAGCTGATTTTTTATGTCTAGCTTGTGTTTTACAAGGAATCACCCAATCTGTAATTTGATTTACAATGAATAGAGAGAGGAGGGTGGTTGAATGTGTTTATTAAAATCTGGATAAAATATTTTAGGAATTATGCCATTCAAGCATGTGATGGTTAGGCTTTGGGGGAAATGGCTCGTCTTAGGTTTACAACTGCCTTGTGCAAGAGTTACATCCTTGCCATTCAATAGCTGAATTCTATAATGTTTGGTGTTCTGGGGCATTTGCAATGGAGGTGAATTTTGGCCTTTTAAAAAGGCTGGGTTGCGTAATAATGTTTACACAAACATGGAACTCTTGGAAGCTAAATAGAGATTTTTTTTTTTGCGGTTAGTGGTTACGGATGCCAAAAGATCCCACATGAAAAGCTCCCACCTATGAATGTATGGATTAGACACTGCAGTGATGATTTAATGCACAAATAAGTTTAAATGTTTAGTTTCGCCCTATGATGCACCGACACTGACACAGATACTAACACGGACACCGGGACACGGAAATTCTAAAAAAATGGAGACACGGACACGGCGGTAGACACGCCACGTGTATATTTATTTATTTGTATATAAATAAATAATTATAGTTTTACACCCAGAAATTTAAAAAAATTATAATTCGGCCCCAAATTTTTTAAAAAAATTACAGTTTGCCCCCAATTTTTTTTAAAATTACAGTTTGGCCCCCAAAATTTTTTAGAAATTTGCAGTTTAGCCCCTGCCATGTCCCCATCGGTGTCCCCGCTGTGTCCCCATCAGTGTCCCGCCGTGTCCCCAGTCGTGTACCCCTCAAAATTTAATTTTAAAATATGCGACACGCCACATGGCGTGTCCCGTACGTATCTCCGAGGTATCCCGCTGTGTCCCCGTGTCCCCATGTCCTGACACTGCGATTCTTCGACCTCTAGAGGTGTCAGTGCTTCATAGGTTTCGCCTATGGAATGCGCAGAAACACTTGGAATCTTGCTTAAAGTTCAAAGATGAGGGCAGAATATGGCAATCGATTTTGAAAAGGCAACGTGCAGATCCAAATATTATCATATTAGAGTTGAATTTGAGCACACTATCCTTTGTAAATTGTTGTATGCTTTTCTTTCTTGTATTTTTGGTCGGTCCCAAATTGAAGCAACTTGAGGTGAAATGTTATAACGCGCTCATTGAGTTCATGTTTGATGATATGTTATGTGGTAGCTATTCAATGAAGTTTCATATAATAAAAGTGACTCCGAAAAAGGAATTGTTTATTCAGAAATGTTCTCTTGATCCTAGGACTTGGGAGTGGAACAAGGCCTATATGCTTTATAAGCTGCAGCCCCCATCTGCTTCTTGAGTACGTCAGTTGGAAGCAAAATTATGATATGCATGTTACCATTTGGAGCAGGTGCATGGTTTTTGTGATCGTAAGCTTCCTTTAAATAACCATGTTGCTCTGCTGTGGGTACTTCCTCCTCTGTTTTTTTTCCCCACTGTATTTTGGTCCACATGTTTCTATGTACCTCAGACTTAAATCCCAGCTATTTGAGGAAAGTTAATGTGGGTATCCGGAAGAGGATCGCCACGTGGCACTTACCGGCGGATCCAATACCCCGCGGGTAAGGCAAGCAAGCTCCTCCACATTCAGGAGTCCTCATACTATGCAGCACTCTAGACTTCATGGACCTTTGTATTGGGAACTCCTCCGTAGAGTCTCCAAAATACGACACTGCGAGGCTTAATGATATGCTCTGCCATGTTCGCTCTCCATAGAACAAATAAGGCTCTCATGAGCCCGGCGACTCTCAAAGACTCCTCATGATACCCAGGTCGGTAGCAGGGCATGGGTACCCCACTCGGGATCTAAGGAGTTATGTGGCTTGGAGGCTGGAGCAAGGGCATTGGCGAGCTCCACCTTTACCGACCATAGAGGGAGAGAGAGAGAGGGGCGCAGCCTATGTCACCCGACGTCTGCCTCAACTACCTGCATCATTACCACAACTACCCTCATTACTACCACGACCATGCTCATTACAACCACCCCTGACACCGGCAACTGACCACCTGCCACTCCACCCCTCTGGCCACTCCATTAACTGGACAGTCCATCCTCTGACATCAGTGACGTGCCCATCTCTGAGGCTTCCATATAAGGATGGTTGATACACCACCAAAAGTTATAGACACGCTACATCCCATACAATACCTACAGATACAGAGTTCTAACTCTCTGGTTGACCAATCTCTCCACTGCCACTCTCTCTCTCTCTCTCTCTCTCTCTCTCTCTCTCTCTCTACAGCCACCTTGAGCTCTATCCTCCTCCACCTCTGGTGGTCCCGAGCACTGTCGTAGAGACCGCCATATACCCGGAGGGCAACCTTAGGCACTCTTCCCGCCACTCACATCCTCAGTTAACATAGTCCTGTTCTCTGTTATTGTGCGAGATTTATACTGTAATCAAGCTTTGCACCAGAGAGCATTGTGAGATAAAGTTCACATTTTTTAATGATTCAAATTTAACAACTGGCCTGCTTCCTTGCCCAGCTTAATCTAAAAATCTTCCCAAACTGTTTATAGGTTATAGTTTGTATGAAGTCATGCGGAAAATGGATATTGTAATCGTAATATAGCTTACTTATTCTTGACCTATGCATGCACTTTAAAAGTGCTCTACAGTCTTCATTTCGCCTGGGAAACTAAAAGGTCTGCACCTGTAACATATTAACATAGTTTATGTATTTGTTTAGGAACACTAACACACATTTTTTCCTGCAAGTTTCTTGAAGGTTTTTTTTATTTTCATCTTCACCTGCATCATTTGATTTATTTTTATATCTTTTCCACCTCTACAACATTGAAAAAATGACGTGCACATTTTACCATGACGAGCAAACTGTCATATTCACGGGCCTTGGCCACCCCCTTCTCACTGGTTCCTAATGAATCACGTGTATCAGGGTTTTCTTTTTTCTTGTCTTTCCTTTTTTCAATTGTTATGGTCCTTATTAAAGATATGTTTGTTTAAGGCTTTCTTCCATCATGCTTGTCAGCTTGTTGTATGAGTAGAGTTTTCTCCTACACCGGCTAGTCACGAGTTATGAGAAAAAAGGGATCATGTGTCTCACCGTGAGATGATATATGTTTTCTGCCTCATGACAGGGCTTGAATGGCATAACCTGAATGTTGATGTTAGATAATTCAGGGCATTATAAGATTAGGCTTAGATGTGAACTAAGACAACCTTAAGGTAAAAGGGGATGAGGGAGGTGGGGATCCCGGTGGTTCCTAGAGTCCATTTGGGAAGTCACCTATACAGGTGATGACTTGAGGCTCTATGTATGAGAATGGGATATGTCAATGCGGCTGTGCCAGGGGGCTGCCTTGTCAATTGTCATCCAAATGGAGAAGACTTGTACACATGAACATGTCTGCAGCTAGTCGAGGTGGCTGCCTCTGTGAAGTTTGATCTATCTCAGCCAATACCAAATTGTGGGATGTGGTTCGAACTTCCAAGTAGGGATGGTGTATGGACTATGGCATACAATGCTCTTCTAGGAAGGGGGGCCACATTTTTCCTTCTTTAATAATCTTCCTGGTACCTCCCCAGCTCCCCTCATTGAACCCGCAAACCCTTCACTCTACCTTTGCTTCATTGTTTGCCTACTTGCTTCTCAACAATGGAACCTTATAAGCCAGTAGGCAAACAAACTTCTGAGTTTGATTGTGAGGTGCTGTCACTAACACCTGTTGATCATCAACTAGTTCGGAAATATTGGAAACCTGCTGCACTTTCATTCTCTCATGATTCTTCTCTTGATAGGTTTTCCATTTTCATGATTTTCAGAGCGCAGATGAGAAGGAAAGGCACAATCCTTCTCTCCATCCTCAGCCCCGTACTCTAGTGAAAGGAAGTATCTTACGATAGGAGACCACTTAGCAGATATTTCTCCTTTCTAGGATTAGTCTTTACGTGATTTTTGCTGACGGAATGTGTATTCCTCTAGCTCATGAGTTGCATGACCACACTCTTGTAGCAAGTAGTGGTTCACGGTACAAGTGTGAAAGCTGCACTTTGATTGTGTACTAGATCTGCACAAGCTTGAGCTTGTGAGGGTGCATAATGGTTGGGCCAACTCAATGTGCCTGGACCAACTCAATGTGCCAAAAGTGTAAAGAGACCGTCAATTTAAACTCCGAGGCATTGGGTGTCTTGATATACGTTGATGTTATGACATCTCAACTTGGAAAGAGCAAATTAAAGAAGTACACATGTCCTTCAATGAGGCTTCTACGTCCTGTCTAGTGCTGGCATGCGAAGGCTACTGATGACGTGTGGTGAGGGCGGACTATAAGTCCTCACTTCCTATTTGGCAGTGTTCTAAAACGAGGATCTAATCGGCGATTAATCGCTGGCGGGGCCTATCCGATTACGTCTGACTAACGATTAATCGCCGATTACTAATTAATATGCACCGCTTAATCCGATTAATCGCTTGAAGGTGGCCAACAGTGCCGGCTCTGGGCTAAGGCCCAAGAGGCCGGCGCCTTAAGCCCATCAAGAATGTGTAAAAATTAGGGCCTCCTATTATTTTGGGTACCCATTATATAAATCCAATCTTTTTGGGTATAGCAACATTGGAGGCCCATTTTAATACCCAAACCACCTATTTTACACTTAAGAGACACAGGCCCAATGGTTGGGCCCAACCTGACTTGCACAATCAACGGAAACAAAAAAGGAAAAAGAAAATGCAGATCACGGGAGGTTGTCTTCATGTGGAGTCCCTTGGAAAATAATCCCATGTGGGGGGTTCCTATATAAGTTTTATGCATATTCTACCCTAACAGCTCTAATCTCCTGAACACACAATAAAATGGAAGAAGATGAATTAGAGATCAAAGAAGAGAAAACAGGATCAGAAATTAGTATTTGTATGGATTTTTTCCCAGTCGAATACATGCATTTGGCTTTGAAAAAATCATTTAACAACTTGTTATTTTATTGTCGTAAATTTTATTAAGGGCCTCATTGTCTACGTCCGTCTTAGGCCCCGAAAATCTCAAAGCCGGCCCTGGTGGCCAACTGCCCGATTAGTGCCTAGCGACTTTTAGAACATTGCTATTTGGAACTTATTGCTTTTTACGTTTGCTATCCAAGTTGGAGAGACACACTCTTAAGAGTTTGAGACTGGAATTCGGGAGACACTCAGAGTCTAAAAAACTATTAGTTATGTAATTTGGGAGATATCTGTGGAATTATTAGTTGGATATGGCTCTTAGAAAATTGAAGATGTTCACAGAGGTGAATTGAAATCGTGGCCTGATGCTACATGGGTATCAAACCAGAGGAATGAATAAGAAACGACTTAATTTTGTGCTGAGATAAGATTCAGTTTCATAGTTTAGTTTGTAGAGAACTGTTTCCAGCTGGGTAAACTTCTTTGTTTTAAAATTTTTTTTTTTTTTTTTTTTGACATCAATGGGAAGATTTGTCTGCTATACAACTGCAACTTGTTGCCATTAGTTAATTGATTTGTCCTGCTCCTTTTATCTTATGGCAGCAGGGGCTCAAGCTCTAGTTTCAGCGCTGTGGTGAGAAGGAACGTATCTGTTCCAGAATCACTTGGGGGTTTGTCTCATCACAATCGCTAGCGGAAGCCAGCCTATACAAGTTCTATTGAAGGTTATGTAGATCATCCGGCAGAGAGAATTCACTGTTCCATGCATAATCTGGTGTCTTTTGAGTAATTACCTTTTCTGAGCACCATCTCATTCAGATGCTTCATTTCTAACGCCCGCTGTTAATAGAATGAAATTGTATTTGTGATAATAATCCCTTGTGCTTTTCTTGCTTGATAATCATCCCTAGTTTGCTTTTCTTCCAAACATCGTTTATCCGTCTGAATTTTATGTACGACGCAAAGCTATTATTCCATAATTTTGTGTTGGGGGATGCATATGATGATAGTTCCAATCCCTTGAGTGTTTCTGGGTTAATACAAATCGTCAACTAGTCCTGTTGAGCCCTTAACATTTTGTTTAGCTGAGTAGGGAAAAACAAGAAGGAAAATGGGGTTGTGTGGGCTCCGGTTATCACATCGGTAACCGAGCTGTGCGCACCAGCCAATATCTCCTCGAGCCCGGCCGCTTGGCCGAGGAGTGTTGTTATCTTCCAGTCTTGGTTCGGTATCATGCCCGGGGATACGTTTCGGCTTCAGAACTATCCCGGGAGGTAGAGCCATGCGGTTACAACGGATGGGCCCCACGTTAAGTCCATTAATGCAGCCATCGATTCGATCAGGTCATGTGCTCCGTAACCGTTTCGTCCCTTACGTCGTGAATGACGTCACCCGAAACGGTTACCTGAGCGTGACTTCCACGCTTTGGCTTGGAGGCCAAGCGAACCTAGGTCTATAAATATGAAGGGATACTCATTGTATGAGGTACGCGATCATTCCCTAACCCTAGACCTAAAACTTCTCCCCTGAGATCTAACTTGATCGTCGGAGGGTCACTGGGTAATTCAAGCCCTAGTGACTTGTTGCAGGTCTGACGGAAGGAGCAAAGGAGGAAGGATCCCAATCCCGTTCAACAAACTAGGTCCTGACAAATCGAACCCCTACAGGGGTCATGTAGATCCCTTTTGTTTTGTTTCTGGATTATAGTGATTATTGTTATGGACATCACTCCTATTTGTTTGTCGAATGTTGCTAGAACCACACGCATATTTACGCACAAACTCGCATATACGTTTTACACAGCTATGTGGGCCATAGGGTTGCAAAAGAACTGCGTGAGCAACTCGAGGCTTGGCTTGTTAGGGCTTGGCTTGATTTGTTTGGTAATTGAACCGAGTTCGAGCTCGAGTTTCAAGCTAGTTTAGGAAATGAGTCAAATTTAACACTCTGAAGCTCGGCTCAGCTCATTTGTATATGTTCAGATGGTTTAGTAAATGAACTGGGTTCGGTTCGTTTACAGCAAAGCTTGAACACTCGGCCCGTAAATTCACTCTTTTGTTGAGCAAAAGATTTAGGGGACCCTGATATTTAGGTTAGGCATGCTTCACCACTTGAAAGTTCTTGAAAGATTAAACTATATGTTGGATGATGTGCTTTGGGTTTGCTCCTTGCCTCATGTATCAACGTCATGAGGCAGCCTCTTCTTTTTGCTTGTTTCTCTCAATGTATCATTTGTCGAGTTATAAATAATCTTTTTGCCCATAAAAACAAATATTAAATGAAATCCCCACTAGTTGGGCGCAAATATAAATCAACATAAACTGAGAATGTAAAGGTTGGAGGTTTTAAAAGGTGAATGATAATAATAGCGCCCACTTAGATAATCTTTCTACTAGGGCTGCTCAAAAAATCCGATGAACTGTGAAACCGGTCCGGATCGAACCGATCCGTACCTTTTGGATTTTGTCCGTGGATTAATGGTTCAGATACGGATTGAAAAATTAGAAAACCGTGACTCACAGTTCGGTCCACGGATTTTCATTACAAAATCGTGGATTAACCAAACCGAACCGTGAGATATTTATTTTATATAAATAATATATGTGTATTTATATAATAAATTGTTTGTAATGTTACTCCCTCCGTCCCTTATTTATAGTCCGGTATTCCATTTTGGGCTGTCCCTTAATAAGTGTCCATTTTGTAAAATTACTAGGTAAAATTTGATGAATTGTCTATTTTGTCCCTAAAAGTAGATTCCATTTTGAAAAGTAAGTGAGTAAGAGTGTAATGATGATGACAAGTAGGGAAAGTGTAGGAAAAAGTTGATGTGAAATGTATAATGATGATGTCTTTTTAATAAGTTGGAGTTACGAAGCAGGACACTTAAAAAGGGACGGAGGGAGTAACATTTTTTTCCACCAATTTTAGTATTTTATCTTAATAATGGGATATAGTGTAGATGTACATAAAATATAGGGAGTAAATCGTAGTTTTTCGTATAAATTACGGATAACCTAGTTGGGTTTCAGTAGTTCATTTCTTTTCCGATTTTTTTTATGTTATGTAATGTACTATAATAATACAATCCTACTAGTGTTTTAGATTCTTTTGAATTTAATTTCTAAAGTAAGTCTTTGGTAGTTTATGTAACAAGTACTTTCTGGTGGTGTTAAACTTAATTCTGAATGTAACTTTCTTCCTTTTTATTGTGGAATATATGATTGAACTTTATTTTTGTTAAAATCCGTGGATAAAACCGTAACCGAACCGCGAGTCACGGATCGGATTTGAACCGGACCGTAGGACTTTTGGTCCAGACACGGATTTCATTTTGTAAAAACCGTGACTGGCGGTTCGGTCCTCGGATTCCTAGAAATCCAAACCGAACCGGACCGCGAGCAGCCCTACTTTCTACATTTCGGGCTAATTGATAATATTGAGTTTTTTTTTTTTTAATTACTCAGGCATTCGGCCCGGCTAGATTACGTGTACATCGACTAATTTGAGAGACCAATTCCACAATCTGTACGCTAACAGGGATCTAATTAAAGTTAGAGCAAAGCTCTATAGCAATTAGCCCCAAATGAACTAATATGAGTACTAGTACTAATTATTACAAGAGTGATGGTTATTACGATAACAAAATTAAAGTCATGTCTCCGATTATTTACATTCTTTTTACTAAGATGCATTAACAGATACTCCTATTTTGAGATTTGAGAGTACTGAATAGATTGCATTGCGCCGCATGCAGCTACATCTACGTTACACTCTCAATCTTAGATTTAGAACATGGTGGAGAAATATAGTACTACAATCGCTAGGCCGTATTCTTAGCATAATCCATTCTTTTTTGCTTTAGGATAGGGCAAAGTGCAAACTAATGGCAAGACAAGAGCTATTAGAAACTCAAATGAACGCCTGAATGGAATCATTTTTAAAAGATACTAACGTACCAACACATCTTTGAGACCGATACTAATGTCCTACTACGTGTAGGTGTTAGGAGTATGTTTGGCTCTAATAAAAAACTATGGGACTCGAACCCGAGTAAGTCCAACCACTTGTGAGTTTCAACCATTGAACCAACTAGTTTGAGCACGATTGGTTAGGAATTCTGCACAAGTGATCGGAGTCGCTCAACTGTTTCAAAATATTTTTTAAGCATTCTTCAAAATATTTTTTAAGCATTCTTGTGAAGAATTGGCTCCGTCAAATATAGCCTGATTGATTCTACGCCCGATTTGCTGACAGAAAATTGGGAGTTAAAATTGATCAAGCTTTTATTGACATCCGACGGAATTGATTTTTTACATAAATGGTTTAAAATAATTGAACGGCTTCGATTATTTTTATGAAACCCTTAAGTGAGTTTCATTGAAAGCAGTGTACACCAAATGGTGTACCCATAGCAGCAGGACTATCACACCAAAAAATCAAAGGAAAGTCATCCCCCTAAGTTATTGACTTTGTCCATGGAATATCCATGGAATCCCAAGGTAGGGTAAAAATCATATCAAAAAGCTCATTTTGTGTTGCTCTATTTCACCCCACATCAATAGGGAATCCTTTTACTCCTACTTTTGTTTTTTGGGCAATGGAAAATCCGTGAAAAAAACAGTCGAACTTGACAGGCCAAGGGCCCAAGGTTCATGTCCTTCATGAATGACAAATGAGATGAGTGTCAAGTACTACAGCAAGCCCCACTTATCCACTTGGTCCACTTTAGTTATAGAAAGCTAGTACAATACTTTTTATTTCCCGTTCCAGAATCTTTTCTTAAAAAATAAACACTTATTTCATATTTTTAAATTTAAAAATAATATAAAAAATAATTTTTACCGTTCAAAAGATCTTAACAAGATCTATCAATAAGATCCATATTGCTAGAAAAATTATTTACGTAAACATATTATTTTTGAGTTTGAAATTGTCTTCTTAAAAAATAAGTACTTAAAGTGAGTTATGAAACGGAGCCGGTTGATTGATGAGACCATGTCTAGTTAAAGAATGGATGAACATTATTCACCTCAGTTGAATTTCATGTGGAGTCTTGCTTCGATTATCATGTCCCTCAAAACCCAGGTACGGCCACAGATCAAAATGCACAACCGGTGTACCGACGGTCATGCGGGGCCAATGACTGTCACGCAGGATGTGGAGTGGTCCTCGTCCGTACTACCGTATATGGTCGATTCCCGTGGCATTTTCGTATTATAATATTCTTCCATTTGTAAGACTTATTTTCAACATAAAACTGTTAAAAATCATACTTCCTCTGTCCCAATTTTCTTGTTCCAGTTTTATTCTAACTGGATTAAAAATCTAGTTACATCTTTAAAGTGGTAATGAATTTTATATCCAATATGGATCTTGTTTGATAAATTTCGATTCGTTCTATAATTCAATATTTTCGAAATCACCTAAAACATTATAAATTACAAAATATAATTAATTGAAAAGTAGAACGGACTCTAAAAAATGACAAGTAAATTGGGACGGAGGGAGTATCAAAAGCTCATTTTGTGTTGCTCTATTTCGCCCCACGTCATTAGGGAATCCTTTTACTCCTAGTTTTGTTTTTTGGGCAATGGAAAATCCGTGAAAAAAAGGGAAAATTTTTCTATGCCGAGCGGGTACCACGTGGTGCCCGCTTGCAAATCCGAGTCGTCCACTACGTGTTTGGACGGCTAAGATTTGGAGAGAGAAAAAGAGAGATAAAGTGTTGGGATAAGAAGACAGAGAGTGTTTTAATCCGAACCGTCCAAAAATGTATCGGACGGCCCGGGTGTGCCGAGCAGGTGCCATGTCGGCAATACCCACTCGGCACTGAAAAATTCCTCCAAAAAAAGAGTCGAACTTGGCAGGCCAAGGTGCATGTCTTTCATGAATGACAAATGAGATGAGCGTCAAGTACTACAGCAAGCCCCACTTACCCACTCGGTCAACTTTAGTTATAGAAAGCTAGTGCACTTATTTTCCGTTTCAGAACATTTTTAAAAAAAATAAACATTTATTTCACATTTTAAAACTTAAAAATAAAGTAAATGAAAAATAATTTTTAAATTTTTTTTGTACCGTTTAAAAGATCTTAATGAGATCTATCAAACAAGATCAATATTGCTAAAAAAATTATTTGCATAAACACATCATTTTTAAGCTTGCAATTGCCTTATTAAAAAATAAGTATTTAAAATGGGTTATGAAACGGGGCCGGTTGATGAGACCACGGCTAGTTAAAGAATAGATGAACATTATTCACCTCCGGTGAATATCATGAGGAGTCCTGCTTTGATTATCATGTCCCTCAAAATCCGGGTACGGCCACATATCAAAATGCACAACCGGTGCACCGACTGTCATGCGGGGCCACTGACTGTCACGCAGGATGTGGAGTGGTCCCGTCCGAGCTACTATATGTATGGTTGGTTCCCATGGCATTTTCGTATCATAATATTCTTCCATTTGTAAGACTTATTTTCAACATTAAATTGTTCAAAATCATACTTCCTCTGTCCCAATTTACGTGTTCCAGTTCTATTTTAACGTATTTAAAAAACTAGTTATATCTTTAAAGTGGTAATGAATTTTATATTAAATATAGATCTTGTTTGATAGATTTCGATTTGTTCTATAATTCAATATTTTCAAAATCACCTAAAATATTATAAATTACAAGATATAATTAATTAAAAAATGACACAAACTCTAAAAAATGACAAGTAAATAGAGACGGAGGGAGTATCAAAACGCTCGTTGTGTTGCTCTATTTCACCCCCACATCATTAGGGAATCCTTTTACTCCTAGTTTTGTTTTCAGAAAGTTTGCCCACACAGCAGATCTGTGCACAGATTGTGCACAGATTTTATTGTGGGGCCCACCACGGGTCCCACATAAATCATCCGAGCCGTTCATTAAATGTAAAACATTTTTTCAAGAGTTCCCGTAAAAAATAAGTTCAATCCGATACTTATAGGTATTCGATCCAACCATATAACTTTTCACTATCCGGAAATCTGAATGAAAAGTTAGATAGTTGGATGAAGCACCTATAGATATTGGATTGAGCTTATTTTTTACGGAGACCCTTGAAAAAATGTTTTACATTTAATTAACGGATTGGATGATTTGTGTGGGGCCCGTCGTGGGCCCCACAACAAAATCTGTCCACAATTTGTGCACAGATCTGCTGTGTGGGTAGAACGGTTCTTTGTTTTTTGGGCAATGGAAAATCCGTGAAAAAAAGAGTCGAACTTGGCACAGAAAGTCTACACACATACAATCTGTGCACAGATTTTTGTGGGGTCACCACGGATCTTACACAAATCATCCGAGCTGTTAATTAATGTAAAATATTTTTTCAAGGGTCTTCGTAAAAAATAAGCTCAATCCGATACCTATAGGTGCTCGATCTTACCATATAACTTTTCATTATCCGGAACTCTAAATGAAAAGTTAGATGGTTGGATGAAATATCTATAGGTATTGGATTGAGTTTATTTTCTACGGGAGCCTTTGAAAAAATGTTTTATATTTAATGAACGACTCGAATGATTTGTGTAGACCTGTGGTGGACCCCACAATAAAATTTGTGCACAAATTGCTGTGTGTGTAGCAGAACTCAACTTGGCAGGCCAAGGTGCATGTCCTCATGATTGACAAATTAGATGCGTGTTAAGTACTACGGCAAGCCCCACTTACCCACTCGGTCCACTTTAGTTATAGAAAGCTAATACAGTACTTATTTCCCGTTTTAGAACATTTTTTTAAAAAATAAATAAATATTTTATATTTTTAAATTTAAAAATAATGTAAATTAAAAATAATTTTTAAATTTTTTTTGCACCGTTCAAAAGATTCAATGAAATCTATCAAACAAGATTTATATTACTAGGAAAATTATTTGCGTCAATACATTAATTTTAAACTTAAAATTATCTTTTTAAAAAATAAGTACTTAAAAAGAGTTATGAAATGAGGCGGCCGGTTGATTGATGAGACCACTGCTAGTTAAAGAATGGATGAACATTATTCACCTCTAGTGAATTTCATGTGGAGTCCTGCTTCGATTATCATGTCCTTCAAAACCCGGGTACGGCCACTGATCAAAATGCACAATTCGGGGTGCACCGACCGTCATGCAGGGCCACCGACCGTCACGGAGGATGTGGAGTGGGCCCCGTCCGTACTGCTATGGTCGGTTCCCATGGCATTTTCGTATCATAATATTCTTCCATTTGTAAGACTTATTTTCAACATTAAACTGTTAAAAATTGGCTCATCTGGTTTTCAATTGGTGCATAATCCAAGCCACTGCATTTAGAAAGCGTCCGTTTCCATTTCTCACCCTTGATATATTGTTTTGCTCAAGGACCTCAAGGATATGCTGCTGGTCCATTAATGGAGTACTTTTACAGGATCATCACAAGTACAAAGAGGAAACAATGCATATGAACAGGAGGCAAAAAAAAACTTTAAAAATTCTGTAACCACACACAAACAAACACTCAAGGCAACTAGGCAAGCCACTTCTACAGCAGCTAGGCAGGCCTTCAATTAGGAGTTGGGGGAGCTGCTGTATTGGTCAAGGGGGCCGCTCTCCGGTCTCGCTCCAATAATCGGAAATGTTCACTTCAATTAAGCATGTTAATAATGTGGAAAAGAAAGAAACATGCAAGTGTGCCGATCTACTCAGGACGTAAAATTGCATTGTCTTGCTTTCCTTATTTATCCTTCTATTCCTACTTGTATTAAGCTGATCCAATTGTTGGAGGACAAAAGGGGTGCAACTTATCCCCGGACTATGTACTCTTAACTTAACCTCCCATTATTCTTCTTACTCCTACTTTTAAAAAGGCAATCTTATAAAATTTACACCAATCAAGCAAAGCAAAAGAAAGAGTGCATGTGCACAAAGCTACAAATGGTTATAATTACCAAAAAAAAACACACCCACTTCCCTTGCCCTTTTCTTGATAAGTCACTTCCCTTGTCCTTACTTGTCCTTTCCTAAATACTCCACGAAATACGACTGCTTACCATGTGAACCAAACACTCCCTGGCCTCTGTAAGTTGTAACTTAGCTGGAATGACTAATGCCTTGTGGTTTTAGTTGCACCACGTACAATTGTCCAATCATATTTCCCTCCGAGCAGCAAAAAAGTTGGGCAAAAAAAAACCAGGCACACTCTGCAGCACAGTAACTACCAACTTTTCGTACAAATGGGCATGTGATGAATGTGAAATCAAAACATGAGTTTACAGTATTTATGAGCACATGAGATGAGAGAAGTTTTGATTCTGTAAATTCTCAACAAGAAAAAACTTGTGAAAATCAGTTACTATAAGAGGAGAAGTGAGAACTTAAGAAGAGGAAGAAGAAGAAGAAGAAGAAGAAGAAGAGGAGGAGGAGGAGATAAGGGTGGTGATGAGAGGAGAGATGTGGGGACAGTTTGGTTCAGCCATTGCCAGCTTCATGTGCATATGGGCAATGGTGAATCAGTACTTCCCTCATTACCTCCGAGCCTCTATCGAAACCCGCTTCCAGAAACTGGCCAACTACTTCAACCCGTATGTTCAAATCACCTTCCACGAGTTCTCAGGCGATCGCATGAAGCGCAGCGAAGCGTATAAATCCATCGAGAACTACCTCGGTTCCAGATCAACAAAGCAAGCGAAGAGGCTCAAGGGAGATGTCAGTCAGGAAAGCCATTCTCTAGTCCTCACGATGGACGATCACGAGGAGGTTACCGACGAATACGAGGGCATCAAGTTCAAGTGGGCTTCGATAAAAACCATTCGCGAATCGAAGTCGATCTCTTTCTCGCCTCCGCAAGACGAGAAGCGAAGCTACAGGCTCACGTTCCACGCGAAACACAGGAAGACGGCCACCGAGACGTACCTCGATCGCGTGCTGAGGGAAGGGAGGGAGATCGGGACGAGGAAGCGGCAGCGGAAGCTCTACACCAACAGCCCGTCCGATAGCTACGGGTTCAAGAGGACGATGTGGAGCCACATCGTGTTCGAGCACCGCGCCACGTTCGACACGCTGGCAATGGACCCGAAGAAGAAGAAGGCGATCATGGACGATCTCGTCACGTTTAGCAAGGCCAAGGATTACTACGCGAGAATCGGCAAGGCGTGGAAGCGCGGGTACCTCCTCTACGGACCCCCGGGGACCGGGAAATCGACCATGATCGCCGCCATTGCTAATTTCCTCAATTACGACGTTTACGATGTCGAATTGACGGCGGTTAAGAACAACACGGACCTGAGGAAGCTGCTGATCGAGACGTCGAGCAAGTCGGTGATCGTGCTGGAGGACATAGATTGCTCGCTCGAGCTTACGGGGCAGAGAGAGAACAGGGATGAGGAGAAGAAGGAAGAAGGACAAGAAATTAAGAAAGATGGTGCTCAGGAGAAGGAGGAGAAGAAGAAAGGTGGTGTCACGCTTTCTGGGCTGCTGAATTTCATCGACGGCCTGTGGTCGGCTAGCGGAGGGGAGAGGCTCATCGTTTTCACTACTAACCATGTGGAGAAGCTGGACCCGGCGCTCATCCGGAGGGGGAGAATGGACCGGCACATCGAGATGTCGTACTGCGATTTCGAGGCGTTTAAAGTGCTGGCCAAGAATTATCTCAGCCTCGAATCGCACCCTTTGTTTGGTGCGATTCGGAGTCTGCTGGAAGAAATCGACATGACTCCTGCCGATGTCGCGGAGAATTTGATGCCCAAGACAGTTGAGGAGGATGCGGGTGTTTGCTTGGGAATCTTGATTGAAGCCCTTGAGAATGCCAAGGCAGAAGCAAGGAAGAAATTGGGTGAGAAGGAAGAAAAACTGGAAGCTGAAGCTGAGCAAGGCCAAGAAGAAGAGAAAGCAATGTTTACCAAAAAGAAAAAGAAAAAAGAAAAAAGAGAAAGCAATGGAAAAGGGTGGGAAGGAAGTGAATCTGAAAGCTGAGAGAGAACCAAAAGAGAAGGAAGCATGAGGAGGCGGAGGAGGAGAAAGACCTACAATCATGTCATGTCACTCTAGTTCTATTTAATTAGTATTAATTTGTGTGTTTTTATCTTAGAATTTAACTTCTGAAATGACTTGTTAATGGAACTAATGCTTATTTAGAGATGGGTTTTGAAATGCTTGTGACTCGGATCAGGGCTTGGACAAGTGTGATCATCTTAGGGAAATGCATAGCCTCAGCAAAGAATGTATGATCCAATAGAATAAGAGATTTGTCAGATTTGAGTGTCAACCAAGTAGTTGGACGAGGCAAAGGGGTAACATTTTCAGGGCCCACCAAAAGAAGATGGAGTCAAGTCTTTTCCCTGCCTTTGTTTGGAAGTTGAGGAAAGCGTGGGAGAAAAGAAGAGAAAGGAAAATGGTAGAAATTGATAGGAAAATGAGAGGAAAATTGGACTATTCACACTTGTAGATTTTTCTATTTTTTCTCATCTTTCTCTCCAAACCAAACAATGGGATAGAATTTTTTTTTCCCTTCCTTTCTCTTACTTTCCACAAGTTCCAAACAAAGCATTTAGTGGGATGATGTAAAGCAAATATAATTATCTAATAATTCGACCAAAAACTAGTAATAGCAAGAAGCAACATAAAAAGAGTTCGCTAGTGGCCCTGCTCTAATTACTCTGTACTACCCAAGCACTAAAAGTAGTTTTACGACTTATTTATTTATTTTTTGTCTTTATTTGAATTTTTTTTCTTATTTGTTAGTTTTGTGCCAAATTTTCTTAACTTTTTGAGACGAATTGGAAAAATAAACTTTTTTACTTTTACCCAAATATTTTGAGAAATAACCACTAGAAAAAGGTTAAAAAAGTCAATTTTTTTTTGCTAAAAAGTGGTTATTTTCCAAAATATTTGGGTAAAATTAAATATTTTTTATTTTTCCAAGACGAATCGGAAAACCAAAAAAAAATGAGGCACAAAACTAACAAAATGCAAAAAAAATTCAAATGAGAATAAAACCAAAAAAGTGGAAAAAGCTGTTGGTGGAATGGGGGTTACATGATAAAGATGGAAATATTTGCCCTGTGAGGGTTGTAATTTGCGAGTAACTGATAAGCATTCAATAACAACTACTACTAAACATTTTAGAATTGAATTCTTGCTAATCAGATTGGACAAGGAAAATGATACATAAATGGAGTTACCTTTTGAAGATTTCAAATTAATATTTTTGTCACTTCAAAAACAGAAAGTCTACCCACACAAATCATCCGAGCCGTTCATTAAATGTAAAATATTTTTTCAAGGGTTTCCGTAAAAAATAAGTTCAATCCGATACCTATAGATATTCGATCCAACCATATAGCTTTTCATTATCCGGAAATCTGAATGAAAAGTTAGATGGTTGGATGAAGCACCTATAGGTATTGGATTGAGCTTATTTTTTATGGGGGCCCTTGAAAAAATGTTTTACATTTAATGAACGGATCGGATGATTTTTGTGGGACCCTTGGTGGGCCCCACAACAAAATATGTACACAATCTGTGCACAGATTGCTGTGTGTGTAGAACGGTTCCTTCAAAAAATACAAAATGCCGAATTTGTAAAGGTTGAAGTTTGAGACATCCAAACAAAAATACACTGGACTGGATGGTTAGGTAATGAACTAGAACTTTGCACTTATCTGAACTAGAACTTTGCACTTTATCAGAAGTGTTGCACTACACATCACAGAATAAACTGCAAAGGACGGGCTTTCAATTATCGGGATGGGAAAAACTATGTGTACTTGAAAGATTAGACAAAGCCACCTTCGTCATCGAAAGAAGGGACTAGCGTATTAACCCACACCTACAATAATATTTCTGAAACCATGCTGAATTTTTTAATTAACAACCTACACCTAAAGGCCGAGAGATTATTTAATATTCTTGGAGCACACGGGGAAAGTGCCATTTGTTTGTTTTTCAATGGAACAGAAACTTTCCAAAGAGTTAAAGGCAATCTATCACAAGTGGTATTAAAACGCATATTAACGTGCGATTGAGGAGATGTCTGAGAGATCACGTTAGCACCAAAGGATATTGAATAATGTTTTGGAGAAGGCCTAAGGATGAAGGCGGATTAGTGGAGCCCGCCATTACTAACTTTATATGGGATGAACTAATTTTCTGATTTGACAGCATGCACATAAATTCAAAAGCCTACCAACCCAAGTACAGCCTACAAGGAAGCTTCACTCCTCTGGCCTCCATTGAATTACTTTGGGGGCAAGGAAAAAAATCAAGGAAATTTATTTTCACACTAGCTTTTTTATAATTCACACTTTTTTTTTTTATCTTTACCGATATGAATTTACAATATGACTCTTGGGTGTATGAATTTACCAACCCACGTACAGCCTCCAAGGAAGGTTCACGCCTCTCGCCTATATTTTCTTGGTTCATTGGTCAGGAGTGTTCGGAGCAATGTTCGCACATTTCAATTAATTTTTTCCTTGGTCCAATAAAAGGCCATTCACGCTGAAACTAAGACCATGTTCGTTTTGGGTCTACAAATCCAAACTTTTCTATCTGCGCGTAGTCCTCAATTAATTCTCTTCAATGATTACACTCACTTCTCTATTTATTTCTCTCTGCTCATTATCCCAAAAAAACTCCATCAAAATCCAAAACAAACATGTTTATGAAATATATTCTTGTTGCCTAACCCTAAAAATCAAATCCTAAATAATTGTGTGAAAAACAAACTCACCAACTAATCGGACTAAAAACCTTCGGACAGCCTCTTGCCTATATTGAATTACTTGGGGAGCAAGGGGAAAAAACATCTACCTAGGAACATTATAAAAACAGTTTCGTAAACATGTGTCATTGAATGCTGTAGTTGGAAAAAGCCAGGGAGGAAAAAACTCACAGAGGGTTAAAAGGAGAAACTGCCCAAAAGTTCTGGGAAACTTCAGAAAAGCCTATTATCATATATTTGACCAGCTGTCCAAGTACGAAAGAAGACAAAAGTAGCAAACGTCAGCCAAATTCTAAAACCAATGCTCACCCACTTTTTCTCAAGCTACAAATGCAACTTTAAAACACGCTAAGGCTCCGTTCCAAAAACCTTCTTAAAAAATAAATACTTATTTTGCCACTTCTCAAAGAGAATAAGAAGATTTGTTCCACAAAATTCAAATAAGCAGCTTATTTCACATTTTCAAACTCAAAAATAATGTAAATGAGAAATAATTTTTCAATTTTTTTTGCACCGTATTAAAGATCTCAATGAAATCTGTCAAGCAAGATTCATATTGATAGAAAAATTATTTGCGTAAGCACATGATTTTTGAGCTTGAAATTATCTTCTCAAAAAATAAGTAATTGTTCAATCTTTTCAGGAACAAGCCTTCTTATTACACAAAAAATAAGTTCTTATTTTGTTTCTGAAACGGGGCCTAACTTTGATATAATTGTGTTCTAAACCGTTCAATAGGTCAAAAAGCATTCACATGTAATCAATACAACTGGAGTGGAGTTTAAAAGTTGTGTTTGTGCACGTTTCTATTTTTAATGCCAACGCGGCTTTTGACATCTACATACATTTTTTCGGGGATGCTACCAATTGTGTGTAAATCGTGTTGGACCACAATTCTAGTCTACCTGCTATGGTCCTCTTCTGGGCCCACTGGTTTTTTTCTGGACCCTATATATTTTAAAACTTTTAGGTACCACGTGGTGCTCACTTAGTGTATTTGGACAGTTCATTTCAATTTTGGCCAACTTAGGCACAACGTGGGCACGGTTATATGATATCCATTCGACATCCGAAAATTTCTCCTTTATATCATACTATGATACCCTAGAGTCCAGAGCAGGCAGAAAGAGTAAACTACTCCATATGCTCAATCATCGGAGAAGGAAGAAAGAAAGATGAAGATGATGGGAGAGTCTTGGGCAGAACTGGGATCAAGAATTGCCGGCCTAATGTTTGTCTGGGCCACAATCCAACAGTTCTTCCCGCACCAGCTCCGAGCCTATCTCGATAAACTGAGCGACAAACTTCTCGGAATCGTTTACCCGTTCGTTCAGATCACAGTCCACGAGTACACCGGCGGCAGGCGCAACGAGGTCTACGCCGCCATCGAGAACTACCTCGGCGCCAAGTCCACCGCTCAAGCCCGGCGTCTCAAGGCCGACATGGTCAAGAACAGCAAGTCTTTCGTCCTGAGTTTGGACAAGAGCGAGGAGGTCACGGATGAGTTCAGAGGTGTCAAGCTCTGGTGGGTTTTGAAGGAGAGCGTCCGGAGCCCTACAACTTTTTCCCTATATCGCTCTGCTCCGGACGAGAAAAAGTATTACATGCTTTCGTTCCATAGGAAAAACAGAGACATTGTCGCCGGGGCGTACTTGAGTTATGTCATGGAAGAAGGGAAGGCGCTCGAGCTCAAAAACCGGCAACGGAAGCTTTACACGAACAAGCCGAACGACAGTTGGGGCTGGGAAGGGAAGCATTTGTGGAATCACATAGTTTTCGAGCACCCGGCGACGTTTCAAACTCTGGCAATGGATCCCAAGAAGAAGCAGGAGATTATCGATGATTTGATCGCTTTCGGCAAGAGCAAAGAGTATTACGCAAAGATTGGGAAGGCTTGGAAGCGCGGGTATCTGCTGTACGGCCCGCCGGGAACCGGTAAGTCCACCATGATTGCGGCCATGGCTAATTTCTTGAACTACGACGTGTACGATCTTGAGCTGACGTCGGTGAAGAACAATTCGGATTTGAGGAAGCTGTTGGTGGACACGTCGAGCAAGTCCATTATCGTGATCGAGGACATCGATTGCTCGCTCGATCTTACGGGTAAAAGGAAGAAGAAGAAGAAGGGGAAAAGTGGGGAGGAAGAACAGAACGACCCCCTCGAGGCGAAAGAGGAGGAGAACGAGGGAGACGACGGAAGCAAGGTTACGCTTTCCGGGCTGTTGAACTTTATCGATGGGATTTGGTCTGCCTGTGGTCCGGAGAGGATAATCATTTTCACGACTAACCACAAGGACAAACTCGACCCGGCTCTCATTCGGAGGGGGCGAATGGACATGCACATCGAAATGTCGTATTGCAAATTCGAAGCGTTCA
The DNA here is from genome assembly GCA_014282245.1 of Rhododendron simsii. Taxonomy (NCBI): domain Eukaryota; kingdom Viridiplantae; phylum Streptophyta; class Magnoliopsida; order Ericales; family Ericaceae; genus Rhododendron; species Rhododendron simsii. Next base: position 3,538,832 of record CM024962.1, read on the forward strand.
AGGTGCTGGCGAAGAATTACCTGGATGTCGATTCCCACCCTCTGTTCGAAACCGTGGGCCGCTTGTTGGAGGAAACAAGCATGAGTCCTTGCGATGTTGCAGAGAACTTGATACCGAAGACGGCTTCGAAAGAGGTTGAGACTTGCTTGAACAACCTGGTTGAAGCTCTCAACAAGGCCAAGGAAACTGCGAGGTCGAATGCCGAGAAAGAAGCGAAAACGAAGAAAGTATCGGCTAGAAGATATGGTCATTGGATGAAGATGATTGGGAAGCTCAGGAGGAAAAATGAGGACTGAAAATAAAAGTAACGACGATTGTAGATGATATTAATTTCTTGTTTCCTTAACTCGTTGAAGTTACGAAACAAGAATCTGCAATTCTAATGAATATTACAATGTTGTTTAATTTTAGGAATTATATTAGCCCAATTCATCACTTCACACTCGTCCCGAAAGAATTGACAAACTGTGCTACAAAATGAGCCATGGCCATATCGGACATTATTCCTTAGAAGCTTACACTAGGTGCTAACCACGCCATTGATGCGTGCACCGCTGTCTGTAACGCAAACAGATGCGAAGAAACCGTAAGAGAAAATCATATCACAAAACACTCAGAAATCGGAATTATTTTCTGCGCATAAGAAACCACAAGAGTACTACTTCCCTTCCCCAGAAATCAGAATTATTTTCTACTCTCACACCTCAAGAACCCTTTTCAAAAACCCAAAGCGAACACAGTGAAAGGAGGGATCAACACTCTACTAAAAGGTGCATCATTAATTCTGTTTGAAACTAACTAAATGCAAAGTTGCAGATTACTCTCAATTATGTTATGCTCACGGAAAAACAAAAAAAAAAAAACAAAAAAACTTATTCTTTGTAAAAATTTTACTGATTATAAGTGGATTTGAAATTTGAAGTTTTATCACTTGCATTTTTGACAGGGAAGAATATAATTAATGTCATCGATCAGTTCAGTTAAAATAGCATAAACAACTACACGATAAGCTCCCACTAGTGACACCAAAGCTTAGTTGCAGGGAAATTCAAAAGTGGTTGTGCTCCCGAGATGGGAACTCGAATCGGCGCTTCCGAGCGAGACGGGAGCACACACTGCTAAATAGGATGAGAGTTTCCACACTACTCTCAAGGAAGATGTTCGGACTTGTCTTTGCAAACGTATGCAAAGAAGAAGAGAAAAATAAAAGAAGTATGAGAGATTTAGGACTATCGTCTCGTATTTGACTTAGCTATAGTCCATAAATTTGATATAAAAACCATATTTTGGGCCATCTTTCTCACTCATGTTTATACATAACAAATACTCATATATACATGCTCCTTTTGGCGGAATCGGCGCTCCCAACTTAGGATCTTCTATGCTCTTGCACTTCCACTGCCGGTCGGTCGTTCCTGCTTCGTGCAACTAAGCACCGAAGCAACTGCTAGGTAATGAACTTGGGGAAAGACCACCCGGCCCCCATGGCTTTCCTTCTTTCCCAATGTCCAAGTCATTGGGTTAGGTGCGTCCATATATTTGTGTCCGTTTCTGTGGATAGTATAAATTCCAACAATAAAGTTCCATGATCTTGTCAGCTTCGGAAAATGACTTTGGCACAGCATTTGTCCATTCTTCGTACACTTGAGCAAGGATGGGATCAGGGGGTTTAGTGGCGGCGACCGCCACGATAAGAATTTTAAAAAATGCAATTATTATATGTAAAAAAAATAATTATGCCCAACTTATATAGTCTCGTCACTACTAAATGTTTTTAGTATACATTTCGCCACTGTTAGAGTAAAATTCTGGTTCCGTCCTTGCACTTAAGGCAATTGAAGGTAACTTTTAGCTAGAATTACACATACATGACGACATTTCCAAAACAGAGGTACCGAAGTTGGATTATTCCAATCTACGCCCAAAGGGTGTAGGATAAAAGGCCGCAAAAAAAGTATTAATATTCGAGAAATGTATATTGATATTTGTAAAAGTGTATTAATATCCGTACATGCTCCGTGTGATATGCATTGATATCTGAATTTATTTGAAATAATTGGCATATTATCATCTGTCTATTGGGCGGAGGTTAGCAATACCGTTTCCTGTGTAAATCTAACTTGTATGCCCCTAAAGTTGTACCACTCATACAACATACCAGGCCACCAGTCATTTGATTGTTTCCACGTCGGATAATCGACGAGTGATTCAGAGCGAGAGAAACTCACCACTAAAATGACAGGCATTCCAATCTTTCCGATGGATTGACACGGACCACACCTAACTAGCAGTCGAGAAGAACACCCACCTAAACTTGTTTTATAGACATAACAAATTCGTAGCTAGGCAGCAAGGAAGCAAGCTGTTTGCTCAAAAAACATAACGTGCCCTTCAGTCAGGAAACGTTGTGTGTAGGTGCATGATGTGGGTGTGCCAAGACTGGACATGGTACAAATGGATTAGGGAGTCATGGTGCTCTGATCTGACTTCTTGCAAGCAATTGCTTCACAACATTTTGGGAAAGGCTGTGAGAATTGGTTCAGATTTACCTTACTCGTGAAGGACTTAGAATTTAGTGAATAAAAAAATGGACAAGAAATAAAAGCCACTTGTATTACCGTGAATGAAGTGACAAGGTACAAGAAAAAGAAAGAACAGTGACTTAGTAATATCGGAATTACAAGTCTTTCGTGAAAATGCTGACAAAGATAAAGTGCTGAGAAGCAAAAAGATTGATATTGAATGATGAGGCCCGAGCCATGGGCCTGCCCTGTTTTCTCCTATTTATTCAAAAAAGCTAAAAATATGTACCACCGTTGATATTGGTGGTAACTCCCTTGATTGATGCCATGTGGCCTTTTGAATCGGTCAAAAAGTGACATAACTTCTATTTTTCAAGGCCTTCTCCCACTTTCAAGCATGCACGAACCATTTCTGCTATAAACATGGCTCACTCACACTCCATGTAGCAATAACTTCCTAGTAGCCATCACAGTGAAGGACTATTCCTGAATATGCCCTGAAAAGTGTCAACCATCCCTCGAATTTAGGCTCTGTGAATGCGACACTGTTTGGGCTGAATTAGCTCAAATCAATTGACAAATAATTGTGTGCGGGCGTGCCAAAAAAGAAATAACTTCAAAGAAGAAATTACTCTTTTCAAAATGATTTGAAACAACCAATTTCAATCAGGCGATTGTGTTATCCGTCCGATTACCTCAACTAAGAGGATTTTTCCTTAAGGTATCAACCAAATAAAAGATTGACGCGCTTCGAAATCAGAAAAGATGATTGAACACAAACAAACCTGAATCTAATCAAAGGTAAGTTTGTATACAAACACTCTTAAGATTCTATCAAGAATAATAAAGAAATGCAAGCACACTGAATTTAATCAAAAGCGAACTTGCAAACAACTATTCTTTGGTAAGAAAAAACTTAAAGGAAATAAGAGAACTTGAATTTAATCGAAAGTAGTCTTACATGCAAATAAGCTTTCAACTTACAAAAAAGACCCTATTCTAAACTAAAAACTAATCTAAGATAGATCTCTGAGCAATCATTTTGTATGAATTGTCAGATGATATGGATTTTTTGTCGTTGTCTCTCTTCACTCGCTTCTTCTATTTATAGACGCTGAACCTGCCTTCGATCCCCACGTCTTCGATTGATATCCATATTGGCCGCATAAATCGGCTGAGAGGGGTCTTCAAACGGTTACCTTGATATTTCTAGAATTCTTTCCCTCCTGCATGCTTCGATAATGGTATTCGTGGCTTCATGCTTAAATAACGGTTCCCACTTCCAAGCAACGTGGGTTAGTGTCACACGTCTGGCTCAGAATAATTCCCTGCAATCATGTCTAACATTCATTATAAACCAAGACAGTAATGGTACCGTTCGATGTTTCCAAAGATCAATCAATGGTTTAAATCAAACTGTTTTCAGAATCATCCTTAATTATTGCCCAAACGCCGTCGGTTCCAATCAAAACGATACCGTATAGTACTAAAACAACATCATCATTAAACCCCGCAATCCTCTGTATCTTGGGTTCAATTAGGATGTGTTCTGATTGGTCAACACACTATTTGGTGCCACGTGTAACTTTCTTATTGGGTGGCATATTTTAGGATGTAAACACACCCCCCGCATTAACATTTTATTTAGGCTAAATAAATGTTAATGGCACACGTTCTCTGGCCATGTCCCTTCAAAACCGGACGCATGAAGCATGATAGGATTCTATTCCCATGCACGTCTATTGAACTTCCCAGAGATAGCTACAATTATTTCTCTATAAATGGCAGTTAATGATAGGGTTTAACGAATCACATTACCCTTCATAAACCCTTTCGAATTCGAGTTTTCCTTTGTTAAGAAATCTTGCGTTTATGGATTCTCTTCCAGAAATCAATCTTATCTTAGACAATCTCAATTGCCAAACCCCTTCTCCTCAAATGTCTCCTTCAAACTCTCCTCAAATGTTGGCAAGCAAAATTCTTTCGGATCGAACATTCCACACCCCCAACCCATCTCTCACAGGTTGGGACTCCTCTTTAACCCGTTCGAATTCGTTCGATGGGTCCAACTGGGGCTCATGGGAAGAAAACCCTACTAATACCAACACTGGCACCATTCTGGTCCGGTTCGATCAGCCCGATCCTACACCCCATAAATTTCATCACTTTCGAACTCTGTTCGCAAGCCAATTCCTACCCCTGAGCGGTAACGACACCGTTCACATGGGTATGCTCGAATCCATCTACTCCTCTCTCAAATTTTCCCCTTTCTTGAAACAAGAGGAAAATTACCTGGGGCCCGCCCCTTACTGCGACTTCAAACGCATGGCCCAAACCCAACAGTCCCTCTGGCTCACAGAGGTGCAAACCCCACATTATCCAGCTGACTTCGAGGAAACCAACAAGCTGGCTCCTCTTCCTGAAGAGCCTGACTGGTTCACTGAGGTGAATAACCTTGCCATCAATACCCCTCACTTCCAATGGCAATATGGTTATTCCATCTACCCTGCTGACAAAAGTAAAGCTCTACAACTCCTGGCAGCCTTCTCTTTCCTGGATATTTCTATCCTGGAAAAACAAGTCCCACTAACCAATTTTAAGTGGGCTTGTGAGACACTGGTGCTATGTTCCATCCCCTCCACGGTTTCCTATCAAATCCACTGCTTCCTGGACTTCTTACCAGTGATCAAGTCATGGCTCGAAGCCAATACCGCTGCGTATTGCTTCGATCAAACCCTTCAAGACTATGCTCTTACTAAGGAAAGGATTGAGAAGCTGCATGACCAAATCCATAACTTCACTGCTGAGTCCTTCGAAGTGGTGCCTGGCCATGCTGATAAAAAGCTTCGAAGGCGCTTCAAAAGGCAACAAATGAAGCGTCCAACAAAGGAGGCTCGGCTTCGAAGGAAAGCCAAAGCTTTGGCGCTCCGCTTTAGGCCCCTGCTGGAGAAAAAATTGGAATCAGACGCCAAAGAAGACATGAGGAAAATGGAACTGAAATTCCTCCACTTTGCTTGGAACAAGTTTCATAGCCTTGTTACTTGGTCCTTCCCTCATTACTTCGAGAACAAGAAAACCACTCCTCAGCACTGAGGCCCTTCGAAGGCCTAATTTGTGCCTCTTTTTTTTAGGAATTAGCCTTTCTCTTTTGTTCTTTTGTGTTGTTTTTTTTTTTGTAAATATGCAAAATTCCATTTCTGTACTATGGTAGTTTTTCCCTTTTTAAATGAAATTCCCCCTTTTTTAACAACACGCTGGTCTTGGGATAATTGCCAAAATAATAACAATCCCAACAACCCCAAATCCTTCTAAAGTTAAAAAAGAAACATCAGCGGACCCCAAGAAGTAGGCCCACTACAGGCCTGGCCCATTTGCATAAGTATAAAAGCGGAAATGATTCAAACCACCACATTACATTCCACGCATTCAAATCTTCCCAAAAATTGAACCCCTCTTCTGTTCTCCTCTCCTCTCTTCTCCGCAAACGTCGAATTCCACTCCGAATTGATGGCTTCTTCCAGTCAACCAATCGTAGAACACCCCACTCCTTCTCTAGCATTGAGGCGGTTCGTATCCGGAAAATCCCAAAAATTGAATGGAGATTCATATCTCGACACCAGGGTTTTCATTCCAAACCCTAAAGAAGAAGGTACTTTTATTTTGGGCCCTCAATTTATAGGAGAAATTCCTGCTTCCCTTTCTCTTTATTACCCTCGATTGGGAGATGCTGAAATTCGAGCCTGTTCGGACTGCGATTGGCAAAACTTCCCAAGAAAATCCTTTCCCTGCTGGCCTACCTTAGACAAGGATTGGAAAATTTGGACCACCAGAATGCTGGCTGAAAAATCGAATGCCCTAGAACAGGTGGGGCTAAAAAACATCATCACCCTCCTTCGAAGGGGGGTTCCTCAGAATCCACCCCTAATCCAGGCTGCCCTGGCTTTTTGGGACCCTTCGTTCAATTTCTTTAGATTCAACTGTGGCATGATGGCGCCCACAGTTTTAGATGTTACCCAGATGCTGGGACTTATTCCATATGGTCCTCAATTCGATCCCACCAAGGACTACACTCCCCCTGAGGATTTCACCCGTTTAACTGCCACAAATGGAGCCTTTTCCCATTTTTACAACAGGGAAAGGAAATTAATAGGAGAGGTGTCTGAGACTGAGTTTTTTGCTTATATACTATATACCCTTTGCAAGTACATCCTTTGCCATTCTGGAAAAAGGGTAATGAGTGAGTTCATACCACTCGCACTGGCATTATCCAGAGGTGAAGAATTTGATTTTGCCTCTTACTTCCTTGGCCATGTATACAAGGTTGGATCTGACTTCTACCAGAAGGGTTTGAACTACTCTCAAGGAGGACCCCAATGGTTTATTCAACTGTGGCTTCATGCCTATTTCCCTGAGTTGGGCCCGTTTAAATCACCCATGTCGCCTGCTAACTCCCTCGAAACACCCAATATTCATGGTGACAATTACGCTCAACCAGAGGCCAGTGCAAACTCCACATTGGTGTATTATCTCTGCTTCTTCTCTGGCCTTGCTTCAGATAGGAAATGGCCAAATCCATTCCCAACCCCTATTGGGCCGGCATGGCTTTTTGAAATTTTGACAGATAGACAAGGAAAGTCCTCTCGAGCCCTCCAAGCATGGAGCAACATTCTCACGGGCAGAGAGATCTTTATATCCTCGTCGAACCCCTCCAAATCCCTAGCACATGCAGAGGTATACTGCCCTGCACAATTTGCTAGGCAGCTCGATTTCGTTCAAGACATACCTATTCCATTTTGTGGCCTTGCCAATATTTGTATGTCTGAACGATCAAGCATTTCCATCGAGCATTATCAAACTTGGTTTGCTCAGTCCAGGAATTTATTGAGGAAGACTGTTGTCCAAGAATTCAAAGAACCTGAAGTGTGTACTACCCCTGCATTCGATGATTGGTGGCACACCAATTGCTCATTCCTCATGGGGTGTGTTCCCTTTAAGAAATTCCTCGAAAACATTAGGTTCGATCAGTCTGAATTTGGTCATAAACGACACAATGACTCCTCCTCCTTCTCTTCAGACAATGAATTTAGAATGGCTGGAGGGATTGAAGACATCGCTGCAGGTGAGGTTGAACAAGAATTGTCCCCTACTGACGCCTCTCCTATTGCAATGATCATCCCTCCTCCTTTACCAAAAAGACAGTCCTTGAGGCAAAAAAGAGGTACTTGTTTCTAAATTGCATTTTCATAAAAGACAAACCTAATTGCCAAGAGAACTGAATTGTAGGTACAATCTCTCCTTCAAAAAATACTTCGAAGAGGAGTAAAGCTGCTCCTTCTCAACCAAAAGAAATAATCCCTACCAAACGCTACGTTGAGCCTTCATCTAAACTCCCAGGTTTGCTTCCTGTGCCCTCTAAACGTCTTTTATATTTCTTAATCATTGTTTAATTGAGTCATTTTCTCATTTACTTTCTTTCAGCTTCCAAAAGAGTTCGAACCACCAAAAGGCGCTCCCAAGTTTCTTCCAGTGATGAGGAAACTGAAACTGACAAAGAGAGCCTAATCCCTAGGGGTAAGTCCCTCCTTCATATATAATAAGTGTCTTCTAAGAACTCTTTCACCATTCTGACTCGTGAGTTCGAACTAGGCACATCAAAAGCAACCGCAAAAGAGACTCTTTTCTACGAGAGAAAAGAAGTATATTCCCAAAGATCTCCAATCCCAGGGAAACCTTCTGGCTCAGAGGAGGTAAGGCAATGTATACTCTAGTTATGCATACATTTATGTATCTCTTATGTTTGTGACTCATGGTTGATCTCTGTGTAGGTTCAAACGGCACCTCCAGTTGAGGCACTGGATTTATCTCTTTCTTGCCTCCAACAAGAAGTGACAAAGCCTTCTCAGCAAATGTCAGAGGACGCCTCCTACAAGGTATCCTCTGAATATTCATCTCTTCGAATTATGAAAGAATTCATTTTAACTTACATCTCGCTTTTCTAGGTATCTCCTATTCAATCCTTCTCCGTGAAGAAAGACATTGTTAGAAAGGATGTTGACATGCAAACCCTGCTGTCACTCCTTACCGAGCCTACCTTTGCACAGGCCATGGCTAATTTGGCTTCTTCGAAGATTATGAGGCCACTCCCAACTCATAAGAGAGACTTCCCTCTGGCTTCGAAGAGCCATTTCCTCAGAAACGTTGGGGGACAAGACTCAAACTTGACTCCCTCTTCTTCAAATCAGGTATTCTTGTCACCGAACATACTCTGCCTCTCTTGTCTCTTAATCTATCTAATCTCAAATTATGATCTCTATACAGGTGACAGAAGTAGCCCCTATTTCTGGCAACGAGCCTACATTTTCCTCCTCTCCAATTGACTTACCCCTAGTGGCTTTTGATATATTTCTCTTCAAAAGTCAATTGGAAAAATTTTGTAACCAGATTGCTGATCCCATCCTTCCTACCTTTTCGAATTCTCTAGAAAGCCTTCAACAACTTTTGAGCTCCTCCATGCCTTCTGACTTACCTTCCTTTAGAATTAAATATGTTCTTTCAAAGGAAGAAGTTCTAACACTAAAAAGTCTTCTAAAAACTTTAAATCATTTAGGACTTCCTGCTTTGATTGAACATAGTTTGATTTATCACTTCGAGGTATGCTATCAGGCCCTGTCTCTTTCCCAAGGACTCCCTTCTTCAATCAACTTCACTCTTCAAGAACACCTTAAGCAATTTAGTGAATTGATCGCTTATAATCACTTCTTGTCTGAGAGCATTGGCACAACCGTTGAAAAGACCAAAAGATTGGAGGCCAAAGCACTTGAGACTGCTTCTCGTCTGTCTCTTTATCAAGCCCGAAGGGATAAACTTTCAGAACTTGACAAGAAGATGAAGTGGTTACAAGAAGAAATGAAGAAGGTCAGGGAAGAGATAGCTGAGGTTTCGAATGGCTTTTCAGAGCTTGAAGACGAGGCATTACGGGATGAGTCAACGCTTCCACAGCTTATTCCTTCTCTTCGAGAGGAACAGAAGAGGAGAGCTGTCCATACTTCACTTTTGGATGCTAACTCCAATTCTCTTCGAGGACTAGTAACCATCATTCGTGATGTAATAAGCCCCTTTTTATAACTTCACGCAGCTTGTACTTTTTTATTTCGTTCAATTTTATTTTTGGGATAAGTACAACTGTAATTAAAATCAACACCAGTTCCTACTTTTCCTTGCTCAAAAGCTTACTGTGCCAACTCCTCACCTACCGTATCTTAAAGAGTCATAAATGACTACCTACTAGTATAAATAGAGGTCTCTGGGGAAAGAAAAACTCACAAATCATCTTCTTCACTTCTCCTTCCTGTAGTAACATCCAAACCAAACTTTCCAGTAAGGCTACAAGAAAGATAACCATCATGAAGCCTCATCCCGTATTTTCGAAGAAAAACTTCGAAACATAGCCACATCAGCCCTCATGATATTTCCTTTGAACCCTAAAGCCCCTAGGTATAGACACATCAGCACTCATGACGTGTCTGTACCGGGCTGTTGCTTCGAAGACAAGAATGGGCTTTGAGCTCTATCTCCCTACCAATGGAGCTTGTAAGGAGATAGAATCAGGTCCCCATGAAGCTAGGTTCAAGTCTTTGTATCTCAGTTGGTTGATCCCTAGAGATCCTCCTCCATGGTATTATTAGGCCCTAGATAGGTTCCCCAATGTAACCTTCTGTGTAACTGTGATGAGCAAAGAAAATATCTACCAATGTATCGATCTTATTCTAATGGCTTTGACCAATAAACTGGTGTTCTTAGCCATCCCTTTCTATTTAATGTTATTAATGAAAACATGATAGCATGAAGGAAGATACAAACAGAAACCTTCCTTCCAGGCATTCTTTTGATACTGTGCTTTTTACTTCATGTCTATTTATTACTTTTGCTTCGAAGTGTGTTGATACTTCGAAAACTAATCTAATGTAGTTCCAATCGTTCCAACTAACTCATTTAATTCCAGTAGCTTCTTAGCCGTCTCCTCGTAAGTTGTAAAAGATCATATACTCTTGACGTATGATGCCTAACGCTCTCAAACCCTTCACCTTCCAGGCTTTATGCGTCTTCAACCAATTTAATAATGGTAATAAATGAGACGGATTCCCCGTATTTCTTTGGGTTATAAATACACCTAGACGTCAATAGATCACAGTATCTCTTTCAAATAAACAAACATGGCTGAGAACCACCCAAATCTTGCTGATCTCATGAGTCAATTGGCCAACCTGACTAACATGATCATGGAGCTGAAGAGGGATGTCCACGCTGAGTCCCAGGCCCTTCGAAGTGAGATCGCTCAGCTTCGAAGCCAGCTGGTGTGTGTGGAAACAGCTTCACGCCTCTGCTTGGCTAGGACCTGGGATGATCTTTCGACCGTCTTCTCGGCCCATGAGGCAAAAAGTCCCCCAGAGGGAGGATCCTCTTGAAGATTCTCCTTTGGGACTATGGAGATCACCAATGGTCTTCATTTTTGCTTTTGGACCAGAGTTGGTCCTCTCTTTTTTTGTTCAGACCTACTTGGGTCTGTTTTGTATTTAGACCTGCTTGGGTCTTTTCTCTTTTTTTTTTTATTAATGAAATGGAACTTTTGCTTGGCTATTCTCGATTCTTTATAGCTTCGATTGGTAGTATGGTAACTTGGTTGTGACTTCGAATGCTAATAAGGTAACTTGGTTAATCGTGACTTGTATTAAAACTTTTATAGAAAAGCTTTTAACATCAAACCACTCAAAACTAAATCATCCAGTCAGAACCATACCAATATGCAACCAAACTTATTTACACTACCTCTTGTGGAAGGACTCCCATATGGAAGGAACATAAGCTTTCAGATGCCTTCCGTTTATTTTCCTTCGATGAACATAACCATTCAAATTTCTCAAATGATAAGCTCCCCCTTTTAAAACCCTATGGATTTGAAAAGGCCCATTCCATGTTGGTGCCCATTTTCCTAATCCATCCTTTCTAACTCTCCTATCCCTGATAGGGAGGATAACTTTCCATACGAGGTCTCCTTCATCGAAGCTTCGAAGAGCCACTCTTTTGTTATAGCTTCTAGCTATTCTTGCCTTTTGTAGCATAATCTGGTTTAAGGCTTTTATTCTAGCCTCATCAATATCTTCCAATTCCATATGCATGGCCTGATGATAAGATCCTGTGTCTAAATCGTTTTGATATGCTACTCTCTGGGATCTTACAGTGATCTCCATGGGTAGCACAGCGTCATGTCCATATGTTAATGCAAATGGTGTGGTACCTGTACTAGTCCTCTTTGTATTCCTATATGCCCATAACACATCAAGTAATAGATCATGCCAAATTTCTGGGTTTTGATCCACCATTTTTTGGATCCCCTTCTTGATAATTTTGTTAGTTGATTCTGCCTGACCATTGGACTGAGCATAATAAGTACTAGTATATATTAATGAAATTCCATGGTTCGTGGCGAAATCCTTCACCAATCTTCCTTCGAATATGGAACCATTGTCCACTGTTATCGTTTGAGGACTCCCAAACCTGTATATGATCCCCTTTATGAAATCTATCACGTGGGTTTGTTTGACCTCCTGATAAGCTTGGGCTTCTACCCATTTTGTGAAATAATCAGTAGCTACTAGGATAAATTTATGCTTTTCCAATGAAGGAGGATAAATCATCCCAATCATGTCCATAGCCCATCCCCTAAAGGGCCATGGTTTTATTACATATTGCAAATCTGTAACTGGCAAATGCTTGAGTGGACCTGTTTTTTGACAGGCTTGACACCCCTTTGCATAATCTATACAATCTTTGAGGATGGTAGGCCAATAATACCCATACCTCCTTATTAACCATCTCATTTTTATGCCAGCTTGATGTGCTCCACAGATTCCTTCATGTACTTCAGCCATTACTTTAAATGCATTTACCTTGCTCAAGCATTTCAAAAGAAGGCCATCCATTCCTCTCTTGAATAGCTCATTGTTATACATTATATAGTTCATTGCTTTCAATTTGGTTGCCTTGTCTGTAACACTGTCTGGCTTGGTTAGATATTCAATCAATGCTTGCCTCCAATCAGCATTTCGATTAGTTAAAGCATCAACTTTTAATACTTCGAAGCCAATCAACCTATTGCGTAACATAGGCAGGGATTTCCTCAAAGTTAATTGACAAAATTCCTTTTCAATTTCTGATAAAACTTTGTAGCCAGATGCTCTTTGAGCTATTTCGTCAGCCTCTTCATTAAAGAACCTAGGAATATAAGTTAAAGTAAGCATATAAAATTGATCCATCAGCTTCTTAGCATGTTGATAATAAATTATCAGTGCTGGACTGGTACATTTAAACTGTCCATTTAGTTGGTTAATCACTAACTGAGAATCTCCAAAGATTTCAGCAACACTAACCCTTAATTTAAGCAAAATTTCTAGTCCAATAATCAATGCTTCATATTCTGCCTGGTTATTGGAACATTGTCCCTCACTGAGTCGAAAACCATATTTGGTTTTCAAGCCTTGGGGGGATTCCAGAATTATGCCCACTCCAGCCATCTGAATAGTTCTTGATCCATCGAACCATAATTTCCATGGCCTGATTTCAACCGTACTAGCCTCCAACGCTCTTGGTGCCTTATACTCATTTGGATGATCGGCCAAAAAATTGGCCAATGCTTGGCCTTTTATCGACTTTTGAGGCACATACTCAAGACAAAACTCAATTAAAGACACTATCCATTTCCCAATCTTCCCACTAAGCACTGGTTTAGAAAGCATGTGCTTAATTACATCAGTTTGAGAAATAACATAAGTTATTCTAGGCAACATATAGTGCCTGAGTTTCTTAGAAGCATAAAATAAAGCTAAACATAGTTTCTCTACTGCAGCATACTTGCATTCACAAGAGTTTAAAAACCTACTAAGATAATAAACTGCTCTTTCCTTGCCATCCTCATTGTCTTGAGCCAACAGAACTCCTATTGAGTCTTGTGTTGCAGCTAAATACAACTTTACTGGCTTTCCTTCAATGGGAGGCGCCAATACAGGAGGGTTGGCTAAGTATCTTTTGATGGCTTCGAAGGCTTCATCATGCTCCTTTGACCACTTGAATTCCTCCCCTTCCTTCAGTTTCAACAAAGAAGAGAAAATTTTAGTTTTTCCTGCAGTATTAGATACAAATCTTCGAAGGAAATTTAATTGACCAAGAAACCTTTGCAACTCCTTCTTAGTAGAAGGTGGTTTAGCCTCAATGATGGCCTTAGCTTTGTTCCTGTCAACCTGTATTCCTTTACTGTGAACTAGATACCCTAAAAACTTCCCAGCTGATACTCCAAAAGCACATTTTTCTGGATTTAACTTCAGCTGATAGCGTTTCATTTGTTGAAATGCCTTTTCTAAGTGTTGTAGATGATCCTCATCAGAGTTTGACTTCACAATGATATCATCTATGTAACACTCCAGAAAAGTTCCCACTAAATCATGAAAAATAGTGTTCATTGCTCTCTGATATGTGGCCCCAGCATTCTTTAGCCCAAATGGCATTTTAACCCATTCGAAGATGCCAATGTTACCTGGGCAGGCAAATGCTGTTTTATGCACATCTTCTTCTGCTATGCAGATTTGATTGTACCCTGAATGCCCATCTAAAATAGACAATATCTTGTGGCCAGCTGAACTGTCCACAAGTGTATCCACATTAGGCATTGGGTATTCATCCTTAGGAGTCGCAGTATTTAGGTTTCGAAAATCAACACAGATTCTGATAGTTCCATTCTTTTTAGGGACTGGAACTATATTAGATAGCCATTCGACATACCTGGCTGTTCTAATGAAGCCTGCATCTAGAAGCCTTTGCATTTCCTTTTTGACACCTGCAATAGTTTCTGGACTCATCTTCCTGGTTGGTTGTTTCACAGGTTTGAATTGTGGCTTGATAGGTAACCTATGCTCCACCAATCCCCTGTCCAATCCAGGTAGTTCCTTGTAACTCCATGCAAAGCATTCCTTATTTGCTTTCAATAGTGCCACCAACTCAGCTTTCATACCAGGTTCGAGCTGTTTATTAATAAACACTGGATTGGGGTTTTGTTCATCTCCCAACCTTACTTCCTCCAACAGATTTTGTGATTCAACCTGTTCCTGAGAAGTGAGTTGGATTTCTTTCACATGAGGGTTATTGTTCTGCATAACGTCTTCCCATATGTTCTCTTCTTGGATCTTCTGTTCGATCCCCAGAGCAACATACCTTACTAAAGCCAATGAGTTGGCTTCTTCTTCAGCCTCTCTCTTGGATTTACATCCAAGCAGCATCATCTTTTGGGGTGTCTGATTCATAGTCAACAGTTTGTTTCAGCTTCGATTTCAGCTCTGCCAATTCCCCCAGTTCCATCTCGTTGGTTGGGTAGGTGGCTGCTTGAAGTAGTTCACTCAAAGGAACTACATCTGATTTGTACATTTCTGCTTCAGCAAAATTTGCCGTGGCACCAAATGGATGTGGATCAGCTTTGACTCCTTCAACACCCACTTCTTTGCCTTTGTCATACTTAACAATCATTAATTCCTGATGCATAGAGGAAGGAATACATCCGTTAACATGAATCCAGTCTCTTCCCAATAAAGCATTATATTTAGCATATGTGTCAACTACAAAGAAAGCAGTATCAGTTTCTATTCCACCTACTGCCAATCTAATGGAGATGATTCCCCTGGCATGTTGGCTTTCCCTAGTAAATCCTGCAATGGATGTGCTGGTTGGAATCAATTTTGCTTTTCCTTTTTCAAAGTTTGAAAAGGCAAAATGTTCACCGCAGCCCCATTATCCACCAAGATTCTGTTAAGTGGGACTCCATCAAAGTGTGCGGTGATATACAATGGACGCAAATGTTGTCTCATTGCATTAGTAGGTAGTTTAAATGGATATGAAAGTTCCACATAATTTAAATCTATTACCAAGGGGTATTCAGCGTCGGACATGGAATCTGACATGAAACAAGCACTTTCTTTTGAGCTTACCTCCAAACTTTCTTGATTCTACTCAATTTCACGTACCAAGTTCTCGCCCATCTCGATCTGAGATACTTCTTTCAAGTCACAGTCGTTGCATATGATATTTAACTCCTTATCACTCAGAGTTTCTTCAGAATTCTCTGGCTCGCTCAAGTTCGACCAAGCAGTATCTTGATCTTTGAACATCTGACCATTTGAAAAGAAATCCATAGAGCTTGGATAAACCATATTAACTTGTACTTCTGGCTGATCTCCAAATTGGATTGTAGCCACTTCTTTGATTGGTTTAACTGCTTCGGTCTCCTTAGCACCCTTCTTTTCGAATTCTTGTGTCGATACCTCCATAGGGGAAGAGGTTCCTTCCATCCCCTGTTGTTCTACCACCATGGCCTCGAGCAAACCAGACTGATAACTAGCCAGCGAGTTAGGAGAAGGCGGATCAAGATCCTCTTCGAGCATAGCAGAGGCAACCTTTTTCAAAGTCTCCCTCTCGTGATACTGGGTTCGAAACTCCTCTGGGTCCCTTTCAATCCTGTCGAACCTTGGATTAGGTTTTGCTCGTCTGCCTGATTCTTCCCCCGTTGAAGATTCTCCTGACTGGAAGAGCGTATACTTTCTCTGGAGCTTTCTCTTTTGAGTTCTTGAGAGCAATGGAACCATCTGTGGTAATTGAGACTTGGGATCCCTAATTAACACCCAGTTTCCAGAGTTCGAAATTGGTGGCTTGAAAGTTCTGCTCTCATTCCTGTTTGAACCTTTGTATCCTTGGAACAAATCAGGTTTAACTTGCTTCAGAAACCAGTCAGGAACCCCTTTCACCAAGGTGAATTCCTCTTGTTTGGCCTCTTCTTGCGCCTTTGATGTCTGGCCAATATTGGCTTTCTTCGAAGGTGGCAGCTCCCTTCTGTGGATAGCTGGAACAGGGCTAGTAGGCATGTCCCTTTTTGATGCCAACCAAGACTTGCTGTCACTTGGCTTTGCTTGAACTGGGGCCATTCTTTTCATTCCCATTTCTTTTGGGAAAAAACTCACGCCCTTTCTATCCAAGTCCTTGAAAACCAAATAGTTGGCCCTGCATCCTACACACAGGCACTCCAAAAATGAGGCTTCTAGCATAGGCAGGTGATTATTACCTGGGAATTTCTGCAAAGAAAAACCATCATTGGCTCGCCTATAGGAACTTGGCCTCATTCCCATGCCTCGAGGGTGGCCAGCGTATGGCTTGCCCCTTCCATATTGAACAGTATTCATGTTCACTGGTGCTTCTTTATCCTGCCAATATTTCTTGACAGTTCGAGCCAGTGAGGAGGGCACACTGGTGTTGACCTCTTCTACCTTTGGAAAAGGCACTGCATCTATCCCCATAGTCTTTTCAGGGAATTTGATTCTTCCTTTCTTGATTTGTTCCTGAATCCTGTCACGAAAAACATTACAAGATTTAGTTGAATGAGACCAAGAATCATGCCATTTGCAATAGGTCTTTCCATTCCTTTCTTCCACTGTGGGCAGTTTCACATTCAAAGGCAGCTTAATGATTTTCTTTCTTAACAAGAAGTCAAAGATCTCATCAGCTTTAGATATATCAAAAGAATATACTTTAGTAATTTCCTTTTGTTTGAACTTCTGCCCAAGAGAGACATTCTTTTGAATTAAGGGCTCACAAACACAAGGATCGTGCTCTATAATTTCAGCAGCATCTATTTCATAATTAGGATCCCTATAGTATGTTGGGTAAGAGGAATTATGCCTATCCATATCTTCCTCTAGCAGTGATTCATATCTAGCAACTTTATAGGTTAGATCTGCAAAGTCCCTAAACTCTGTAGAATCAAACCTCTTTCGAAGCTCCCTTTCTAAACCATCTTGTGCTAATCTCACAAACTCTGCCTCTGGCAGATGGAGTTTGCACTTGGTCTTAGCCCTTTTGAACCTAGATATGAAATCTGCTACCTTTTCATCCGGTTTCTGCTTTAGCCTAGCCAAGTCTGCCATAGAGACTTCAGGCTCAGCATTAAAGAATTGTGCATGAAATGCCTCTTCCATTTGAAACCAACTTGTTATCGACTCTGCAGGCAAATTTGTGTACCATGCAAAAGCTGGCCCAGACAAGGAATTTGGGAACAATTTCAACTTCATGAAACCATTCTGAGCCAAGTTCTTACATTGGGCAGAAAACCTAGCAATATGTTCTATAGAAGATTGTCTCCCATCCCCATAAAACAAAGTAAAGTCTGGGATTTTAAATTCTCTAGGGATCTGAAATGTTGTGTCAACCCATTCTGGATATGGTTTTCTATAGATTTGAGGTTGTACCCCCCGAGTTCGAGGCCCACAAACTTCTTGTATGAGATCCATAACTTGGTCTCTTAGTATTGGGTTGCCTACAAGGAAATTTTGTTCTTGATTTCCTACTGGTGGATCTGGTTCTACCAAGTCATCTCTATGCATTTCCCTTATAGTGTTAAAATCCCCTTGGTTTTCTCTGGGAAGTCTCCCATACCAGGGTTGCTGCATTGGGTCGGCTGTAATGTTCACCCGAGCAGGCCTATGGCTTCCATAAACCGCTGTGGTGGGATTTTTGGTATTTGGAAGACTTTGACGAGAATGCTGTGTGTTATCCCTCGTTTTCTCAGGTCTATAACCTCGTTCTAGCTCTACATCATCCTCCCATCCCCCAAGTGTGGGTTCGAAAAGAGGATTAACGCTTTGCCTGTCTCTGGCATTTCTTGGAATCCCAATAGGAATTCCATGAGATTGTTCTGGGATTTCGAAGACAGGCTTTGTAGGCTTCAAAGGCTCATACCAAGATTGTGGTATTTCCTTTGGATACATTTTTTCCTTACCCGTTCTAGACCTTATCTTACCCTGACCAACATCCTCTCCAAGCCTTCCTTCGAAGGGATTTTGGTGAGTAGTTGAATTAGCATGATTATCTAGCCCAATATTCCCTGGACTGTTTCTTGTTAC
The DNA here is from genome assembly GCA_014282245.1 of Rhododendron simsii. NCBI lineage: Eukaryota > Viridiplantae > Streptophyta > Magnoliopsida > Ericales > Ericaceae > Rhododendron > Rhododendron simsii. The sequence continues at coordinate 3,557,343 of CM024962.1, forward strand.
CTCTAAGTTGGGCAACCTACTTCTTATGCTTTTGATCATGGCTCTTTGGGTTTGAGCCATCTCTCGAAAAGCTATCATCATTTCTCTGAACATTTCCTCCTTATCGTGGTCTTTACCACTGGCTTGCCCCTTTTGGAAATTTGGAGGCCCTTCATAAGGAGGTACTTCATAAGAAGGCTCCTTATAAGGAAGCTCTCCCATTTCGGAAGCCAATTGGGGGAACTCATGATTCATAGGCGTTCCCTGTTCCGTGGCCTGTTCTGGCACAGCTTGTTCCTCTGGCACTTGACCACCAACAGGTGTCCCTATCTGTTTTCGAAGCCTTGGCATTCTGGCACCTTCGAGTCCCACCGGGCGTGCCAAAAATTGTTTGGGCTGAATTAGCTCAAATCAATTGACAAATAATTGTGTGCGGGCGTGCCAGAAAAGAAATAACTTCAAAGAAGAAATTACTCTTTTCAAAATGATTTGAAACAACCAATTTCAATCAGGCAATTGTGTTATCCGTCCGATTACCTCAACTAAGAGGATTTTTCCTTAAGGTATCAACCAAATAAAAGATTGACGCGCTTCGAAATCAGAAAAGATGATTGAACACAAACAAACCTGAATCTAATCAAAGGTAAGTTTGTATACAAACACTCTTAAGATTCTATCAAGAATAATAAAGAAATGCAAGCACACTGAATTTAATCAAAAGCGAACTTGCAAACAACTATTCTTTGGTAAGAAAAAACTTAAAGGAAATAAGAGAACTTGAATTTAATCGAAAGTAGTCTTACATGCAAATAAGCCTTCAACTTACAAAAAAGACCCTATTCTAAACTAAAAACTAATCTAAGATAGATCTCTGAGCAATCATTTTGTATGAATTGTCAGATGATATGGATTTTTTGTCGTCGTTTCTCTTCACTTGCTTCTTCTATTTATAGACGCTGAACCTGCCTTCGATCCCCACGTCTTCGATTGATATCCATATTGGCCGCATAAATCGGCTGAGAGGGGTCTTCAAACGGTTACCTTGATATTTCTAGAATTCTTTCCCTCCTGCATGCTTCGATAATGGTATTCGTGGCTTCATGCTTAAATAACGGTTCCCACTTCCAAGCAACGTGGGTTAGTGTCACACGTCTGGCTCAGAATAATTCCCTGCAATCATGTCTAACATTCATTATAAACCAAGACAGTTATGGTACCGTTCGATGTTTCCAAAGATCAATCAATGGTTTAAATCAAACTGTTTTCAAAATCATCCTTAATTATTGCCCAAACGCCGTCGGTTCCAATCAAAACGATATCGTATAGTACTAAAACAACATCATCATTAAACCCCGCAATCCTCTGTATCTCGGGTTCAATTAGGATGTGTTCTGATTGGTCAACACACTATTTGGTGCCACGTGTAACTTTCTTATTGGGTGGCATATTTTAGGATGTAAACAGACACGTGTCCCACGTCTCCAAACGACTTCCTTTAAAGCTCAACTTGATTGTAGACGTTGATTGAAAACCGAAATCCCCTGATGGTTGCCATGTGGCCCTTTGATAGGTCAAAAACTAGCAAAACTCCTATTTTTTAGGGACTATTCCCTGATTTTGCTTATGCCACTGACCATATTCAATTCAAAAGTGCTTCATTGAGGCATTAATGATTGATCCTCACGTATTTAGCCTTTTTAATGCTTAAAATCCAAGGGAATGTACGAATATTCTTTGAGAATCTGCATATGAATGCAATCAGACCCTGAAAAATCTCAACTACCCTGATAAGTAGGAGTTTGTTGCTGAATATTAAGGTAGGGCAAATCTAGTGTACCCTTGTCATTTTGGGATTGGTTCTTCAACCGTTGATCCTTTCGCACTTGGACTTGATTGACTTTGATTTTCTTGTTGACCAACCAAGCGGGTCCACTTGATTTTGACTCTTTGTTGACTATGAATTCGGGCACTTGCCATGTGGCACTCAATAATTTGCTCTTTCCAAAAGTACATAAATGGGCGTAACCACAAGCAGTGGAAGAAGCAGGAAGAGAAGCAAAGATCAAATATGGCGACATATAAAAGACTTGTTTGCAACTTAGGGAAATGCATAACCCTCAGCAAAGAATGTAGTCCATAGAATAAGAGATTTGTCAAATTTGTGGGCCAACCAAGTACTATATTTGGACCATGCACACTAAAAAGGGGCAACATTTTCAAGGCCTAGCAAAAGAATAAGATCAAGTTTTTTCCTTAATGGAATGATGTGAAGCAAATAGAATTACCTAATAATTCGACCAAAAACTAGTAATAGCAAGAAGCAACATAAAAAGAGTTCATCAGTGGCCCTGGTCTAACTACTCTAGTACTTTGTCGACGTTGTGCCCCGGGTCCATCCCCGTTCTGATCTAATCCTGGTCTCTTTCAATCTCTCTCCCTGGGTCCATCCTCGTTCTGATCTAATCCTAGCCTCTTTCAATCTCTCTATCATAGTATTAGGAATATCTTCCGAGCCTCTACTATCATACGAAAATATTTGCCCTGTGAAGGTTGTAATTTGGGAGTAACTGAAACAGATAAAGCATATTCAATAACAACTACTAACATTCTACTAGAATTCTTGCTAATCAGATTGGACAAGGAAAAGGATACGTTAACGGAGTTACCTTTTGAAGATCTCAAATTGATTACTACTTTTCCATTTCGAAAATACAAATGCCAAATTTTTAAGGTTGAAGTTTGAGACATCCAACAATTATACTGTGAAACAAACGAAAATCAATTGAGTCACGAGGTACGTTACGCTGGACTGGATGTTTAGGTAATGAACTCGAATTTTCACTAATCAGAAGTGTTGAGCGACACCTCACAGAACAAATTGCAAAGTGCGGGCTTTCAATTATCGGATATTTTCATGACGGAGAAAACTGCATGTACCCGAGAGATCAAGTGAGACAAAGTTGCGGACACCATTGTCATCGAAAGAAGGGGGTTGCAAATACTAACCCACATCTACAATGTTGCAAAAACCATGCTGAATAAGTTGTTGAGAAATATCAAGCTATTTTTTGTTATGAAAAAGTTTTTACTGGGTATGTGAGTGAAAAAGTTTTTGAGTTGATTAAAAAAAATTTATTGGTTGAAACCAATTGGTGAAATCTGTCAAATTTTAGTGTTTTTTTTTTTGTTAGTGGACACAAAACAACATAATGCGTCAAGCTTTTTTTTTAATAATTTTTGTCGGTGGAAACAGGACCTGAATGACAACCTATATATATAACGCAGAGAAGGCCAAGGATAAGGTGGATTAAGGGTGCCCGCCATTCTTAACTTTATCTGGAATCAAGTAATTTTCTGATTTGACAGCATGAACATAAATAGAAAAGCCCACCAACCCAAGTACAGCCTACAAGGAAGCTTGAAGCTTCACGCCCCTCGCCCATGATGTTGTTGGTTCGACAGTTAGAGATGTCCGAGTCAACATACACAAATTTAAACTAATTTCCTCCCCGATCCGGTTAAATACATGTCATTCACAAAATACATTTTTACGGCCAAGTCCTAAGAATAAAACCCTAGACAATTGTGTGAGGGACAAACTCATCAACTAATCGAACTAAAAACCTTGGGGGCAACCCCTTGCCTATATTGAAATACTTGGGAGAGGGAAATTTTTTTTTTAATTAATTACTCCATAAACATGTGACATAAATGCTGTAGTTGGAAAAAATCACATAGGGTTAAAAAGAGAAACAGTCCAAAAGTCCAGGGAAACCAATGCTTACCCAATTTTTGATTTGGCCAGCTGTCCAAATACCAAAGAAGAAAAAGTAGCAGAAATTTGCCAAATTCTAAAAGCCAATGCTTACCCAATTTTTCTAAAAACTAATGCGACAAACACAATTTTAAAACGAAACTCTAGCTCAATTGCGTCCAGAATTATTTAATGTAACGAATAGCACCGATGCAGCTATGTGTTTTAAAGTTGTGTATATGTAGACATTTTTATTTTTAAAACCAATGAGGTTTAAGCGTCCACCTATATTTTGTTGCGGACGCAACCAATTGTGTGTAAATTAACCATGTTGGACCACGATTCTAGTACCTGTTATGGTCCTCTTCTGGGCCCACTGATTTTCTTCTGGACTCTATATAACAATACCCCTGACCAAAAACCAGATGGCGATCAGTGAGATTGACAGAAACAAACTACTATAGTATATGTTCAATTATCGTAGAAGGAAGAACTAGGATCAAGAATTGCTGGCCTAATGTTTGTTTGGGCCACAATTCAACAGTTCTTCCCATACCAGCTCCGAGTCTACATCGAAAACTGAGTGATAAACTTGTCGGAATTGTTTACCCGTATGTTCAGATAACAATTAATCCATGAGCACACCCGCGGCAGGCACAACGAGGTCTATGCCGCCATCGAGAGAGCTACCTCGGCGCCAAGTCCACCGTGCAAGCTAGGCGTCTCAAGGCCGATATGGTCAAGAACAGCAAGTCTTTTGTTCTGAGTTTGGACAAGAGCGAGTGGAGGTCACAGATGAGTTCAAAGGTGTCATGGAAGAAGGTGTTAAAAGTAATTTACTCACTTACCTATTTACTGGTTTCTTTAGTATAACTATTCAATTCCATTTCTTGATCGGTTGAGAGCCGTTGGATTCGCTTCTCTATACCCGTTGGATGCCGTTGCACACCCATACTGATTTTATAGTGGAATTCTTGGTTGCAAATGGGGTACACCACGTAGTACCCTTCGCGCGCATCCGAGCCGTCCAAAAATACAACTGACGGTTCAAAATAAAAGTACCAAACAGATTTTAAAAAAGAACAAAAAAAGAAAAAATTGTGTTTCAATCTGAACCTTTGATTGGATTTTTAGATAGTTCAGATATGCGCGACGGGTACCACATCAGCCGTATCCTATTTGCGCCCGAGAATTGCTCATTCATTATGTGTATATATATCCATACCAAGTCAGTAGTTAGAGACACACACTTCCCAGCAAATGATTCTCTCATTGGAAAAGAAAAAGCCTTTATTCCTCTATCTTTCCCATTTCCAACGAAAAAATAAAGAGCAAGTGAATTAATCTTTCTTCTCCTTCAGTTCAATTCTTGCTCCAGAAAACCTCCGATAACATCATATGATAAACTTTGCTTTGATTATATATTTTACAGGTGATTTTGGAGTGTCGGGCAGTTACATGTTTGTGAGTTTAATTTGTTGCACATAAAAGAACTCGAAGATCATTGTATCTTGAGAAATAAGTGTTATTCAACCATGTGCAGGAGGGAGTATATCGTTCCTAAGATTGTTAGAGAAAATTTGATGAAACATAAGTTAATTAGGGATAAAAAAGTACTAGTGGTATTTTGTTGGAAAATTAAGAGAAAATCAAGCCTAATTAGTTATATGTGTGCCGAATAATAAGTAAAAGACAGTAATTATACCGTTAGTGCTCTTAGTATCAAGGAGACTAAGTCAAGTGGGTTCAACCAACCCCTATGATTTCTCCCATGATTTCTAAGTACTGTTATGTATATACCTTCTTTACAAAACCCACGTAATTAATATAAAAGGTTATGTGATAAAGAATTCATCAATAGAAAATCTTAAATAAATATGCGAAAGGAAAATATTAGATTATTTCAATGATTACCTTTCCAAAAACTTCATTAAAACGGGTCCCAGTAATGTTCAATGTATTTTTCATAACCCACAGCATGGACCATCTGGACCGGAGAAGGTGGACTCATTAGAGTAGCTCAACATGCACTTCTTGTGCCAGATGTGACCCACTTCGACTGCATCTCTGCTAGCGACAATGATACATTCTCGACACCCGACGACGGAGACCCGTCGCGGCAGAGGAAGAGGGGCTGGCGGTGAAGTTACACCCAAAGTTAAAAACCAAGCAGAGTGATTAACTTTTCCTCTTCCCAAAGAGACCAAAACCCTTTCTCATCTTGGGAAGGAAAAATCATGGGAAGAAAAGCTATGGCGTCGGAAGCGGCTTTTTAAGAGGCAAGAAGACGGAAGGACGGAGAGCTCCGGCTCTACAAATGCCCAGAAAGGCTCTGTTATTTTCAATTTGCTGCATCAGCCTAATCCCAATCCCAATGATCAACGCTGTCCCTTTATTCATGTACTGCCCGACCAATTACTGTACATATCTGGAACCACAATCTTTACTTACTCCCCAAACAGCACCTACCACGCAAATCTCAAACACCGTCTTATCTGTTCTCCCCTCCAACTCCAACGCTTCTACTGGATTTTTCAACCTCACGACCGGCAGCAGTCTTTGATGTCGCCAACGGCCTCTTCCTCTACCGCGGCGATGTTTTCTATCGCCATGTGTCGAGAATGTATCGTTTCTGCTAGTAGAGATGCAAAAAGTGTCCCACGTCGAAGCGGATCACGATCTGGCACAAAAAGTGCATGTTGAGGTGCTCTAATGAGTCCACCTTATCCAGCTTGGATAGACCGTATTGGGGGTTGTGAAAAATACTTGAGCGTTACTGGAACCATTTTAATATTTTCCTTTCATATATTTATTTAAGATTAGCTATTGATAATGATGGATTATATTTATCGCATACATTTTAAATTAATTAGGGGGGTTTGTAAAAGAGGTGTATAAGTAACAGCTAGAGATCATGGGAAAAATCGTAGGTGTTGGTTGAACCCACTGACTTAGTCTCCTTGATACTAGCAGCACTAACGGTATAATTACTGCTTTTACTTATTATTGTTCGACACAAATATAACCAATTATACTTGATTTTCTCCTAATTTTCCACCAAAATATCAGTAGTATATTTTTATCACTAACTTACTAATGTTGAATAGAAGGGAAGGCCATCCAGCTCAAAAACCGTCAATGGAAGCTTTACATGAACAAGCCGAGCCATATTTGGGACTGGGATGGGAAGCATTTATGGAATCACATAGTTTTCGAGCGCCCTGCGTCGTTTTGGACACTGGCAATGGATCCTAAGAAGAAGCAGGAGATTATTGATGATTTAATTGCTTTCTGCAAAAGCCAAGAGTGTTATGCAAAGGTTGTGAACGAGGGATACATTTTCTTTTACGTTTTGCCAAGCACACGTACTGGGAAGTTTCTAACATCAAGTACACATTCACATCATTTATGCTCGGTTTACTGTTACGCCATCTCCGCCAACATAGCTACGAGTATTTAGACATTATACATATGCTGGATGAGGAAAGTTTTCGAACGGATCCACCAATCCGTTGTGCCCAAATTCCATACATGATGAATGCATGCTTATCGTAAGCTGAATTTAAGCTATTGCAAGGTTTTGATTTCCCTGTATTTTCATCTTTAACCTCTTATTGCACTATAACATGCATTGCCTCTTTTAGCTTCCCGAATCTTCGAAAAGAGGGCACAATGCCTAGATTATCCCGAGTGACCACTGTTAGAGATTTTCAAAATATAGGTGTTGTCGTTTTGGTTTTGGAAAATTTTCTTGTTTCCTTAGAATGCTTTGTTTTCCTGTTTGTGTGCTTTGTCCCACATTGGATAGTTGAGAGAAGTTGGATTGGTATATATTAGGAAACATTCCTAATATGAATAAACAATGATCAAGTGTGGTGCAGCCCTATGGTACTTCACACCAAACCGGCAGAACCGGTACACACGCACGCGCGCGGCGTGGGCTGTGGCGCTTTAGCGGCGCACTTTGCACGTCGGCGCTAGGCGCCTTGTAGGCGCCATTTCTTATTATGAGTTGGCGGTAAGATGACGCTGACGTGGCATGCCGCGTGTCTCACACGTGGCAGATGAGTCACACGGAACGGTTCCGATCGGGTGCAACTCGAGCCTACGGGTGCGTTGCTTCGTAGAGTTATGATCTCAGCCGTCCATCGCGAACGGGCACGATCCAACGGATTGGATCAAATCCGATTGGGTGTGAGCGAAACAGTACACCTGTTCGGTGTGACTGGGTGTGACTGGTCGATCTAGACCATAGGATCTGATCCAACGGTCAGATTAGATCGGGTGCGTACCTATCCTCAATGGGTGCGTAGTGGCCTATAATTAGACCACTACTTGTCAGAATCCAGGATTACACACCTATAATCCGAATTTCTCCCACATCTCTCTCTATATTTTCTAGCATTCATTCTGCGTTCTGTTTTGTTGCAGAAAATAGAACACAGTAGTTCTCGGTTTTTATATTCGTTCAAGCAGGTATTCTGTCCGTTTCGTTAGTGCAAATGAAAACGGAAAGAATTTCGAGTTTGGGCTTCGATTTATCTTGAAGGTAGATTTGCTGTAACCCTTTGCGTACCAACTGGTGGGGGCAAATACTGTCTTTAGGAAAGCGACATAGTCGTGACTCGAAGCGTATTACAAGTTTGGTGGAGATTTCGTCAACAGTACAGATTGCAGCGGCCAATTTTCCAACAACCACCAAGTTCTCCGTTGATCCTAAAACTCGATGTACATGTTCATTGAAATGCTTCACAGAGTGCACTAAAACAAAGGACCAAACTACCACGAAAAATCAGCGGAAAACTATAAAGTATGAACTAAGCTATGTTAGCAGATCAATATGCAATGGGCCAAGTCATGTACTAAAATCACAATGCTAGGTTTCAGGCTATATTCCAGGAGACTCACAAAGCCAGTTTCATGACCGAACCAAGACAGCGATGGCAGAAAAATGGAAATCACAATAACCCCAAGTGGTTTGGCCAAACGAATAAATGTTTATCATCCATGAGCTCATATGTTCGAATCCAACAGAGACCAAACATTTTAAAATTTGGGGCCACTAGAGGTTTTTCCGGTCGTTAGCTTCAGGGTCCCGGAGTTAATTGATGTACGAGCAAGATGGCCCGGGCATCCGGTTTTCATCAAATGAAAAATATGGAAAAGCAGAAAACAAAAGATACAGGTTCCTTATGAGGTCAAAAACGAAGTGCACTAACCTTGAACCTGGCCATGGAACAGAATGAGCCACGGATTGCACCAGAATTTGCAGAGAGCACACCAAAGGAGAATGTAGTAAATTTGAAATATTCCTCAAACACGATCGAGGACTCGATAAGCAAAATTCTCAGTCGCCTGTGAGAAGAGGAGAGGAGAGAGAAGGAGAGATCACTATGGTGTGTGAGACTGAGAAGAGTGAGATTCTGGTATGATATGAACTAACTACTACAAAATATTCTTTTGGTCTGTTTTTATTACTATCCAAAAAGTTTACATACACAACTCTAGACATATATGTATCCGGATCGGTTCTATTCATGTAGACCCATGTGCATCGAACAATTTCAAATGCAATTGTGTTCGGAAGAACTTGTCGATAAAGTGTCTGTTTGTAAAAATTCTAAGAGCAGATTCTGTCTAGAAAAAGTGGAGTGTCTGCGACAAGTTCTATAATTTGTCTCCTCTATCCCATCCTCAGCCCCATCTTTTCTAAAATTTATCTGACAATCAAACCTGCATAAGAGTAACTTTAACTGTTTTTTTTTTTTTTTTAATCCTCAATAACCTTAACTGGTTGATATCCTTGAAGCTTTGGGATTAAGAATAAATTAGTTTTTTAATAAACAAGGAGAGACACGAGGATTATTCCCCGTTCGGCTAAATAAGTCACTTTGGCTTATTTTTCATCTTTATTCAAATTTTTTTTATATCACTTGGTTTATCGTCAATTTTTTGGAGATTATTGCATCCACACGAAAAGAAGAATCTAAAAAGTAAAATTTTTTGACTGAAATTCAATTTTTTTTGAATAAAGATAAAAATAAGCCAATAATTCAATTTTTTCGTCTTTATTTTAAAAAAATTGGATTTGATCAAAAATTTTTAGTTTTTAAATCACTCTTGTCGTGAGAATATAATAATCCAGAAAAATTGATGATAAATCAAGTGATACAAAAAAATTGAAATAAAACAAAAAATAAACCAAAATGACTTATTTAGTCAAATGGGAATCTGAGCTCATTTCGTAGTCATTTTCTTCTCCTTTGTGATGTCAGTGCCTGACGTAGGAGAACTAGCTGCCCTTAATAAAGAATTAAGAATTAGTACGGAGAAATAGATTGGACAGCTATCACCAGCTGTAATTTACTAGCCATAGCCAATGAAATTCTAGCTTGGATGTTGACTCCCACACTAATCGATTCAATCTTAAATCCAGAAACTTTTAACTGGGAAGCATGCTGTCCCTTGGGTAAACATGCGTGTTGGTCCATCCAGATTGTTCATGCTCGGTAACAGACGGTTCAGAAATAATATACTAGAACGGTAAAAAAAAAAATTTCAACTCAGTGAGATCAGCTCCGCCCATGCAAACACCTCCCTCGGATGGAAGAAAATAAGACCCCGATATCGCGCTATTTTATAAGCTTCTCCTGATGGAAATTTTCATAGTAATACCTCCCGATATTCATTTTCAATTATCCATCAAAAAAGTTTTGTTTGTGGAGAGAGGGACAGCTTTGTACATTACCAGATGGAGTTTTGACTAGAAGCCTAAAACAATGTCGGCAGCTAATAATTACAGCACCACCTTAATTAACCAGAAAGGGGGAATGGATCTGCTGCTCAATTTTCTTCACGCCATCCTCTATATATAGGTGATCATATATGTATGGAAGAGCCAAAGAAATTGTTGTGCAGGTGAAGATAAGAAAGAAACATGAAAGGAACTACTGTCGCAGGAGGGATGATGCAGGGTGCAATGGTGGATCTCGATGCTACGAATTGAGCTTTAAGCATCTTCTCTCCTCGACAGAAGCTCATTCCAATTTCTTCGGTTTCAGATTACCATTCATTAACATGGAGGTAAGCAATTCCAGCTCTTGATCATATATGCAAATTTAAGATTCTTGTCAATTCGCTACTCACTGGGAATTGCAAATTCAAATCCGATTATGACTAAACTTCTGTCGAAAGCTTCTGAATCATGTCTTGTTCGTTTGAATCTTTGTGAGCTCTAACTAAATACTTAAACAAAGCCAGCCATATATTTCCTGTTTTTCCTTCCTTTTTTCATAAAAAAATTTATGTCAATCAGCAGGATACTACATACAAATCTAATACGAATCACATCTCAAAGTTCTTGTTACTACCGTTACAGACAGGTTTTGTTGTTCATATGCTAAGGGCTGGTAAGGTTTTCCGTGTTGTATCAAACGGGGACAGGACTACTATTGCAGTAGGGATGGTGTAGCGATCAATAGTGCATTGATTCGTATCCGTGTCTACAATTTTGTGAATCTTATCTATAGGGTTCGAATCTTTCTGGGTTGTAACTAAAACTGCAGTCCAGGATCTTGGTTCGTGGTTTGTCCATAAAATTGCAGTTCCATTATCTATTCCTTCTCAGTCTGCTATGGAAATAGATGGATTTGAGAAAGATTTTTAGCTAGCCATATCATTGTTCCTATTTTGTTGGGTTTTTTTTTGGGCTTGTCTATCCATAAGATACACTGCACAAACAGTAAAGAAATCACGTCACACGGAACAGTCGATTATGTAAGATCTTCTACTGCAAATCGACGAGTATATAACCAAGCCTGACAATCACAAACAACAGAGCACCACTCAAGAAAGAACCTCAAGCATGACAACCGTGAAGTACAAATCAAGATAGAACACCATTGACGGGATAAATAATCAGACCCTGACTTTGAGGTCCAACCTCACCTTTTGAATTTTACCCGACAGACAACTCAGGTCGGAACTCCTACCCGTAAAAAAGAAGGGGGTCTGAAGAAATCATTCAGTGAGCCAGCCCTGGACATGGGATGGAGCTCCAACTAGGATAGACCCAACAAGTCGATCCAGTTATGGCGTTGTACATCCCATCATAGATAACATCCAAGAAATTCATCATAAATTTCCTTGACAAAGAAAATCAGATAAAAGGCAGTTGAAGAATACAATCATTGATTCACTGTAAATAAATGGCCAGCCCAAAAACAATTGTTCTGAATGTACACTAGAGACAACAAACATGTGACGAGTATACCATCCACCTTTCAGATCATTTTAGTCATAGTTCATGCCCAAACGAAACTACCGACCAAGAATCAACAACCGGATATCCTCCCATAGATTTCCAGCAGTCTTTAGTATCCTAAAATTCCCATGCTTCTCTCATGGAATACGATTCACTTCCCAAGTAACTCCAACAGGAAAAGGTCCCGGTTTCTAATTCATTACTTCCCGCTGAGTCCCCAAAGTGCCTTGAGCCTACAAGTTGCATCATTAAACCTCTTAGCACTCATTTTTCTACATGTACTATTTGTACCCTATGGTGCCATCTTTCCTATGTGATAGGGGGCTCTTATCAAACAAGATTCCCTATTTGCACTGCCTTTGTCGAAATTGACCACCTGATAAAAGAGATTTGATCAGATTTTCCAACCTTTTTGCACCATCACCAGGCCTGAGAACTGTGATATCACCCACAACAGAGCAAGGATCAGTCCCATTTTCCCCATTCCCCACACACCATCCACCAGGGACCACCATTCCTCGACCACGAGACAGAAGCTCAGAATCAATCTTGCCAAGCACCGGATCATCGTGGTGAAACTTTCTTGCAAATGGGGCGTTACTATTGACCATTCTTGACATGTCAGCAAGAGAGAGGTAGTGGGGGTGCTGCTTGGGAGGGTTGTCCCATGATATGAAATGGAGATCGTTGTTTACAGTGGTGTTCTGAAACTCTTGAGCATTACAGATGACGGTATGGAAATAGCCTTCTGGTGAGGAGATGAAATTTGCATAGTACATGAGGACTGTTCGGGGTAAGTTGTCCCATCCCCATATGCAAAAGTCAATGAAAGGTCGAGAAAGTGCCACCCAAGCAGAACCTACAAATAAAAGAGAAATTTTCAGGAACCTAGAGCTGAATGGAAAGTGTAACAATCCAATGGGTACAAGATATATTCCAAGGATGCCGATAAAAAAAAATAGATATGTCCCAAGCAGTTACTAAAAGAGTAAATACCATTATGTTGACCATGCAATTAAAGTCCATTTGGTAAGTCGTGGTGAAAAAACATTGTTAAGAAGAAAAATGGCTGCAAAAAAACAAAGGACTCATTGCGCAAATTATTTCTAGCCTGCTCTCTCACTTGAGGACTTAGATTATTGGTAATACAGAGTAGAGAGCAACACTAAAGAAACAACATAAACAATAAAGTAGAAAACTAACTCATTCTGTCATTCACAATATCTTATAACTCCAGTCACACAACTAGAAACATTATAAAAAGTAGAGAATGAAAATAGTGATTCAATAGTCATCAGTGACACTCTAGGTGGGGATACTATGTATACAAGCTTACCTTTGACTTTAATTGCAAAAAATGGTGGCCATAAAATTCTATCCAATCTCATTTTTTACACCATGAACTTGTACAAATATACATAGAAAGGGCACAAGTACTAGCAGTCCATCCACCACAGTGGCTTCCATTTCTCCATCTGGTCAACCATGTCTCCCGGATACAAGCCCAACCCTCAGGCATGTCAAACACCTATATTTCCTCACAATGGGAACTTCCAAGTGTATCCAAACAAATTAAGGTGATTGTGAAAAAGAAAAGACCATCGCCGATCAAAAAAAATAAGAAAAAAAGACCATCTTCTCTCTAAAATTCAGGCACAAGGGGTTGCTGTCACCAACAAAGCTATAGCATAATGGACGAAACAGTGGTGTGGTCTGTTTGTAGATGTTGCACAATTAGAACCCAAATAGTATAAGTAAACTGTGTAAACAATAAGCAATAAAAGGGCAGCTTTCAAGCAACATGATAAACAGGTCTTTAAGGCATGATAAACAAGACATTTCTAGAAGTTTAAGGCAGGACCCAGTGTGGGGAGCAATATAGTCCTGTTCAATAGCCTTAACAGAGATAGAGAGGCCGAAGATAAGGAAAAATGGTAAACATAAGTACATAACACACGCATGCAACCATTTAAGGAAACAAACACGGTAACTCTGTAAGAGAAAGAAAAACATTAACTGACTCGTATGCTTATATGATCTTTCTGTAGCACTCAAAAAAGAACCTATGCTCTTGAGTCTTGACCACCATCTTATAATGCCATCATAAATAATCCTAGTCGTTATTTACTACCCCCCCCCCCCCCCAAAAAAAAAAAAAAAAATCCTAGTCGCTTAGGATTCCATGCAAAATAAGATATTTCTCTTGATTATTTCTAGTTTTCTCAGCACAGTTTTTTATGCAAATACTGGAAGGGCGTTGAAGGGAACACCCCTCATTCTCCCCTGCTGGTCTGCCAATGCTAGTGAACTCAAGTTTCCTGACAAGTAGGGGATCAAACTAGACAGCATAATATGAAACAAAAATATAGTGGTTTATAGGAAATCTTGAAAGTTCTGCGGGCAACTGACTCAACTCCATTGAGAAAAATATTTTGTTCTTCACAATCGTAGAAGGCAATCACAAACTAGGCTATATGCTTAGGAAGGTCTATGCAAGACAAAATATATCTTCAGCACAGAATATAGCAAGGAAAACAGGTTGTTGAAAAGGAGACCTCTATTCTTCTCCCTCTGGTGCCAACGCTAGTTATCAAACTTCTACTTAATAGTTAATAGCATTGTACAAATAGAGATGAGTGCCGCAGAGACCACAGAGCAAGAGGGAGCAGCCCCTGTCCGCTAAACTCAACTTAAAACTTGAAGGTATAACATTGAAACATGTGATCACAAATAACAGCAAAATGCATATAGAGAATAGAGGTTATAAAACATCTTCAAAGCTTTGTTGTCAACTCCATCTACAAAGAGAAAAGCGACTCGAAGAAGAATTCAAAGTCCTATAAGATAGTGATCATCTCAGTTTTCAGAGATATATTCATCACATCTGAAATTATGACATTGTGATAGCATTACAAGAGGCTTCAGTTAATTCAGAAACTAAAACACCATCTAATTGACAATTTTGAGTTTTCATAGAGAGCAGACAGTTTCAACAGCTACAGAAAGAACAACGTAATCATATTATGCTAGATGTTCAACTTCATACAACACCATTGAACCAAATGACACAAGTGTGATATAAAAAATAAGCCATTCGAGCGGACAATAACTGAGGCATCATCCATGACACATGGCAGAGACAAATCTTTTAAGTGATATCAGGAAATAGATTAGCACAAAAGCTACATATACCAGAAGGGATTGTATTATTTCCACTTGATGAGAAACTTCATCCAACTCAATCGAACCAGACACATGGGTGACAAATGACAAATGACAAATCACAAAGGAGAATCCACATACAAGCAGCCTCAATAAAAACTATAAACAGGGATTCAATACAGAAAAAGTTGAAGTATAAATCAGTAAATAAATGAGTAAAAGTTGTTATTTGAACCTGTAAATAGCTTGAAGGCTGTTGGGACACTCCTTCGCTGAGTAATCCAGAAAACATCAGATTTCTTCGACATATACAACCCTGGATCAACAATAACAGGTTTTGCTCGCTGAAACCTGCATAATTCAAAGCATACATTCACTCAAAGTCTACTCACCAGAATTAGCACAAAAGAAACCAAAGTTCAAAAAGTCCGAATTTCACATACGCTTTCCACCCAATATCACTTGTATGGTCAATGAAGTTAAGATCCCGTGGCAAGTACCAGAAAGCGTGAAGCAGATCTAGTTCATCACAACCCACAAAGTCATTAACCCAATGATTCAATCAAACAAAACCAGATCCTAATTAGCCCCTTTGGATTGTGAGAGACGGTGTGATAAGAAAGGGGAGCCTTTTCTCACCAAATCTCACCAGATAAAATATCAATTTTCTACTTTTCTCTCCATTTCTCACCAAATTACTCGATCCAGATGAGTGATTTGGCAAGAAACTCTAATCATTCCTTTTATGTTCTTATCAAACCCGTCAATCCAAAAGGGCTGTAATTTCAATCTAAATTTAAGACAGGCTCACCATCTTGACTAACAAGTGGATATTATCATCCAATCTCACCAAAATTTTTTTTTTATCATTTTTGCACTTTCTCTCCATTTCTCACCAAAATTACTCAATCCAAAATCCAAACGATTGATTTGTCAAGAAACTCTAATCCTTTCTTTCTTTCCTTTTCTCATCAAATCCCTCAACCCAAAAGGGCTGTACATCATCAAAACCCACTAACTCATTAACCCAATGATTCATTCAAACAAAACCCTAATCCTTTCTTTTCTTTTCTCATCAAATCCAAATGAGTGATTTGTGATGCATTACAGCCCAAATGAGTGATTTGGCAAGAAACTCTAATCCTTTCTTTTCTTTCCTCATCAAATCCCTCAATCCAAAAGGGCTGTAATGCATCACAACCCACTAACTCATTAACCCAACGATTCATTCAAACAAAGCCAAACCCTAAAATTCCTAACTAAACTGAAGAACAGACTCACCATCTTGAGTAACAAGTGGGTAATCCGCAGCACTCAGATTAATAAACCAATCCCACTCTCCACCTTCCCTCAACAGAATCGAGGCCGCGTGCAGCGTGTTTGCCACCATGGTCGGCCCCCGGTACGTCACCAGGTTCGCCTTCTTCATCACCATCACATTCCCAAACCTCCCCATCACAGAGTTCCCCCTTACGAAATCCAACAGATCAAGCCGCTCCTCGGGCGACGACTCGGCATCCAGGTGGACAATGTACCTATTATTCGGGTGGTAGAGTGCAAGAAGGGTTCTTTTAAGCATGTCGCCGTCCCCGGCCGAGCCGGAGACAAGGTAGGCGAAGCGGGGGAGGAGGGGGAGAGGGGAGATGGGGATCGGGCGGAGCTTTGATTCAACGAAGGTCGAGGCGGCAGAGGAGGAGGGGCGGAAGACGGGGAGGAGGGGGGTGCCGGCAGGGGAGGTTAGGGTTGTGAGGAAGAGGAGGAAGAGAGAGAAAATGGAGCCAAGGGCTAGTGGGAAGATCCACTTTTGTTTGACCGTTAGTGGGTTTCGGAGGTGGGAGTAGTAGCTCTTTAATCTCTTCATACCCTTGTGCCTCTGTATAGATATGCCTATGCTTGTATATTTTCTCTCTCTCTCTCTCTCTCTCTCTCTCTCTCTATCGTTGAATTGTGTGTAAATTGGCAGATGGGTGGAGTGGGATTTGGAATTGAAGTGGGATTGAGGTAGAAGAGTTGAAGGTTTGATCTGGGAATTGAGAAATGGAGTTTGGTACGAAAGAGTTGCAGAGAGAGAGAGAGAGAGTAGCAACTGGGGCACGTTTGTCAGTTTGGAATATCGGTTGAGTGTGTTTTTTTAGGAAGACGATCATCTCTTCATTTCTTTAATAATTAATTCTGAGAAATCCACCGTCCACAAGGGACCAATTTAAAATCGGAGCAAATATTTCGTGTTTACGGAATAAATAGCACCTGAAGTTTCGAGCTTAAAGACTTTAAGAGAAAATAACCTCTAAAGTTTTAGTTCTTGAACACAAGGTCAATCCCTATGTCTTATGTTTAAAATAGAAAATAGATGAATTTTACTGATACAAATTAAAATAAGGAATTGGATTTTCTTCAATTTTTAATTCGAATTGAACGAGGCAGTACAAAGCTGAATCGTCTTACTGCAATGAATGGTGACTCTTGCTGGTAGAATCTTTGAGTAAATCCGAACTATTGAACAATAGACGATCGAGATTTGAATTATCCGGTTTAATCCAAAATTTGGACCAGAGAGGATCCGAAACCTTAGAATAAACATCTAGCCGAAATGGTCCAATGCACGAACCCAACGCGACATGTGTGGAATCAATTCATATTGAACGGTTCTGATCGCATCTGCCTACACATTTTGTGTACAAACTTTTCCCTTTGAATGATAATTAGACCGGTTCACCTTTCACATTTTTAGATTGATATAAAAAAATGACTATATAGTATATATATTTATTTTTATATTAAAAAAACCACGTATATGGATATGATCATAGAGTATATTTATCATGGAAAAAACGACGCACGCACTTGATTATTAATATGTTCTTGATTGGCATGGTTACACTTTCGGTCGACCATTTAAAAATAGCAATTTCAATTGATAAAGTAAACTCATGGGCTACATGAGCCCCGAGTAGTTTACCGGATAAATTGATTAAGTCGGGCATTTTCGGCCTTTCAAGCGAAATTTGTGGTTTCTTGATCACAGTCAACTTAAGCTTAGGTTTTTTTAAAGAGCATTTTCACGGGGTAGAACCTCTTCAAGAAATATAAGGTCTTTATGAGACTAATCTTGAGCCACTATCTAAGCACCTATACCTTCATTTAAAAGGTGTGAAAACTTGAAAGAATTCTCTTCCGGATGGTATTGTTTAATAAATTTCGACTAAAAAGTTTAGTCTAACTTTTCTTATTTAGCATTTATTTGTTAGATTCTTATTAGTTTTGCGTTTATTATTCTGGTAATTTAGGGAAAATTTCACGTAGGCACCCGACCTTTCACACAAATACACATAAACACCTGACCTTTCTTAAATTTCATATAAACACCTGAACTTTCTAAAAACTCATCAATTCAACACCTGACCTTTATTAAATTTCATATAAACACCTGAACTTTCTAAAAACTCATCAATTTAACACCTGACCTTTATTTAACACCTGACCTTTATTAAATTTCATATAAACACCTGAGCTTTCTAAAAACTCATCAATTCAACATCTGCCATCACCATTTTGTCTAAAACCAAACGGAAAAAAAATTAAGTGCTTCGATTTTTTATTTGTTTGAAACAGTGCTAAGATCTTATTTTTCTGATTATTTTATCCTAAAGAATCATAATTAATTTTTGACTCTAAAGCTCTCATTAGTTAGCATTAAGAAAGACGTATAATCAAATATCTCTTAGGGCTAACTAACGAAAGCCTTAGAATCAAAAATTAATTATGATTCTTTAGAATAAAATCATCAGAAAAATAAGATCATCGCACTGGTTTAAACGGATTGAAAATTGGAGTAATTAATTTTTCAACCATGTATAGATCATTTATATATTAAAAATATATGGTTAAAAAAATTAAGTGCTCCAATTTTCAATCTGTTTAAACCGGTGTGAAGATCTTATTTTTCTGATTATTTTATCTTAAAAAATCATAATTAATTTTTGACTCTAAAACTCTCGTTAGTCAGCCCTAAGAAAGTCGTAGAATCAAATATTTCTTAGGGTCAACTAACGAGAGCCAAATAAAATGATCAAAGAAATAAGATCTTCATATCGGTTCAAACGAATTGAAAATTAGAGTAATTAATTTTTCAACCATGTATAGATTGTTTATATATTAAAAAATATGGTTAAAAAATTAATTGCTCTAATTTTCAATCCGTTTAAACCTGTGCAAAAATCTTATTTTCTCTGGTCATTTTATCCTAAAAAATCATAATTAATTTTTGACTCTAAGGCTTTCGTTAGTTAGCCCTAAGAGATATTTGATTCTATGACTTTCTTAAGGCAGACTAACAAGAGCTTCAGAGTAAAAAATTAATTATGATTCTTTAAATAAAATGATCAGAAAAATAAGATCTTCGCACTGGTTTAAACAAATAAAAAATTGGAGCACTTAACTTTTTTTCCTGTTTGGTTTTAGACGAAATGGTGATGGTAGATGTTGAATTGATGAGTTTTTAGAAAATTCAGGTGTTTATATGAAATTTAATAAAGGTTAGGTGTTAAATTGATGAGTTTTTAGAAAGTTCAGGTGTTTATATGAAATTTAATAAAGGTCAGGTGTTGAATTGATGAATTTTTAGAAAGTTCAGGTGTTTATATGAAATTTAAGAAAGGTCAAATGCTTATGTGTGATTTGTGTGAAAAGTCAGATGCTTACATGAAATTTTCCCGGTAATTTATTTGTCTTGACGTGAAGAATGAAATCAGGTACAATATCTAACCTTTTGAGTTTTGTATAGACGACTTTATATGGCTGTTTTAAAAAACAAAAAATATTACTAAAGCCTCGATGACAGGGGTATGATTAAACTTGTTTGAATGAAGAGATATGGTATATTATCTTGTGGAACATTGAGATTTCCAAGTATCTTGCGGAACATTGAGATTTCCAATAACACGGGCGGGAGGGCGGGGCACTTCATTAGAAGAATGTACAAGATCTTGACTTTCCCACATTGTTATTAATTACATAAGGTATAAAGTTTTTTTTTTTTTTCCAAAATGGTACGAGTATTATTAAAAACCAGAATATCTAGAACAACACTAAGGACGGCGATCGTTCCACAACGGATCCAATAACCAATAAGGAGGCCTAACTTTTCAAGTACAAATACCACAGCCTTGCAAATCCGAGTTGGCTAACACATGAGCTACCTCCGTTTGCCAATCGACGAGTAAACATAAAATCACACTTTCTAAACTTTCCAACTTTACAACGGATATCTCCTACCACGACTTCAATCTTTGCAGGGCAAGCCCTCTTATTCTCCAAAATTTGGACAAGCCGTAGCGAATCTCCTTCCACAATAACCGAATCCAAACCCAACAAAGACGCAAAAAACAACGCATCCCTGCACGCCATGGCTTTTGCACACAAAACGGATGAAACTATACCCAAGTGCGTGGACCAAGCAGCCACAAAAGGCCCATCCTCCCCTCGGATCACCATCCCTGCCTCAAGTTGGGTAGTAAGTAATTGTCTAATAGACTAATATATATATATACATAAAGTATGTAATCAAAATGTGGTCCTTACTCAATAAGTTGTGACAGTCACAACCTGATGAGGAGGGATGGGGAAAATATAATAACTTAATATTAAGCATTGATGACCTACTTGCCCATGAGGGAGTTGGGGGCCTGCTGTCCCTTTAAGGGATAGCAGCATGCTGTTTCGTCTGAGGGGGCCCTGCTCCAGTCTCACTTGGACGATTGAAAACATTTACTTCATAGAGCTCGTCGAGTTGAAAAAATATGTCAAAAAATCAGCTTGATCGGATATCATTAAATACCTAATTGAAACCTTTATGTCTTAAAAAGAATGGATCCGAAAACTGGATCAAATCTACTAGAACCCATTATTGGCAAATTATATGTGTTCCGATCACGCACTTAAAGATATCCGATCAAATTGATTTTTTACATATTTGTTCAACTCGACGAGCTCTACGAAGTGAATGTTTCCGATCGTCGAACCAAGACCGGAGCGGAGCCCCCTCGGCCGGGACAAGACGCTGCTGTCCCTTGAAGGGACAGCAGCCCCCAAGTCCGCCGTTGATCAGTAGTTCCATTGAAAAATGTCAAATTTAACATGACATCCTGAGTGGATTGTTTCACATTTGAAAAATGCTCTAATCATAGTGGGCATTTGAATAGTTGACATTTAGTAGCTCTCGTCTACTGGTGAAGTTAAATGTGAAAAGTAAGTCTTATTTTTTCTGTAAGTGTTTTACTATGCAAACCTTAAAAATAAAAGATAGTAAAAAAGGATGAAGTATGAACAGAAATTCACACCTCCCCTTTCCAGATTGAATTGTGATGATTCGAGCCGCTTAATTTATTTAGAACATGATTTTAAAGGTACTTGCGAGGAATTGGCAAAAAAAATGACCGGGAATGGCTTGATTTGAGCAATTTTTTTACTGAACCGTTTAATAAAAACTATTCGGATGAAGCTTTTTCCGGTTATTCTTTTTGGTGAAATCTTGCGGGTATCCTTAAAATCACGTTCTAATCATATTAAATGGTTATGGAAGAGGGTGAAGATAGAAAAAAGACTGGAAGTAAGAATATGTTAAGCAATAAATTTGGCATGTCGGTTGAAGAGTCTAGTATTTATTGACAAAGTTAAAATATCAAATTACCACCTAAACCTTCAAAAATAAGATTGGGATGTTCATTTAGGCATGTAAGACCATATAAACAATGATGGGTACAATAGCCACTCAAAGTTGAACCTCTTTTATTTTAACAAGCTACTCCACTTTGAAAAACTCACTCCAACTTAAGACTAGTATTGTTCGCTATCTTCTACTCCATTAAAATACTATTCTTTGCATTCCAATGTATTTTTGAACATCGAAGATGAGAAGAGAAAAGACAAAAGAGTTTTACGAATTTAAGACTAAAAATTTGTTGACTAGCGAATATTGCCTCAATAGGATTGCTTAGGTAGTATTGTAACAACTACTTGTTTACCTAGATACCTAGTATATTGAAGGTACTTTTAGAAGATTTTACACCTGAAATGACTTTGATGAACTTTAGCCCAAAAGTTGGTTTATCAACACGGTGCATGAGGTAAGCGGATACTTGGCACAAAATCATCGGTTCTATTAAAGAGCGTTTTTACGGGGTAGAACCTCCTCATTAAATATACGGTTTTCATGAGGCTGATGTTGAGCCACTATCCACTTTCATTTAGAGCGGTGCTAAAATTGTGAAAACTTGAAAGAATTCTCTTCTTTTTAGATGGTATTGTTTAATAATTTCGGCTAAAAGCTTACTCTAACTTTTCTTACTTTGCTTTTATTTTTTAGATTCTTATTAGTTTTGCGTTTATTATTCTTGTGATTTATTCGTCTTGACGTGAAGATTGAAATCAGGTACCAATATCTGACCGTATGAGTTTTGTATAGACGACTCTATGGCTGTTTTAAAAAACAAAAATATTACTCCAGCCTCGATGACACGTGTACGATTGAACTTGTTTAAGAGATATGGTAAGTGCACTAGGGTATTTCATGCAACTGATATATATAATGTATCTTGTAGAACATTGAGATTTCCAACAACATGGGGGCACTTCATTAGAAGAATATACAAGAATCTTGATTTTCCCATAATGTTATTAATTACATAAGGAATCAAGGTTTTTTTTTTTTTTTTTTTTTCAAATTGGTACGAGTATTATTAAAAAACTAGAATATCCAGAACAATACTAAGGATGGCTATCGTTCCACAATGGATCCAATAACCAATCAGGAGGCCTAACTTTTCAAGTACGAATACCAGATCCTCACAAACCCCCAGAGTTGACTAACACATGAGCTACCCCGTTTGCCAATCTACTACTAAACATAAAATCACACTTTCTAAACTTTTTAACTTCACAACGGATATCTCCAATCACGACTTCAATCTTTGCAGGGCAAGCCCTCTTATATTCTCCAAAATTTGGACAAGCTGTAGCGAATCTCCTTCCACAATAACCAAATCCAAACCCAACAAAGACGCAAAAAACAACGCATCCCTGCACGCCATGGCTTCTGCACATAAAAACGGATGAAACTATACCCAAGTGCGTCGACCGAGCAGCCACAAAAAGCCCATTTTCCCCCCGGATCACCATCCCCGCCCCAAGTTGGGTAGTAAGTAATTGTCTAATAGACTAGGCATAGACTAATATATACATAAATGTATGTAATCAAAATCAAAATGTGGTCCTTACTCAATAAGTTGTGACAGGCACAACCTGATGAGGAGGGATGGGGAAAATATGATAACTTAATATTAAACATTGATGACCTACTTGCCGTTGAGCAGTTCCATTGAAAAATGTCAAATTTAACATGACATCCCGAGTGGATTGTTTCACATTTGAAACAGCTCTAATCATAGTGGGCATTTGAATAGTTGACATTTAGTAGCTCTCGTCTAATGGTAAAGTTAAATGTGAAAAGTAAGTCTTATTTTTTCTGTAAGTATTTTATTATGCAAACCTTAAAAATAAAAGATAGTAAAAAAGAATGAAGTAAGAAGAGAAATTTTTCTATCAGGGATTCCTGATTTAAAACAAAATCCACACCTCCCCTTTCCTGATCGAATTGCAACGATTCGAGCCGCTCAATGTGTTTAGAACGTGATTTTAAGGGTATCCGCGAGGAATTGGCCAAAAAAATGACCGGGAATGGCTTGATTTGAGCAATTTTTTTACTGAACCGTTCAATAAAAACTATTCGGATGAAGCTCTTCCCGGTCATTTTTTTTGCTGATTTCTAAAGGGTACTCTTAAAATCATGTTCTTATCATATTGAACGGCTCGAATCATCAAAATTCGATTGGAAAAGAGGAGGTGCGAACGGTGCGGATGGAAGAGGGTGTAGATAGAAAAAGGACTGGAAGTAAAAATATGTTAAGCAATAAATTTGACATGTCGATTGGAGAGCCTAGTATTTATTGACAAGTTAAAATGTCAAATTACCACCTAAGGCTTCAAAAATAAAATTGGGATGTTCATTTAGGCATGTAAGACCATATAAACAATGGTCTTTTATTTTAACAAGCTACTTTTGAAAAACTCACTCCAACTTAAGACTAGTATTGTTCGCTATCTTCTACAGTTCTACTCCATTAAAATGCGCTATTCTTTGCATTCCAATGTATTTTGAATATCGAAGATGAGAAGAGAAAAGAGAGAGAGTTTTATGAGTTAAGACTAAAAAATTTGTTGACTAGCGAATATTGCCTCGATAGGATTGCTTAGGTATTGTAACAACTACTGTTTACCTAGATACCTAGTCTATTGAAGGTACTTTTAGAAGATTTTACACCTGAAAATGACTTTGATGAACTTTAGCCGAAAGGTTGGTTTATCAACACGGTGCATGAGGTAAGCGGATACTTGGCACAAAATTGTCGGTTCTATCTCACATACACTATGACCCATCGAAGAGGACAATTGACAGATACATAATTCCTAAGGCTGAAAAGGACACAACCATAAAACTCAGTGTAGAGTTTTCAACAGAAATTTTAATGAAAAAAGCGAAAAGAGAGGAGTCACAAAATAAAGTTATTGTTAAAAAATAAAATGATATCTCAAAAAAATATATATCACTGTACTTATTACCTATCACCTGTGTGAGGATTTACAGCAGTCAAAGACAAAACATATCTTTGTTGCTGACATGTCAAGGATTTCAATGTACCTATCCAACCAACATCTAGAGAGCTAACATTTCATCTCATGGATGATGTCCGTCGGTGTCATTTGTAGCCCTTTAAAGCTCCTGTATTTCTGGGCCAGTACAACTTCTACGAAGATGGTAACGAATTCGAATATCAACATTGAGGGGAGCTCCCGAACAAATGATGAGCAAGCCTCCGGGCAGCTTCCAATGCCCACACATCTCTTGGATACATGATGGTAATCAGATTCTCGTAATTATAGCGCATAACTATGTTCCGAATTCGTGCCTGCAACTGCGCGTGTGCAGTCACGCACTGCATCATTGCATGTTCCAGTTCTTGTCTCCTGTTTAAATATTCAACCAGCTAGTCCTCCATCTCCTCCAATTGATGCAAATCGATCTCTTTGAGATTTTGATGCACAATTCCTGTGATTTCTCGGGCCAGCTCAGAAATATGCAATTCATTCCGACTGTGAGCATAGCCTAAGAACATAGCCTAATACCTTAGTAGGTTGCCAGAGTTCATCAAAAGGCAAAATCACACTGATTGTAATACTCTGTATCTAGCATGAAGAAAGAAAAATGATAGAGAAGCCAAGAACAACTTTAGCTTCTTGATTTTCTTCTTATTTCCCAGATATGGTCTAATCAGTGTTTTTAAATTGGGATACGTGTCATGTATCATTTTTTTCAATTGTATAGATCGCATCGGGATACAATCACGTATCTTAAGATACGTTCCTTGTAATAGTAGAAGTTTTTATTGTTTAGTTGGACAAGATTTGTAGGAGAGGGAGAATACTACAGGCGGACTCTTTTTTGGCTTGGTACAAATGTCTAGACTCATCCCCATTTATATTACTCAATGGAAGACTCTAGTACAAAGATATTTTTTTGCAAGATAAATTTCGAGATAATTCTAGAATTACATATGTGATAAATTCTCACAAAAAACTCTAGATTTCATAATGATATTCTGGAGCTTCTAAAACTAGATATTTTATCTTCTTCAATAGTATCTTCCATATTTGGATTTTGTCAATTGGACTTGTTTGGACTAACTTTCTTGTGCCGAAATACTAAATTTAGCTTTTTTTTTTGAAAGGCAAAAAAAAAATTTCATTAATTTTGAAACTGTTACAAGACTAATAGGAGCAAGGAAACAAACATCATGTTCAAAGAACAATCATCTGCTCAATCCAAGATCCAATCCTACGATTGACAAGAAACCAATCGAGAACACCCAATAGGACTGAAGCCCAACACCCTATGTGAGTCTAATTAACTTAGATCATTATAGATAGATACAATACTTAAAAATGGGCCAAGCCCAAACCCCTAAACCAAACCCTAACTAAACCACCACCACCACTGTCAAGACTGCCCCTCCGCTAACCACCGCACCAAGGTAGACAGCCACCAAACCATCGACCTCAAGACTCTACAAATGCCGTTAGGCCAAGAACCAGCTAAACCCTAACAGTATAACCGGTGGGAGAAACGTGACACGCCAACTCCAATCACCGCGAACGAACTTTGCCATTAAGCCAACCAATAACCCCAACAGAAAAAAACCGACAGTTGACCACAAAGCTGAAGGGAAGCGAGACCATGGAGGGGGAAGAACAATGGAGACCACAACGACAGGAATGGAGGCAAAAATAGCTAGGGAGAGGAGAAGCCCGCAAGCAACCCTTGCAGCCACGAAACGCCAGAAACCGAAACTCCCAAAAGATTGTTGTGAACCTCTGATTTGGATCCCAAAAACGATCAATGAGAGCCAGCAACAGCCGTTGAGCACCGCCAAGGGCCACCTCAACAACACCAAACCATCACCTGCAAAAAGAAATAATCGTGAGAAAATAGCTCCGCCTCCACCATCTCAAACCAGATCCCCATCTCCACCGCCAGAAACCACCCACAAAGCCTGGATCTAAGACCCAAGCACAGATGCAAGCGTTGGCCCGACACATACTTTGAAAGTGGCAATGACAACGAAGAGGGAGAAGGAGAGAGGCGCCCGGGGGAGGAGGAAAGTGGCGCCTCCCCCCAAGCTAGAGAAACCCAAAACGGAAAAGCAAAGGGGAGTCTTCTCGTATTCTAGAGAGAGAAATTGTGCGAGGAGGGAAGTGGCACCTCCCCTCCAAATTTAATTTATGCTTCAACAACATGAATCATTGTTAATATACAATTAAAAAATAGATACACCTAAGAATACCAACAAATTATGCATACATTTAAAAAAAAAAAATTAAGATGTAAAATTTTAAGCCTCTCAACTGGAGGCCTATTACATTAAGGCTTTCTGTTCACTTTGTTAAGGAGAAAAGTTTGGCTAAACACAATCGAAATATGGTTCTTTCTTCTATACAAGCCCTACATTAAGGTTGAATTTCTATCAAATGGTTTGAAAAATGCCATAATTAGATCAAGTGGCTTAGATTAATGCATTTTGGGTTCCACTTCTTGAAATAAGGTCTGACTTTTCCCAATAGTAATCGTATGATACGTACCAAATTTAGATACGCGTAGGAATCGTAAGATATACAGTCTTATCGTAGGATTTCTATACAAAAAGGATACAAGGTGGGATACATATCGTTCTCCGAATGAGACGATACAAATAGTAAGATACATATCATGTACCGTAGGTTTTTAACAGCTATGGGTGTAATACACATCTGGAAGTAGTTGAATATAGGGAGAAAACTTTCCCGAAAAGGTGGTTTATCAACACAGTGCATGAGGTAAGCGGATACTTGGCACAAAATCATCGGTTCTATCTCACATACAATATGACACAGTAAAATCAAAAAAGACCAGTGATAGATAGTACATAATTCCTGAGGTTGAAAAGGACCCAACCATAAAAAACTGACATGGTTACATTATTTTGATGTGTGAAAAGGAATGATTCAGTGAAGGTACAAATGCATTATCCACAGAGAAATCAGCCCAATAAAACATGGATTTACAGTGGCATAGTTTCCTCGATGACAGATTTAGACTATGTATATTGTCATAAAATTCAGACTTCCATAGTCATAGTTTTGAAGTTACGTTATCACCAATCTGATCGATTATCCGAGATGCGTCATTGAGTCTGTTGGCTCTTTCATAAATGCTGGCAACAACAAGATGCAACTCTTTCTTGTTAACATTGGGATCAGAATTGAGCCTCTCAAACAGCGACTCTAACGTCTCAAAATCCCTTCTTGCCCCATAAAGACTCAGCATCTGGAAATGAATTTCATCGGGAAAAACACAACCTTCTTTTTGCATCTCCCTATAGAGAGCATTTGCCTTCCCAAAATCGCGCAACTTTCCATATGCATTCAGGACCAAAGCAATCGTATTCGAATCAGGAAAATAACAAGCTTCCCTCATCTTGTCGAACACCTCAATCACATTACTGTACCTGTTGTAGGTAGACATAAGATCTATCATAGACACAAATACTGCTATGTCCTTCACTTCTCCTTCATCAAAAGCCCGTCTAAATACCCATATGGCCTCTTCCACACGCCCGGCTCCAGCAAGAATTTTAATGGCAGTATCTCTGGATATGTTGTCTGGACGCTTAAGCTCATGAAGGAGGCGCTTAGCCTGTGTGACTAAACCAGCCCTTTCATAAGCCACAATCATAGTCTGATAAAGGACCTGATCAATCTCAACCCCAGAATCCCTTAGCTTTTGAAACAGCACGGCAGCTCGATCCAACTTCCTTACCTTAGCCCATATGGATATTATAGTTGAATACGTAATGGCATTGGGTTCAATCCCTCTGCTCTGCATCTCTTGAATAAGATTATTAGCCTTTTCATGCTCAAGAGATTTCCCATAAATACTAATCATCGTGTTGTACGTAACAACATTTTGCTCTATATCTTTCCTCTGCATCAACCTAAACAAATGTATAGCTTCCCCGAAAAGGCCAGCCTCACCATAAACACGCAAAAGCGTATTGTAACTAACAACACTCTGTTCAATTCCCATCTTCGTCATGTTCCAAAACAACCTATCAGCTTCCTTCGCCATATCAACCTTGCCGTACACATCAATCATGATATTGCATGTTGTGAGATCAACCGAACAGTTAGCCTCCATCATCTCAGAAAAAACCGAAAGTGCCTCTACAAACTTTTGATTCTCAACATACACACT
Source organism: Rhododendron simsii (assembly GCA_014282245.1). Taxonomy (NCBI): domain Eukaryota; kingdom Viridiplantae; phylum Streptophyta; class Magnoliopsida; order Ericales; family Ericaceae; genus Rhododendron; species Rhododendron simsii. The sequence continues at coordinate 3,586,401 of CM024962.1, forward strand.
CAAAAGCGTCGAATAGCTCACCGTATCCGGTTTAACACCCTCCAACCTCATCTCTTCGATAAGCAACCGCGCTTCGCGAAAAAACTTAGCCTTTCCAAACACACTAATCATCGAATTATAAACGACAAGGTCGGGTGAAATACCCGACCTCTTCAACCTCGAAAAAACTGATATTGCCTTAGAGTAATCACCTAGCTTACGAGATAATTCAATAAGATTACTATACAAAATGAGATCACCCTTCACGCGGTCTTGTTCCATTTTCGAAAGCCAAGATAGAGCATCATCAAACAAACCCTGTTTGCCAAACTGGGTTATGAGCGTAGAGTAAGTGTACTTATCGGGCGAAACCGCTCTCTGGCGCATTTCGTCGAACAGGCCGTGTGCAAGCTGCCACTGCTTCGCACGCAAAACGTTTCGTATAACGACGTTGTAAGTGAACACAGAAGGCGAGTACTTCGCCTGTTCGTTGATCCAATCGAGCAATGCTAGCGACCGTTGCCAGTCGGGTTCTCTAGAGAGAAGTGATACCATGAATTTAATAGATAGGGCCCGATTTTTGTAGGGAGACATTAGGTCGAACAGTTGGTGCTCGTCTGTGGTTTGTTGGATTGATTGTAAGAGCTCGCCCATGTCGACGCTGCGGTCTGAGTGAACGGTTTCTGCTCGTTCGGGGCTTGTTCGTCTCCAGATGTGTTTTGTGCGAGAAGGTGAGATGGAGTAAATAATGATGCATTTTCTTGGGCGTTTTGGGATTTTTCGAGTGGGTATTGGGTAAGTGAAGATGTTGGTGCCAATGGTTGGAAATGAAGATGGTGGAATGGGAGTAGCAGTAGAGAACGAGGATTTGTCCATGTGTTTTTGAGTCTTTTGGGCAGAGCTGTAGCAGCGTAGACTGGTGGGAATTGGTTTGGTTTGAATGCACATCAGAGGGATGCAACTTCTTTCTCTACACGAATTTCATTTGGTAAGAGTTCAAACTCCACACCGGTTCTCATTTTTCCCGGGAGATAGTTGATTAGGATCTTCTTCCATAGAAAGAAAATTTCATCGAATTGGAACTCGGAGGATTTGGCATGGTGGTCGAGCCTTATGATTTGCTGCGAATTACTCCAGTCTCATGTTTGAAATTTTTGAGTGTTAATAATTACTCATCTAGTTTTAAATGTGGATCGATAACTGGTGGACAGTGGAATTAGTCTCAAATGACTCAAGATACTCGTGCATTGGTTCGAACATTTTGAGTTATCGAAAAACACTGAGTAGTAAGTTTTGTTTTAAACGTCCAACAACATTGGACAATTTTTTGTTTAAGAAGAAGACACCTAATTAAGGTTACCTTTGTGCTCTGGACACTTAACAGTAGGGGTGATATTGGTTCGGTCGGTTCGGTTTTTTGGAATTTTAAAAACCGAAATATCGGTTTTGTTTTTCATATTCACCTACCGAAATCGATCGAAAGGGATATCGGTTTTTTCGGTTTCGGTTCATTCGATTTTTGGTCGGTTTCATTCAGTTTTCGGTTTTTAAGTTCTGGGCTTCTTTTGGGCCTCAAAAAGTGAAACAAAATAATGATGATTCACACATATATTGGGCCCATTTGGGCTAAAAATACAAGATTTATATGTCTTTAACACACTACAAAATCATTTGGGCCAAAATACATAAACAAATTTCATATTTTAAACCTTCATCGGGGCCAATAAATTCCAAACTGAAAAAAATTATGATCCAAATTATAATTCGGTTCGGTTCGATTTTTTCGGTTAAAACCTCAGTAAAACCGAAAACGAAACCGAAAAAATAAATTTCTATAAACAAAAACTGAGCCGAATTTCTCCCCCTAACTGAACCAAATCGATTACTTCGGTCTGTTTTTTTGATTTTTCGTATCAGCCCTACTTAACAGCAACGTTTTCCTGATGAGTGAGAAAAACGGAGTGTCCATATGTCAATTTGATTTTACAATTGTGTTCAGTTTTTAGGCCGTTGGAAGGTTTGACTAATTGTAACTTGAAAGAGCTTGTTCATGCTGGGGATCGAGCCCAACGGTAGGAGCCTAGACGGGGCCCGACTACGCAACGTACTGCATGGGAATGCCAAAGCTCCCGCAAGACGAGTTTGAGCTATAACTTAGACTCTAGCTTAAAAGAATGACAAGAAATCGGTGATCTAGTCTAGAACTAATTGGCATGAATCTCTCCAAATTCCAATCGTCTCAAAAGACTTGAATTCATGTCTTTCTCTAGTTTCAAAACCGCCAGAGGGTTGGCTCTGGACGGCCACAATACCACCACAATATAAGTCAATTAAACACGCGTGTCATTTTGATCAGCTTGAATTTGAAATTACTCTGGAATTAATAGAACAATCTCGACATGCCAATTGCCTTGGCTCATGCGTACGCCAGGTTTATCGACTACTGGTGGAATATAATTGGTGTACGCTAGCTAATTGTCATCGAAATGAAACCTTCATATCTTGTGACCTGCATATGTTATTCACGAGTGAAAATCACAGAATGCCAACAAATTAATGAAGAAGAAACTCGCAGAATACACTGTCAAAAATAATTGTCGTGATCAATAGAGGAAAAGAACAAAAAATTCGTCCATAATATAAATGTGTTGTGATTTAATTAATTAGTTAACCTTGGTACAGTTGGTACGACTAAAACAAGCAACAACACTCGCGAGATTATTAATTCCAAAACATGGTTAATTAATTAGTTGGCTGTGCTACATTCTTGCACGTACGATAGTTCACAGTGCATATGGAATACATTCCGTTAGGTAAAACTAACATCGAACTCTAATTAAATCGATCAAAGATGAGGGAGATGATTCACACGTACTGGTTCTTTTGATAAACTTCACAGTCTTGTTCTACGTGAAATGACTATAGCATGGAGTATCAGGATTGCAAGTATGGTTATTTACTCTTCTTATTATAACCAGTGGATCCAACATACATAGTTTTGGGCTCCTTCCTCAGGATTGGGTTTCTGTTTTACTGAGTTGTATTTCTTCTATTGTATCTAGGGACTTTTCTCTTTCTCTGTAAGCCCAGCAGGGCATTTTTGATGATTAAAAAAAAATAATTACATATATAGTTTTCGATATAATCATTAGCTATCTTCAATATTCTCATGCGTGACTATTGATTAGGGGTGTGCACAAGTCGGGTTTGGCTCAAAATCTGACCCTGACCCGATCATGTCGGGTAAGAAACATTCAGGCCCGCAACCGAACCGACAGATGGTAAAGACCTGTCCGTGAGGCTGATTCTTTACTTCGGGTTGGGTCGGGTTGGTCGGTTTACCCTTTGGGTCTGTTCGGGCCCGACCCCACGGGTAAGAAACACACCAACCCGAAGCCCGAACCGAAACTCATTTTTTTTTACAGAACCCAACCCGACTGAAGCTCCTGTTCGAAGCCGCTCAAGACCCTTCGGGTCGGGTAGTCGGAGATTTTGCACAGGCCTACTATTCATCCACGGGCATGCGCAATAGTGTTGGGAATCAAATAGTTCATTGTCTCCGGTCATGATTGCAGTATATATATAGAGCAATCCAAACCCTAATAATCGTGATGTATATCATACAAAAAATCCCTGATTGTTTGAAGTAGAGACAACGCAACTACTTAGGGAGTCTTGTTCGGTCTGCACCTTCCATTTTCCGATCGAATTTTGATGATTCGAGCAGCTCAATGCGTTCAGAACGTGATTTTAAGGGTACTCGAGAAATCAGATAAAAAGACCTGGAAGAGTTTGATTTAAGCAATTTTTTATTGAACAGTTCAATAAAAAACTGTTCGGATGAAGCCTTTTTCGGTCTTTTTTTTCCTAATTTCTCGAGGATATTCTTAAAATCATGTTCTGAACACATTGAGCGGCTTGGATCATCAAAATTCGATCGGGACGCTATTTAACGGAGCCTTTAACGAAATCCGTTAGTCATTTGAACAGAAGGGAGCGTTTTGATTAATAGAAGATAACGCTAGGAGTAAAATTGATTTTTTTGAAAGTTTATGAGTCTAATTGAAATTTAGAGTAAAGGTTGAAGGATATTTTGAAATTTTCCCTTTAATTCAAACTCTGAAGTGCAGTAGGACGATACATACAGAAACTTTTGACCCCATAAAAACATGTACATATCTTATTTATGATCAAATAATAAATAAAGAAAAACAACTCAAAACTGTGACATGCATAATGCCCCCAAAAAAATTGGCACCTTAAATAAAAGCAAACAAAAATCATTATAATTTGATTGTGTCCCCTCTTGAGGTTGCTAGGCCTGAAATAAGTTGCAGCACTCTTGAGATCATTTTTTGATGCATTCTCGAGAGAATGGGCCATATTCTTCCACGAACTGCAAAAGGAATATCCCTCGAAGTATAAGAACAATGCTGCATTTAAAAGTAAATCAGTATCTTTAATCCAAAACACCTAATAAGTAATAAGCATGAAATTAATTTGCTATGAATCAAAATAAGGACGCTCATATATACCTCAACTCACAGTCTTCTTTTGATTCAATATAAGATTGTCTGTCATTAGCTAATGCATCAAATTGTCATCATACGAAACTTCGGTTTCTTGTTGAGTAGGAAAGAAGTGGGAAGAAACCAATTGGGTTTGAGTTGCTACTGCTTTATCGTCTGGATATTGAATCCTATAGTGATTTGTTATAATTTCATTCCGGATAAGGAGATTCGCTTCAAAAGGAATTCCTTCATTTATGAAAAAAGAAAAGAAGAAGAAGAAGAAGGAAAGCCGCACACGCATCACCAGGTGAATTCATGCCAAATTGTAATTTGTGGGTGAGGAGAGTAATTACTATTTGGTTATGATAATGCTCCCCACACAGTGCTAGTTGCACATGGACATATTGGAGTTTTCCAATGGCTTGTGAAGTTTATGGATCAGGCTTCTATGTAATTGGACTACAGAGAAGTCTTTGCAGTTCAATCTTGTCTGTTCATTTCATCAATCAAGGGTTCAGATCTAAAACAAATTATTCGCGTGAATACAAGACTCTTCTCGCAAATAGTCTTTCAATAAAATCTAACCATTAAATACACTTTTGGACGGTTCAGATCGTCCCGACCGCTCTTTGCAATTCAAACACAGACTGCAGAGAAGCCATTTCCACATTTTTTTCTTCTAGTTGACATTAGAAGAAGCGGTATCCACAAGCCCTTCGGCTATTGGATTGTTGTTCTGCCAAATTCAACTTTTGCATGGTTAGCCTACATAAATGTCATGATTTCAGATATCTCACCGTTAGGAGGTGCTCATTAATGAAATTTTACGACAAGTGAAAAAAAATTGATTGTCGCAATTGGAAGGAATATTTGGAACGGAAGTTGGTGAAGAGTCTGAAGTGTAAGCTAAGGGTACGTTTTACGATTCAGTACTCTTTTAGTTTCCACCAATATTTCAACAATTCATGGAATTTTATCACTATTCTGAGTGATAAGGATAAGATACAATAAACAAAAATAGGCAACAACCAAAGAAAAAAGAGTTTGGAGAAATGATGAGAAAGTCTTTGTTTGATTTGTTGCACAAACCAACTCCTAGCAGTCTTCAATATTTATTCTCAATATTCATCCGAACCATATGACTTGTGAAGTTTGTTGAGGGGTGAGATCACGAACATCATGTGAATGCATGGAATTCCTACCGTTTCCAATTCTTGATGTTTGAAGATTTCATATTATTGAGAGGAAAATTAAATATAATTCCACTTTTTATTTGATTTGATCTTTCCTTATTACCCGTAAAAAAGAAAGGGGATATCATCATTACATCTAGAGATTAATTGTTTAATCTGTGAAGAACCAATAATAGAGTAACATCGTTTGTTTTCGTCATTGACTTGTTAAGCGGGACATTCTTTTCAGGATAACAATAAGTACAAAAATGAACCAACAATGGACACCGGAGGGAGTATTTACCGTCGTTAATTTGGTGAACGTGTGCTTTGCAACTATGTTACCATATAAATCAATTAGGACACCGCGATACCACGGAAAGCTCAGGTAGATCATAAAAAAATTCACATTTTACTGAAATGTGCTATTCGAGCATGACCGTTGAGTCCGCATACTTATATCAAGGGAAAGCGCTACAAGCGAACTTATCGAAAATCGAGAAGGCCATATTCGCATATTCGGACTACGATTGGTTTGCCTGCAACCCATTTCATAAAATTATGTTGTAAGTGAAACCAAGGAAGTGTGCTTCAGTTAATTTGACCACTTGCATGCTATGTATAATTTTAGTTCAGAAATATTAGATGATTTTTGAATTTTCAAAAAAGGGTCAGGTTCTACTTACGTACGGCCCCTTGTGTAACTGAAATTGTTTTTGTTTTTTATGAAAATGTATTTTAATACATCCTTAGACAATTATGTTCTATCTATATTGAAGCATGATCAATCTTAACAAGTGTAAAACAACTAGGGTTCTTTTAAATAAAGATAAAGAAAATATAATGATATCAGTGGTCAATTTTCTTATTCATATCAACGTACATCGATAGGAATAGTCACATTCATATTGAAAATAAAAATTCAAGGGAATTTCGTAAAGAAAAAAAAAATCAAGAGAATCGTAAGTGTCGTATTCAGCTTGGTTATGACTTGTAAGGCTATGTTTGGTTTCGTATTCAACTTGGTCATGACTTGTAAGGCAATGTTTGGTTTGATGGAATGGGGTGTGAAATGGAATAGTTATTCCAATGGAATGTCTACCCCGATGTTTGGTTCACTAAAAATTAAAAGAATAGCCATGCTACATGGAATTATTATTCATTCAAATAAAAGAATAGGTATTTCATTTGAAAAGTAAAGAATTACAATACTATTCCACCATCCCTATTTGGATTGTTAATGTCACTCACATAACTACTATATTATGATAATCATATAATGGCACTCCAAAATTTGCTATTGTCACTCCAAATTTTAGTAATGCCACTCACAAAATTACTATTGCCACTCTAAATTTAATTGAGATGTGATTCTAGCATACCAAACACATGAATCGAAATGCGAATTCCATTCTTGCTATTACTCCACTTCCTAGCCACAACCAAACACGGGAATGAGAATGATTATTCCCGTCCCATTTCCTTCGATTCTATTACCTTCTTAACTCCATTCCAACTTACATTCTATTCCATACAATCAAACGCAATCTGAAGTGTTCTAGTGGGCTGCATTACCTATTCGAAATAGTACACCGGCATCGATTTTTGCTTAGATTTCAACCTGAAAACATTGCTCCATTTTAACTCAAACTCTAAAAAATATTAAGACGATAAAGAAGCTTCAGACTATGGAAAAAAATACTTATCTTATTCATGAATGTTAATCAAAGAATAGATTAAAAAAGCTACTCAAAATTGTGACATGCATAATGCCCAAAAGACATTGTCATGTCAAGGGAGGAAAAAAGCGAAAAAATTAAAGAGAAAATTAAAACTCATTACAATACACATGAATGTCCCCCTTTTCAATAGTTAGTCAAAATTGGTAAGCCTAAAACAAGCTGCAGCACTCTTGAGATCATTTTTTGATGCGTACTCGAGAGAATGGGTCGTATTTTTCCACGATGATGCACAACTGCATATGAAAATTATCACAAAATTAAGTAAGAACAACCCCTGCATATGGAACTAAATTCATATATTCGAATATCCAAAGCAAAATGGGTAATAAACATACAATTAATCTGCCATGAATTTAAATAGGGGCATTGATCATACAATAGGCTTTCATGAATCTGATAGGAGATGCTGCCGAGCGGCATTCCTGCAAAGCGGTGCGAGGAGGCCAATTCGGCGCTTTGCACCCGCTTTGCAAGGGCTGCTTGGCAACTTCCCCATTCCAAAATGCATACCTTGATTCACACTCTTCCTTTGATTCGATATAAGATTGTCTGTCATCTGCAAGTGTATCAAATGATATGTCATCATAATCAACTCCAGTCTGTTGTTGAGGAGGGAATGACTGAGATTGAATTGCCACTGAATCATAGTTTGGATGTTGAACCCTATAGTGATTTGCTATATCTTCGTTCGATTCAACATAAGTGCCATTATTTTCAATCACAACATGGTGATTCCTTTCAAAAGGAATCGTGTCGTTTATACAAAAATGCCGCAGTCCCATGAGCACATCACTGGGTAAATTCATGCCAAATTGTTCCGGACGAGTAGAATAATCCTGATCGACTATTCGGCTATGGCACTGCTCCCCGCACATTGCTAGTTGCGCTTGGACGTATTGGAGTTCTTCATCAGCCTGCAACAACTGAGCATAAAGATGGCGTATGATCCCGCAGCATCCGTGAACAGGAAACCTTTCGCGCATATCAGACTCGTATATGACGGATCTCATGGCTTCGTCTCTCTGTTCTCGAGTCTCCATTGGCCGCAGTATCTTCATAATGCTGGAGACACCGAAGAGCCGGTGAGCGTTCTGAAACGTCTTGGTTTGATTGGCCGGAAAATACGGTGCCAGAGTGCACTCGGAGGAGCACCTCCGCCTCTGGTACTTGCATGCGGCACAAGCTTGGCTTGTGCCTCCTTTCACCGTCATGGAGGGTTCAGTGTACGCTGATTCATTCAAGTTTGATCCATCACATCTATTTGTAGTGCAAATAGTGATTCAAAAACTAGTAAACTAGTACTTGAAATACAGGTTGTATGGGATAATCCAGCTATCACCATGCACGTGCGTTATCAGTTTGGATACGAAGACTCAGTTGGGATTTTGAAAATCCGAGTCGTGGGGTAAGTGGTTTTGACTTTGAAGTTGTTTTTTTTTTTTTAAGAAGTTTTCAGGTGCAAATTGGATACCACGTGGCGGTACACAATGCGCATCCGAGCGGTCCAAACGTGTTTTAGACAGCCAGAATTTAGAGGCCGAGAAAGAGGAAAGAGAGTGGTCAGCTGAGTAGGATGGAGAGTGCTCGGATCTAGGCCGTCCAAAATACGTTTGGACAGCTAGGATGCGTGCTCGGGTACCACGTGGACTCTACCCTATTTGCACTCAAAAATTTCTCGTTTTGTTTACTCTTAGAGGTTCACTGCTCTTAGACCTCATTCGTTTTGAGGTTTTGAATTTTGGATTCCAGATTCTAATAATTATCATATTTCTCTCTAATTATTTACTCTTTTTTTTTCTCTCTCTCCAATTGTTAATTATATTTTCAATCATTCTTCTATTTCTCCCTACATTCATTACCTACAAATTCAAATTCAATCCAAAATCCCAAAACGAACGGGGTCTTAGACTCTTCGTGATTCAAACTTGTTTCACCAATCGGAATTAGCCACGTCAGGGTATAGAACGTTTAGAAAGGGTGTTTTGGGTATTTGAACGTAGAATTTGGGCTTATTGGACGGTCAATTAGGTCATTTTAGAATTTCAATTCATCACGTGTGATATGTATTGTATTAGCTGCCATTGACTTTTTCATATGGAAGCTGTAAGGGCTACTACGTACTAGGGAAGTTGGGACTGTGTGATCAGAATTTCAATCTTTGCTATAGAAGCAAGATCGTGTGGAAATGTCATCCGCCATGTGACTTAAAATTCGATCTAAATGCAACGTAAAATACGATCAATTACAGTTTCATTTCACGATTTCAATATTCGTTGATTTTGTAAGCCTCGAAGTATATATAATGATTCGGCAAAGCTTTTAGCAATGCTAGCTCGATCAAATCAACACATTTTTTTACATACGAAAAAACTGCACCGAGACCTATAAATTTAACGGCTCAAATTATATTAAATAGGACTATGTGTGGCGGGTCTCATTTTGCGTCCACATGAGAAACGGTATGAGAAATATTTCTTGAGTTTCGAACGCGATTGATGTCGATTAGGTCACAAACTTTGTGACAGTGGGTTGTTCATTTTTACGATAATCTTTCTTTTTGTTACTACTTGGTTAAGTATTTATCCACCGGTTGTAAGTATTTATCCACCGGTTTAAATTTGAACGTGATTGTTTCTCTCAATAGTTTAAAATTTTGAAACACTTTAGCCCGTTGAGTTGCCAGGAAAGTATATGAAAGGATGGAAAAATCAACTTTTCCATAACTTTTATAGCATTCAGTTGGCAGAAAAATAGTGAGAAACATGTTTTTAAGTTTTCTTGCAAGATTTACTTTCTTACAAAAGTGATCTGGCCAAAAGCATAGGATTTTGCGTCACGGAAAAAGTTTTTCCATTGTAGGGTCAAAATAATTGGCGGGTAAGAAAAAAAAGTGAATGACGCGAATACCAAAAAAATACGAATTAGGTTTTTAGAAAGACACTTGAGATTAATGTGAGCAACAACAATTTCGACTGCTATGGGGCTTTCTAAGATAATTGTTGTGGAAAAAGGTTGATAGTTTATTTTTTTTGGAAGTATTTATTTATCTTGTCATTAGTCTTCAATTTTGTTTTGTACTAACTAATTTTCAATGAGTTTTTGCATCAGTAACTAATTAAGCACGATTGTTTAATATTTATTTATTTAGTTATCATCTATGTATTTTTTAAACTTCATTTGTAAGAGTGATTATCAGAGAATGTAAATTTAAATGGGGGATTTGCATGCACATTCAGAATATAGCAAATTGAATATGGAATTATTGCAAGTCTATTTTTACATTGCATGTTAAGGTTTTGCATTAGATAAAATACATTTTTCGTATGTGTTAATTTTTGAAATCTAATAGCCTATTATTTAGCTCTCAAAGTTACTTTTATTTAAAATTAGCCATGGGAATAAAAATAAAGAAGTTTCTCATAAGTGTCTTTTCTCGGCAAATGAACCATTAAACTTTAGTTTTTTTGCAAAAAAAAAATTGTCAAATGAACACTCACAGGAAAATAGATTTCTTTTTCCTTTATTTCACTTTACTTAACTTTTTCTGAGAATAACTTTCCGATACAACATTCCTAGTAACTGAACGGAGCCTTTCTTTATCGTTGTTAGGTTGTGGTTGAGCGATTAGCATTTTATTGTGAGAGTCGGACATGAAAATTTGAAACACTTTCTTTGTCTTTTGTTTTTTAGGTTTTGCGTGTTTAGAGACTGTAGCTCCACGATGATTCCCTTCTTGATGTGATTTCTACATGCGAGACTTAGAACCTTCCATTTCTCCAGTTTATCCGTAGATAGTTGAATTGTGTTTGTCGGGGTCAATAGATTAGTAGAGGGGTTTGCTTAGTTGTTGCTACAATATATATGTCGAGTTACATCTCTCAAGTAGTTCTCTTTTGTACCACTAAAGAAGTGGAACAAATGCTATACCCGAATGGATCAATTTATTGTTTGAGCCACTAGCAAGATTCAAAAGATAATTCCAATCAGGGTGGGTAGTGCCGTAGGCACGGGCAATTCACTAGATATTAATTGCGTCTCATGAAGAACTCGTAGCAACTTTTTAGAAATTATATGAACATTTTACAAAAATTATGTTAGTGTTATATTCTTCTTCATTTTTTTGGGGGAAGTGAATTATGCTAGGGTACGTTTCTCAAACGAATTTTTGACAGACACTAATTAATTAATGTAACGACGTTGCGTGATTTTAAAGAGTTACTTCTTTAAGAAATTTTAATACTTTTGTATTTCTCTATTCGGATTTTTGATTAAAAAGAATTTGTTGTAAACTTATATTAATTACATGCAAATATTTGAACCATAACACCCCTAACAATACCTAAAGCTAGGTAGGTATTTATCCTTATCTTTTTTCTTTTTGTAGGTACTATGGATGCAAAAATAATTTTAGTGGCCTCGTGGGAATTCAGCTGAGGTTTGATATTTTGGAGAATTGATTTTCACACTCCCTTTTAACGATAGTGAAAAAATTATTTCTGGATGAGATGAAAACTATGGGGTTTCTGCCTCCTATTGTGAGCTCACCGTGCGTTTATTGTGGTAATCTGAACCGTTCATCTTATAGAACTCGCAAAATAGTGTAGTCACTCAAAAAACAGCTTTATTAGACATTCATAAGTATATCAAAAATTAAATTTTAGTTTACAAAACGGACAGCCTTAATCAATTTTTGATATACCTACGAATATTCGATAAAACTGAAGGCGGTCCAAACTTCCGTTTGGACAAAGCCCAACAGCCCAAAGCCCATTCCTTTGTCCCCGGTTTTATTTTTCTGCACTATTTTTTTTTGTTTGGGGGGGTTCTTTTTTCAGCTGAAATGACAAAAAATGGACTTTTCATGTGAAATTGAGGAGAGTGAGTTATGTCCGGATGAGGCGGAAACCCGCCACTGTTGTTGTTTGTGGGCTCTACCGTGGATTCATTGAGATAATCTGAACTGTTCATCTTGTAGAGCTATTGGTACATTCCGTGGCAACTTGTGAATTTAAAATTTTTAGCCCAAGTGGTCCGTCACTTATGAAGATTTATTTTCAAAGATGAATTGTGGGTTCTAGAAGGATGGAGCCTCAACTCAATCTTCTTAATTTCTTAATAGCTGAACTTACTAAAAACGAAAAGATATACCATAAGTGTGTTTATTTCGATTCCCGCATACGCAATTAACACATGAACTTCACATCACCCCCAACCATACCTCAACCACTTCCTCTCACATACAGACGGGTCCCACTGGAAAAAAAAATAGCACGAGGGAAAAGGTAAAAAAATGCTATTCAAATGCCGAAATTAGCCTAACAACCAGATCAGATATTCAAATCAAGTAGTAATAGCTGACAGCTAAAATAAAACAGGTATATCCAACAATCATCCCAAGTTTGCCGCCCAACATAGTTAAACTCAAATGTATAATCATGGGAGGGTTCTCCTCCCTAAACCTAACAAGCCTTTTTTTTTTGTCATCCCTCTCCTCTCACCTTGTTGTTTCGATCGTTTCTATATTCTGATCGAGGTAACACCGAGCAATTTCAATTCCTACTTTTTGTGATTTTTCGCTCTTGTTCAATTTCGATTCATCGATTGCAGAATCGATCAGATGGACCTTTTCCAAAAAGCAATCACGGTAAAATTAAGCCACAAGGACAAGTATTTGGTGGCGGAGGATGACCAAGAATCCGTATCCCTCGACCGCGACGGTTCGTCGAAGAACTCGATGTGGTCTGTTCAATTCTTTGAGACGGAGAGGTACTTGCGCTTGAAAAGTTGCCACGGAAAGTACCTAACCGCATCAGATGCGCGGAAAGTGGTTCAAAGCATTCCGAAAAAGCTCGACTCTTCCACCCAATGGGAGCCGATACGAGACGGCTTTTCGGCACGGTTCCGGACTCCAAACGGGAACTTTCTGCGGCCGATTGGGGGCTTGCCACCGTGGCGGAATTCAGTGACGCACGACGTTCCAGAACGAGAGGGAATGCAAGAGAGGGTTTTGTGGGACGTCGAGGTGGTCGAGGCGACTCCAAAAACGCCGCCATCATTATCGTCACCGTCGCCAAATATTTGTCGTGAGTCAACGTTGATTACGAGCTTCCCGATAGGAAGGACGCCGCCTACCCTTGAACCTAAGGCTACCAAATTCACAACCGTGAAGCATCGATTTATGGGGTTCACTCGAGGTGAAACGAAATTCGACAGGGTGTAATATTTTGGCTCCGAAGAATTATTTCGTTTTCCGATATTTGGACGTGTCAAAACGCGACAAATTGGACGCGTTTATACTTCATTAATTTGTAGTGGTAAAATCAAGCGATCTAATCCCGTCACTCGCTGCCTCAGAATCACCTGTATTTTACTTTGCATTTTGTTTTACATACCCTCCTAGTCTCTCCCTCAAATGTTAGATTCTTTGGTCACTAAGAAACATATTGATCCTTAGATTGAGGTCGTTTGAAATCAATCAATCAATATCTTACGAAATTGAAATGTGTTTTGCCTTCGAACATTTAAACCTTGAATCTTAATTTTCTACGCCCTCCATTCCTAAAAGTTAGGCACTTTGATGCTTTTTCTTGTCCCATAAAATTTGCCCACTTTGAAAAGTCAATAACAAAATTTGGTGAATGTCTCATTTTACCCTTTGTCTTTTGCACGTGAAACAACCAATTCAAATAGATAAAGTACACTTTTCAGATTGATGCAAGCTGTTTGGCGGCAAAACATTTGCGTGAGAGACAAAATTTGGGCCACCAAATTTTAAATATTCAAGTACTGGTCATAGTACACAGTGGTATTTTTGGAAGGCTGGCATTTCCATTGTACATCAAATTTCCTTTCTTAAAAGTTCGAATTCCCAGAAGTCTCAAACTTTGCGGGACGGAGGGAGTAGATTTTTGTTTGTTTTTGTTAGAGAGAGAGAGAGAGAACCGTGGGGAGAGGGAGACATGGGGAGGGGGTGTGAATATGGAGAAAAAAATTATTATATGCCTTTGGAACACCCACCACGTGATGGTCCATACTCATTCACTACCACACATATTTCTTTCATTGCATAGAATGTGAACAATGCTAGCGTGTATCAAACACGGAATAGGAAAAAAATGAACTATATATTTTTATCAAATACTATTGTGCCCGTCCGTTTAATACACGGAAAAACTAGCTCTCCAGCACTTCTATGCAGTGAAAGAAATAAAATCAAGACCAAAATCAAGGAACAAGTAGCTCTCCAGCACTTTATGCATGAGTCAAAGCTGGTGAGGACATAATTTGTGCATCACCCAAGCAATACAACTGCCGAAGACGTTCACTTCACAAATAAGAGGATTAATGGATATACATAGCTGGGATTTAAATGCAAGCATACAAACATATAGTGTTGCTTAAGGTTATTAAATTACCTCACAAGGTGCGTAGTTAAGTATGTGTGCACGTATTCTCATCTACATTGACCACATTTTAACACCATAAATTAACCACAAGGCAGTGTTTGTTTCACCGACACAAACCAGGAATAAACTGGTCCTTTTTCTTAAACAAAAATACTAACAGCAGAGATCCACGCAGAGACAAATGCGTTTGGCCCCATTTCGGATCCTGAAAAAATCTAGAAAAATATCCATAAATTTTTGAATATTATTTTATGGAGTCCTGTAAAAAATCAACTCCAGTGAATATCGATAAGTATTACTTTTGGATTCGTAGAGGCGAAACTGCTCAATTCGCCCCTACGAATCCAAAAGTAACACTTATCGATATCCACTGGAGTTGATTTTTTACAAGACTCCATAAAATAATATTCAAAAATTTATAGATATTTTTCTAGATTTTTTCGGGACCCAAAATGGGGCCAAACGCATTTGTCTCTGCGTGGTTCTCTGCGAATTGTCTCTGCGCGTAGCAGAGCTCACTGTACAAATGGGGGAAGTTAGATCCTTGGTTCGAATGCCATTTTGAAAATGGCACGAGGACCCATAGAAAGAGTAATATATACAGTTGTATGAGTAGAGCTCAAAACTTCGTCAAGGGATTCCCCATTCTTCTTCATGAGACATCAAAATCAGTAAGCATATAAAAACATTGCAAATGAAGTAAACGAGAAAATTGTCCCATAATCTGTACTTTTATCAATCATGTAGCTCAAGTAGTTCAACATCCAACATTTTGAGATTTCTTATTGAGGCAACTACGCAAGTGCAAAAAAAAAAAGCACAAAACCTGTCAATATCCTCACGAATTATGTGGAATTCAGATTCAGCAGTTGCAACTAAGCAAGTAATGGTGACAATTAAACAAAAGTGAAGCGTCTCAATATCCTTTCACTAAGGAAATGTATAAAACAGGAAATCAAATCACTATTTAAACATGCAACCGAAAAAGAACGAGCGGGATTTATGTCTATCTACACAGGAAAAATATTTTGTTTCCTGTCAACAAGATAGTTGAAATGCGTGTTCCACAATAATTCTCAAACCGAAAGGATGATCTGTTATCATGGTTTACGAAGCATCTATGACAACTCAGTTCTCGTATATTTGCTTTAACATGCACTTTCCGCAAATTAGAGAAATGGAAAGGAAACAACATGTTTTCATCTTTATTCGGCTTGGACTGATCAATATAACCCGCACAAAAAAAAAAAAGGGCTTCTGATTATGTTCACTGAACCAGGTTGGCTCATATTCCGACCCGTGCACGTGCCGTAATGATATTAATTTAAGCTTCATAAAAAATACGAGCTGAGAGTACTGTTTCTCTATTCATAAATGGTGCAAAAAAAAAAAAGATACATATGTAATGGTCATGACAACCGAGGCCTCAAAAGGAATCGAGACTCTTTTCAAACTTGGGCACTGATCACTTCATTCGGAAGTTGGACATAGTTCATGTTCTGATTCCAAAGCTGCAGTAGTGAAACTGTATGAAGGGGTGAAGCTAGAGCCATCCTACGAGAAAGAAACTCTTGAGACAGGTGTAGCATCGTTGGTCGAGATCTGGGCTCAAGCCGTAAACATGCAAATGCCATTGTAGCAACTAGAACAATGTCCCCGGCAACCATAGGATTCGTAGGTACCGGAAGGCGAGGATCTAAGACATCAATTATCATCATGTTTTCAATAAGAGGTGACATCAATAATGATATGAGGTCTCCCGGATGCCTTCCCATAATGGTTTCTAGTGCCACCACTCCAAAACTATAAACATCGCACTTTTCAGTCACAACCATGGTATAAGCAAGTTCTGCATAGACACATAGATGGATTTTTTAAAATAACCAAAGACTTTTGCTTCGATAAAACAAAGGTGATACTCGTACCTGGTGCAATATATCCATAAGTGCCAGCAATTACGGTTTGGTTGGATGAATCGGGATTCAACAGTCTCGCAGTTCCGAAGTCAGCAACAAAAGCCTCCTGTTGAGAGTTCAAAAGAATATTGTTGCTTGATATGTCTCGATGTACAATTGGAGGGGTGCAATCATGATGCAAGTAAGATAAAGCATGTGCCATTCCTTCAACAATGTTTATCCTTTGGGTCCATCCAATTTCACAAGCTTCGACATCGAATCTCAAGGCACAAAATAAACTTCCTTTTTCCATATACTCGTAGACCAAGAACATGCATCTGTTGTGCAAACAAAATCCATAAAGCTTCACAATGTTTTTGTGTCGTACATTTGTCAACATTTGGACCTCATTTCTGAAAGAATGGTCGAATGCAGGGTCTTCTGCTTCCAACCGATGAAGTTTCTTCAAGGCAACTACTTTTCCGCAAGGCAACTGAGCTCTGTAGACGCTACCATATCCGCCTGTTCCAATGCAATATTTGACGTCGAAGTCATTTGTTGCTTTGATGATGTCTTCATATGCAATTCTTCCATCGTAATTCCATATGGAGCAAATATCCCCGTGATTCATTGCTCTTGCCTCACTTTGGATTTTTTGGCGCTTACGGAAACAAAAGCACACAAGAATCCCCAGCAAGGAAAGAAAAATCGTGCTAAGGAGGGGAACAACAAGAGTAAGTATCATTGTTCTTTTCTCTTTATTGACCTTGGAGGTTAAACAATAGGAGGAATATTTGCCGTGGTAGCAAACCTTAGAACAATCATTTCGAGATCTATTTGGGATTTGACCCTCGAGACGGTTGTATGACAAGTTGAGAGTTGTTAATAAACAAAGACAAACAGGGATTTTTCCAAAGAGATTATTGTGGGAGAGATCCAAGTGCTGCAGTTGTGGCAAATATGTAAGTTCGCTGGGTATGGCTCCAATTAAGTCATTTCTACGTAAACTCAAATACTCCAAACTGCAGAGTCCTCCTATCTGCCTTGGTATATGCCCACTAAGCAAATTATCAGAGAGCTGCAAAACCTTCAGGTTCTTCAATTCAGAAATAATATCCGGGATAGGACCATTAAGGATGTTGAAACTCAAATTCATCTCCACCAAATTTGCTAGGTTGCCTATTTCTGGTGGGATTGAGCTGCTGAGTTGATTTGAATGGAGAGACAAATGGGTAAGAGAACTTAAATTTCCAATAGATGATGGGATTGGACCATCAAGGTTGTTAAGAGAAATATTCAACTTATCCAAATACTTCAGCTTACCTATTTCACGAGGGATGGGACCGCTGAGTTGATTTGAATCGAGATACAAATAGGTCAAATAGGATAAATGACCAATAGATGGGGGAATTGAACCATTAAGGATGTTGGAAGTCATATCCATTACCCTCAAATTCTTTAGGTTCCTTATTTCTTGAGGGATGTAGCCGCTGAGTTGATTGGAATGGAGAGACAAATAGGCAAGAGCACTTAGATTTCCAATAGATGATGGGATTGGACCATCAAGGTTGTTAAGAGAAATATTCAACTTAACCAAATACTTCAGCTTACCTATTTCACGAGGGATGGGACCGCTGAGTTGATTTGAATCGAGATACAAATAGGTCAAATAGGATAAATGGCCAATAGATGAGGGAATTGAACCATTAAGGATGTTGGAAGTCATATCCATTACCCTCAAATTCTTTAGGTTCCCTATTTCTTGAGGGATGCTGCCGCTGAGTTGATTGGAATGGAGAGACAAATAGGCAAGAGCACTTAGATTTCCAATAGATGAAGGGATTGAGCCTTTGATATTCGTCTCCCTTAAGTCCAGGTGGACTAATCGGGTCAGGTTTCCCAGGGAAGGGGGTAGAACACCTTGAAGAAAAAAGTTGAAAGAAAGGTCAAGGTGGGTGAGCTTTGAGAGAGTAATAATTTCACCCGGAATTCCCCCACTTAAGTCAGAGCCACTAAGATCAAGATATTCAAGATTTGGCAAGGAAGACCAATTCATGTCTGCAAGCCCTCGAACTCGGAATGAATAATGGTATGGAACTCCCATCCGAATGATACTTCCTGCTCTATTGCATATGATGCCATCCAAGTAGCAAGGATTTATTGCAGAAAAGTTTCCCCACCAACCACAAATGAGCAGAGCTTTCGCCTCTGCCGAAGATGAAATCGACGACGATGATGATAATTTTGCGGATGATGGAACTGGAAATAAAGCTGCCATGCCTATTGCTAGGAGCATAACAGAACAAACGGATGAGGATATGGTATTGTTACCCATAATTTAATGCGTGGTTATTGTAGCAGCAAAATATTGAGCAATGGATGCAGAGAACAATGGTTTTATCGAGACAAGTTGTAGAACAATTGCGAAGAAGAATATGTCGTCAAATTAGTTTGATCAAGTCGCACTTGGTAGGCACGTTTCGAATGACTGCTTGAGTACCACCAATGATTGCACTCTCTTGATGTGGTGTGTGTGGACTGCGAATGTGCGCAGAAAGTTAATAAGGAAAGTGATCAGAAATGCTAAGGTACAGAAACCCTTGTATAGCAGCCACGCACAAATTCATTTTACGCCCGTCTCGGATTCCACAAAGATGATCGGAGTCACTCATTTTGTTCAAAATATTTTGTTTAAGATTCCTGTAAAAAATAATCTAAATCCGATATCGGTAAGAGCATTTATGAATCATACAACTTTGCCTCAGAATTTGGCTTGAATTTCTGAAGCAAAGTTGAATGATTCGTAAACACATTTGCCGGTATCGGATTGAGATGATTTTTTACAAGGATCCTAAACAATTTATTTTAAACAAAATGAGCGGCTCCGATCATCTTTATAAGATCCAAGATGGAAACAAAATGAATCTGTACGCGGCTGCTATACGGAGCTTGCTGTATCCGAAGCAATACTGTTTTGTGGTTCACGTTTCTCTCTCTCACCACCTTTTTATGATTCACGTTTCTCTCTCTCCTTTGTGCCTTATCAAGTCATCATTCAAGTCAAAGACTGCATTTAGCAAGTGGAAGGTGTCTGGTGATTTCTTCGAAATAAAATTGAGAGTGGGTTTTTTTTTGCCGAAAGTTTCGACACCATTTCAAATGAGTTATTTGACTTTATGTGAATAGTTATGACACTTATTAATTTAAGGTATGTTTATTAGGTGTTGTGATTGTTAGGAAGTGATATAAAACGTGTGGGTGACTTCATGAGGCGTGACCCTTCCTAATTAATTGTTTTCATGAAAGAGTGCATTCTAAAAGAGATGATTCTTTTTGATTAATTTGTCTTCAAAAAAGACATGACCCTTCCTAATATGTGTTTGCTGAAGATATAATTTTTCACATAAGAGTGCCTATAAGTCTATAAATAGGCTGGTTTAGTCATTCAGCACATCATAATTCCATAAGGGCGAATACTATTTTCGGCAAGCGATATTGTAACGTGACTCGAAGCGAATTTCATAAATTGTTTGTTTCTCATCTCCATTGACCACATTTTAACAAGGGGGAAATGGGTTTCAGTGCAAGGTGGGGTAAAAAATTCCTTAGTGGTGGACAAGTTTTTATAGAATTGCATAAAAATGAAATGGACAAAAAAAAATTCTCATACATATAAAGGACAAAAATAAATTCTCCATACATGAAATGGACAAAAATAATCCCCCATACATGGAGTCGGTTTGTAGTCGAATCTGGATTTAGACCTAAGTTGCTCCTTGTATGGAACTAAGTTGCCCTTTGTATAGATCTAAATTGTCCTTTATTGGACCTCAATTGTCATTTTGGACCTAAGTTGCACCTTATTTTTTTGAAGTAGCACCTGAGAATGACTGAATTTGGATCTACTTGGGGCAACTTAGGTCCATATAAGGAACAACTTACCCCGTTCCACTTAACTTTTTCTAGAAGTTAATATTTTGTCTTTATTTAAATTTTTTTCGCGCATGTTCGTTTTGCATCAATTTTTTGGATTTTCCGATTCATCTCGACCAGTCGGAAAAGTACATTTTTTTTACTTTTACCCGAATATTTGATCAATGACCACTTTTAAGCTCAAAAAGTCAATTTTTTTTGACTTTTTGAGCTTAAAAGTGGTCATTATTCAAAATATTTGGGTAAAAGTAAGTTTTTTTTTTTTACTTTTCCAATTTGTCTCAATGAGACAAATCAAAAGGTCAAAAAAAATTGACGCAAAACTAAAAATTAAGAAAAAAATTCAAACACGACAAAATAGGAAAAAACCCAAAAAAACCTAGAGAAAACTTAGCGTAAGTCCGTAAAAGGGGTTTCCCAGCTGAATGGGTTAGGGGAGGATGACAGTTACTTAACCCAGTACATGTTCTTGGCAGTAGTCAAGTAAGGGGCAATTTAGGTCCAATAAGGGGCAACTTCGTTCCATACAAGAAGCAATTTAGGTCTAAACTCATATTCGACTACAAACCAACTCTATGTATGGGAAATATATTTTTGTCCATTTCATGTATGGAAAATTTCTTTTTTGTCCATTTCATTTTTATGCAATTTCATATAAACTTCTCCACCACTTGGAAATTTTTTATCCCACCTCCCACGGAAACCCAATTCCCCCTGTTAACAACACCATAAACCACAAGGCAGTGTTTGTTTCACTGACACAAACCAGGAATAAACTGATCCTTTTTTTAAAGTACGATCATACTGGTCATAACAACTAAGGCCTGAAAAGGATGTGAATCTTTTCAAACTTGGGCACTGACGCAGCGGAATTAACAAAGGGATTAGTTGCGTACTAATCGAATGAATGATAAATTCGAGTCTACGAGAGAAAGAGACAAAATCTAAATAATATTGATCAAAAGTTGCATAACATTAGGTTACAAACCCTTATATAGCCCCGAAACCCTAAAAACCCTAAAAATAAAGTTGGAAAATAAAGAGTCCTAAAAACTGGGGCTTTTGCTAAAATTGAAAACGGAAAAGAAAAATAGAACTTTCCCGAAAAGAACCAACCTAAAAAGAATTAAGGATTAAGAGTTATTAATGAAACAAAATTTTCCTAAAACGTCCAAAAAAACGTAAATTGAAGGGCTAAACGAAGGAATTAGGCTGAAAAACAACTGCAATATGAAAATAAGTCAGCCCACCAAGTTAGGCCCGATCGTAGCTCATCCAAAATTTGACTAATCAGGTAATTTGCAATTAAGCAACGTTTGAGGCTTCGATCGATCCAGTTGATCATGAAATTAGACCTCCATGTATTCTACATCAGGCATTGATCACTTGCCCATTTGATTGGTGGACAAAGTCCATTTTCAGATTCCAAAGATGCCACAGTTACACTGTACAAAGGGGTTCACCTAGAGCCTTCCTACAAGATAAAAACTCTTGAGACACACGTAGCATTGATGGTCGAGACCTGGGCTCACGATGTAGCGAATGCCATTGTAGCAGCTAGAACAATATTCCCCGCAACTATTGGATTAGTTGGAGGCAGAAGGCATGGATCTAGGACATCGGTTATCATCATGTTTTCACTAGGAGGTGACATCAGGGACGATATGAGGTCTCCTGGATGCCTTCCCATTATCGTTTCTAGTGCCACAACTCCAAAGCTATAAACATCGCACTTTTCAGTCACAAGCATGGTATAGGCAAGTTCTGCACAAACAGATAGATGGATTTTAAAAATAACCTTAGATGTTTGCTTTGATAAAAAAAAGGGCAGTACCCGAACCTGGTGCTATATATTCGTAAGTTTCTGTAATAACGGTTTGGTTTGATGAATTGGGATGCAACAGTTTCACAGTTCCGAAGTCAACAACATGAGCCTTCAATTGAGAGTTTCAACAGAATGTTGTTGCTTGAAATCAATCAATCAATCAATATCTTATGCAAATGTGTTTTGCCTTCAAACATTTAAACCATGAATCTTAATTTTCTAGATTTTTGTTTGTTTTTGTTAGAGAGAGAGAGAGAGAGAGAGAGAGAGAGAGAGAGAGACACGTGTGGAGAGGGAGACATGGGGAAGGGGTGTGAAAATGGAGAAAAAAAATTGCTCCCTCTATCCCAATTTGTTTGTCCAATTGTCGAAATTCATGTCTTTCAAAAATACACTTACATCTTACATTTTATAATATTTTTTATGATTTTGAAGATTTTGTATAGTAAAATTAATTGAGATCTATCAAACAAAATCCATATTGCATATTAAAAACATTATAAATTGAAAATTATAGACAATTTTTTTAGAGGTCAAACACTCTCAAAAAGTCAAAAATGGAACAAACAAATCGGGATGGAGAGAGTATTATATGCCTTTGGAACACCAACATGTGATGGCCCATGCATACTCATTCACTACCACACATATTTCTTTCATTGCATAGAATGTGAACAATGCTAGCATGTATCAAACACGGGATAGAAAAAAAAATGAACTATACTTTTTTATCAAATACTATTGTGCCCGTCCGTTTGATACACGGACCTGAAAAAAAACACCAATGTGATTTTTTTCTTGTGCATCGAACGGGCACAATGCTTGTAAATGCTAATAAGATGATGACGAAAGAAAGGAGATTATTTGGCTTTTAAGCCAATTTGAAATGTAGCTCCAGACTCAAATATCAAAAAATTGAAAATTAGCATTTGGATCACAGGAGGATAATTATAAAAACAACTTAAATTTTTTATAAATCTTTTGCTCAATCAACTTTGAACTAAATCCCTTCAATCACTCTTAAAAGCCCAATCAAAGAGATTTTTACTTCTAAGTACAGAAAAGTGACACTTAACTCTCATTAAAAAGAGATGAAATACTTAATTACCATTAGGTCCACTTTTATAAAAATACATTTACCATTAATGGAAGTGTCAGCCTAGGGTTTTGGGGTATGCTAGGGTTTTATGGCACCGTAGTGGGTATCCTAAAATCTTAGAGTACCCTATGATTTTAGGGTACCTTAAAGTTTTAGGGTACCATAGAGTTTACGTTTAGACGCTTTCATAGAGCCCTAGGGTTTAGGTTTAGGCACTTTCATAGGATTTTAGGGTGCATTTTCCTATTATAGAGTTTTAACGGTTTAGACACTTTTTATAGGGTACCCTAGGGGTTTAGGAATTTTTATAGAGTACCCTGGGGTTTAGGCACTTTTATAGGGTGCCCTAGGAGTTAGGCACTTTCAGTGTTTAGGGTTTTAGGTACTTTCATAGAGTTTTAGTGTTTCGTTAATGAGACGAGACCCGGTGGTAATTACTTTCTATTTTCTAGACCTAGAGGTAAAATGCCCAAAATTAAATTGATGAATTTAAAAAATGCAACTATTTTTCCGCAAAAAACAATATTGGCATGTATCTATTCTTGTATGTATATCTACGTATAGGACCCATTTACTTGACCGTGTATGAGTATCGGACTGCACTACATACAGACCGCATATACGATGTTTGGTTTAAATATCTAGATTTGGATTGAACACGGTAGTGATATGTAATCCCACAAAGTATGAGATGCACCATATCATGAGGGTGTAATATGATTTGTCCGATCACTATTAATCCCATACAATTGTATATTTTTGGTGTAAAAAAAGTTTAATCTGGTTACTTTAATAAGCTACTAGCTTTTTTGACAAATTGAATGTGTGTATATATATTGCCTTTTCAAGTGTTTGATTAGTTGAAATATAAACTGTCGTGAATCAATATACATGAGCACAAACCGTAAACTCCTTCACTGTGTGGATATCAAAAGGGGAATGAGAAAATCGCTCCGTTTTTTTTACATATCAAGTTATCTTGTCCCTATAAAAACTTGATCTTAGTTAAAAGGCCGAGAAAGATATTTGTCTCCATGTATACCTCACAATAAAAAAAAGAAAAAATGCATTAAAATGAAACGTGCACATTATCAAAAGTCAAGTCCCATTAATTACTGTTGACGTCCACTAATAAGTGATCTGGGGTTACTCCCCATCACACCGTTTCATAAATCAGAAGAATTTTCCAATGCCTGACTGAGTATCGCGCGGTGTTCGCTTGGTGTATCTAAGCCGGTTATTGTTTTTTTGAATGGTTTGGATTTGAAGGGGAAAAAAAAAAAGTATTGGGGTGAGAGGAGAGAAGGTTTCAATCCGAACCATTCAAAAGTGTATTGGACGGTTCGGATGTGCCGAACAGGTACCACATGCATGTGATATACCCACCCGGTACCAAAAAATTTCTCAGTCAATCACATCTCGAACCCGATCAAGATGTACTGTAGTTATCAGGAAAGAGTTGTGAAAGTCTTCGTCATAATAGTAAGTTTGATTATTGGTATAGTACTGTAGTTGTCAGGAGTGATTATTAGGTTGCCACCAATTATATACAATGATGTAATGAGTGATGTATGTCTCTGTACTGATAACCTCTCCCACGTCTATAAAGGAAGGGCTTCCGCTTTTGTAAAAACCAAGTTAAGAAGCAAGTAATACAAGTTAGTGTTTACTATTAATATTCCAATCTCTTGTTCTTCTTTGCAATGTTCTCTTTGATTCTAACCTACTTTATGTTTGTACCCACTTCATGTCAAATGTGTTTGCCAAAGGCCTTATAGCCTAATAGTATTTTCTGGTCCTTTCGCAGGATGTCAGGTTCGAGCTTTGTTAAGACTGTAGTTCAAGATTATGGAAAGTCTTTGGAACATTGTGGACCATCTCCTAATTCCGTTGCCGTGTACTCCTCGACAAAGAAAAACAACTTACAATTAAAGTATTTTATTAGTATACATTGACTACCGATTTTTTAAAATTAATGTTGTCAGACCAAACCAAAGAAACACAAATATTCAATCAATTTGAATTTTTCCTCGACGATCTAGTCAGAAGTCATAAAAATTGAATAATTTACATCACGATGATAATAAGACGAGAGCTGCTTCACCACCCCCCCCCCCCCCCCCCCCCCCCCCCCCCCCCCCCCCCCCCCCCCGACACAGCCCACCCCCCAACCCCACCTCCTCCTTCCCGTTTTACCCTTCCCCCCTCCCCATTCCCCCCCCACCCCCAGTTCTCCTTCTTTTTTTTTCTTTTTTTCAATAATTTTCAATTCTTTTATTTATTTGCTTACTTTCCCAATTTTTCCTTTTTTTTGGGTTAACTCAAATTCTATTTTCAATTAACCACCATAATACTATATTTAAGACCAACGCTCTGCGCCCAAGTTAACATATTTCTATGCTTTCAAAAATCTATATTAAAAAAATGAATATATATAAGTACAACATTAACCAGTTCAACGAGCACCCTAAGACTCCTTATTTAGTTTAAAGCTCTTAGGGTACCCATTGAAAGGTCTTAGAGTCAAAAATTTATTAGGACCATTTAGGATGAAATGATTAGAAAAATAACATTTTTGCACCGATTCAAACGGATTGAAAATTGAAACACTTTTTTTTAAACAGTTTATATATTAAAAAATATAGTCAAAAATTAATCTGACTATTTTTTCCCTTTTTTTTCCTATATATATATATATATATATATATTAAAAATATAGTTAAAAAAAAGTATTTCAAGTTTCAATCTGTTTGAACTGGTGCAAAGATGTTATTTTTCTAAACATTTTATCCTAAATGGTCGTAGTAAATTTTTGAATACCCTTATTTTTTTTAACTATTTTTTTAATATATAAACGGTGTAAAAAAATAAGTGTTTCAATTTTCAATCAGTTTGAATCAGTTCAAAGATGTTATTTTTTTGATCATTTTATCTTAAATGGTCATAATAAATTTTTTGCTCCAAGACCTTTCAATAGACACGCTAAGAGAGTCTTGAAACTAAATAATGAGTCTTAGGGTATTTGTTGAAAGACCTTAAACCAAAAAATTCATTATGACCATTTAAAATAAAATAATAAGAAAAAACGATCTTTGCTCTGATTTAACTGAATTGAAAATTAAAACACTTAATTCTTGAATTATATTTTTAAATATACAAAGGGTGTATTTATAGAAATTAAATAAATAAGATATAAGTAATTAAATAAAGAAATAAATTAAAAAGTAGGGGGGCCCGGGGGCTCTTCTGGCCCATGGGGCATGGTGGCTCCTACGAAGCCCCTAAAACATTGCCATTTTAGTTTTAAAAAAAATGGAGCCCTGATCTACGACAACGTTTTAAAAAAAAAAAAATCAAAACCATCAATTTGCAATCCTATAGAGTAGAAACGTAATTATGAGAGCTCTACAGACAAATTTTGATTATATCTCTTTAGAATAATATGATCAGAATAAAAATATCTACATAGCCGTTCAAACGGATTAAAAATTGAAACACTTAATTTTTTAACCATATTTTTTAATATATAAACGGTCTCAAAAAATTAAGTGTTCAAATTTTCACTCCATTTGAATCAGTGCAAAGATCTTGTCAATATAATCAGAATAACAAGATCTTTACACCGACTTAAACGGAGTGAAAATTTGAGCACTTAATTTTTTTAGACAGTTTATATATTAAAAAATATGGTTAAAAAATTAAATGCTTCAATTTTTAATCCGTTTGAACGGGTGTGTAGATATTTTTATTATGATCATATTATTCTAAAGAGACATAATCAAATTTTGCCTGTAGGGCTCTCATAATTACGTTTCTACTCCATAGGATTGCAAATGGATGATTTTGATTTTATTTAAAAAAAAAAAAAAACTAAAACGTTGTCGTTTTAGGGGAGCCGTGGGGTGGGGGGGTGGGTGGGTGTGGGGGGATTCCTGGGGAGAGCCGGGGGTAATCCGGGAAAATCGCGGAAAAGGTGATGTGGGGTCGGGGGGGGGGGGGGGGGGGGGGGTGGGGAATAGCAATTTGCTAATAAGACGTTGATAAAACTTACCCAAATACACTATTCCTTGTAGTGCACTACAGAACCTGTTTTCCCCATTAATTAGCATGAAATTTATAACCCCAATGACGATAATTCGAAAGCCTACCCCACCAAATTTAGTCTGAAGTCAAATGTGTGGCCTCCATGACTGCAAATAAACCGAGCTGTTTGTGAACTGTTCGAGATTTGATTCAATAAAGGTTCGTTCGAGTACTAAATGAACCGAACTTGACCCTCAATTTTAGGCTTGTATAATAAATGAGCCGAACCTGAACTTGATAGTAATCGGCTCGATTAGGCTCGTAAACCCGGAGTGTGTATATATTGCTTTATAAGTATTTAAAATGTAAACCTTGAGTATGTATAAACTTGTAAAACCAAATTGAGTCTTACGTCCCAATCACTTGAGGTTGGCTAAATCGTATTACTCATATAAAAATACTATAAATTTAAGATTTAAATTTAAAATTTTTGTGACAGTGGGTTGTTCGTTTACGATAATCTTTCTTTTTGTTACTACTTGGTAAATATTTATCCACCGGTTTAAATTTGAACGTGGTTGGTTCTCGTTAGGTTAGTAGTTCTCACTTCTCAAGATAGCACTGCGTGCATAGTTTAAAACAAATATTATGAGTTAGCAAAGAAGCTCATATATGATATCAGTACAAAATACTAGCAGCTAGATATATTTTTATTTGTTTTGGTAATGCATAGTGTCCCGAGCCAGATTGCACACACCTCAGATTATTCTCTACAACTTCCACATCCAGTTCACACGAATCACATGCTTACGCGTTG
Organism: Rhododendron simsii; assembly: GCA_014282245.1. Taxonomy (NCBI): domain Eukaryota; kingdom Viridiplantae; phylum Streptophyta; class Magnoliopsida; order Ericales; family Ericaceae; genus Rhododendron; species Rhododendron simsii. The sequence goes on from CM024962.1 coordinate 3,614,803, forward strand.
GGGTGACGTGGCCCTAAGAGTTGCTGCAGCTAGATATATATTTTGTCTCTTAAAGAACTCGTACCAACTAATTTTTAGAAATTATATGAACCATGTTATAAAAATTATGTTAGTGTTCTTGTATTCTTATGTTTTTTGGAGGTGAATTATTAGGCTAGAGTTTGTGAATATATATATATATATATATACATATATATTTGAGATTGTTTCATCAAGCATTTCGGAATAAGTTTTTTAGTGAATATGGCTTACTTTTACCCTCTCAAACGGCCAAACACTAACTAATGAATAAAGAGATTTTAAAGAGTCACTTCTATAAGAAATTCTAATGTGTTGTATTTCTCTAATCATAGTTGATTAAAAAGAATTTGTTCTAAACTTATATTACCATAACACCCTCGTAACAATACCCGGAGGTAGGTATTTACCTTTTTCTTTTGGTAGGTACTAGGGCTCCAAAAATAACTTAGTGGCCTCGTGGGAATTCGACTGAGGTTTGATACTTTGGGGAATTAATTTCCTCACTCCCCCTTATGATATTGCATTCCTTTTGTTTTTGTTTTTGTTTTTATTCACTTAAAATTATCCAATTATCCTTGCTAATGAATTCAAGTTCACATAAAAGTCCATTTTTTGTCATTTCACCTGAAAAATGACCCAAATAAAAAAAGTAGTGCAGAAAAATATAACAGGGGACAAAGGTGTGGGCTTTGGGCTGTTGGGCTTTGTCCAAATGTGGGCTTAGCCCAGTTGGTCCATCACTTGTGCATTTAAAAATTTTAGCCCAATTGGTCCATCTCTTTTTTTTTTTTTTTTTGGTTCCATCACTTGTGAAGATCAGTTTTCAAGGATGAATCGAAAAGATAAACACGCAAACTTTGCATTCACCAAGGGAAAAAATAGTACAAGAGAAAAGGTCAAAAATGCTATTCAAACGCGAAATTAGCCTAACAGCTAGCTCAGATCAGACACCCAAATCAAGTAATAGCAAACAGCTAAAATAAAAGAGGATATCCAGCAATCATCTCAAGTTTGTCACCCAACTTAGCTAAACTCAAATGTATAATTAGAAAGGGTTCTATTCTCAAACTTCACGCCAAACATTTCATCCGCCCGAATTATCGACCTGACAAGCCATTCGTTTCCCATCCCTCTCCTCTCCTCTCCCCTCGTTGCTTCGATCAATTCTAAATTCAGATCGAGATAACGTGAAGCAAATTCCATTCGTCTTTTTGTGATTTCTCCTTTGTTCAATTTCGATTTATCAATTGCAGAATCGATCAGATGGACCTTTTCCAAAAAGCAATCATGGTAAAATTAAGCCACAAGGATAACTATTTGGTAGCGGAGGATGACCTAGAATCTGTATCCCTTGACCGCGATGGTTCGTCAAAGAACGCAATACGGTCAGTCCAATTCTTCGAGATGGCGAGGTACTTGCGCTTCAAAAGTTGCCACGGAAAGTACCTAACCGCAATGGACACACACTTCCTTCACGGCTCGAACGGGCGGAAAAGTGGTCCAAAGCACTCCAAAAAAGCTTGACTCTTCCACCCAATGGGAGCCGATACGGGACACCGAGTGGGAACTTTCTGTGGCCGAATGGGGGCTTTCCACCATGACGGAATTCGGTGACGCATGACGTTCCGCAACGAGCTGGAATGCAAGAGAAGGTTTTGTCCGACGTCGAGGCTGTCGAGGCGACTCCCAAAACGCCTCCGTCATTGTCACCTTCGCCACATATTTGTCGCGAGTCAATGTTGATTATGAGCTTTCCGATAGGAAGGATGCCGCCTACCCTTGAACCAAGAGTACCAAATTCACAACCGTGAAGCATCGATTCATGGCGTTTACTCGAGGTGAAATGAAATTGGAAAGGGTGTAATATTTTGGCTCCGAAGGATTAGGCCCCATTCCGCAAGGACCTAACGTTCTTATTTGTTAAGCACTTATTTTCTGTTTTACGGGATAAATTATTCTTTCACAATACATCATTTTTAATAAAACACGATAAATTCGACGCGTTTATACTTCATTTGCAGTGGTAAAATCAAGCGATTTAATTGGTATTCAAATACATGTTGTCGTATTTTTTTTTTGCCTAAATTGTAGGAACGCTCGTTAATAGAAAGAGCTCAATACATAAAAAGATGGTTATCATTCGCAAGAGAATACAATAACCAAATAGGAGGTCTAGATTTCTAAGCTTTGACTCTAGAACCTCGCAAATCAAAAGCCAAACGCCTACTAGCTACACAACGAACCCCAACGACGGCGAGCACCGCCATCACCCACCGGATCTGGGGAACTCACACCAGGGCAATAGAACCGCAAAGGGAACACCCAAACCACAACAGAAAAGAAAACAAACCCCCCTTCTCCTGATGTGCCACCGCCGGGAATCCCACCACGCGCGGCCTCGGATCAAATCACCTACATTTTACTTCGCATTTTGTTTGATGAGATTTTGTCACTCCCAACCTAGAGGGTACATGACCGGCCAGTGAAACGAAATCACCCAAGGCCTTTAAGACTCACTATTGCAAAAAATCTTTCTAATATATTTTAAATATATAAGTGGAAGCATGAATTTACAGAAATACATTCAGAGCTGGCTATCGTGCATACCGAATACAAACTTCGCCAATGGCGGTAAAATTACTACAATTATAGATCCAAATCTTGGCACTATCAAATCTCTCATAGCATGAGTTCAAAATTCTCAAAACCATTACTAGAGGACAATCTGAATCTCATTGTCTAATGTCTGATAGCCACGTCAATAAAAATCACCATCATTGAAAGAGCCATCTTAACTTCTTGTGATCTAAAATGGGTGGCCACAAAACTATTTCAATGAGAAATACAATAAACAAAGGTTACATAATCGCATGGAAATAATCAAATAAAATATGGCATAATCATGAACTTTTCGATGATCAATATGAGTTTCCAAAGTCAATAATTATATATTCCACTTTTCAACAATGCAAATTTCAAATCTGTAAATCATAAAATCCAGAATCCAACAACAATTTTCAAGCTCGAAATTGTTAAGCCAAAAGAGATCCATCATCTCTCATCTATCATTATCATCTTGGGCGGTAATCCGGTAGCCTGGGGAGCAACCCGGCAAAATAAGGGAAATGATGTCAAATCCAAGGGATATCCGGCCGTATCCTTATCCATAATTTTATAGGCGCCAATTTACACATAACTCATCAGAGCTCTTCACCCAAATATCATATCAATAGGTTTAATCCACTTTTCTTTTCTTTTTTTAGATTAATTCCATGATTGTTTTTAAATTTATTTTGCACAATTCATACATAATATAAACGACAATATTCACAAAATAATTTTGAAAGAATATTATGTAACCAAGGTATATCGTACTCACCTCGATAGTGTGAACCATAAATTACCGTGATTATGATTACCGGTAAAAACCTGTATGAAGCAATTACGCAACAATATTAATTAATTACTTAATTTCTAACTTAATTCTTTTATCCGTATAACGAATTAGATATGAAAGGCTCACCCCTTGACTTGTAAGAATCCTCAGTGAGTGCTCAACCTCGAAATCACGCGTTCAAACATTTTTTTCAAATCAAAATCGGCGTGTCCAAAAGAAGTACAAGGCTGCCCATAGCCTTATTATGGGCTGCCCCTAACATTTCCAACCCATGTAACATTTCTTTTGATTCAGACACATAGAACATTCAGGGGAAAGAGAGAACTACGGAGGAGAGAGAAAGAGGGAGCGTGTTACGTACTGTAAGGGAGAGAGAGGGATAGGAGCTGTAGCTTGCTGCGCATGGCTGAGCCATTGTGCGGCCGCGGCGGCCGGTTGGTTGTTTGGCTGGGGAGAAGAAAAAGAAGATGAGAAGGAAAGAGAAGAGAAGTCAGGTGCGGTGGACAGAGAGAGGTTTGTGTTTTACTGGAAAACAAGAAAGGCTAGGGAGATATATACAGATAGATAAGGCTGTAAAAGAGCCGAATCAAGTCGAATATTAGAATGTTCATATTCGTTCATTAAGTTTTTTAGCGAACTCGAGGCTGAACTCGAACTGAACTTGCCTAGGTTTGGGTCGAACTCGAGCTTGTTCATGAGCCTTAACGATCCAATAATATCATATATTTATTCTCTTATACAGGTCTAAAGCTACAAATAAATTTTTTAATATGTACATAATTATGTTAATATACATCTAAAATGATAAAACATATAGACATAAGTAAGGTTTTAGTAATTGTAAACGTTTAGATTTGTATACGTTTTTTAAAATTTTCACTATGTAACTATATAAAATCTCCATGATAGACATATACTCTAGGTTCACGAGTCTAATCTAGCCGAATACTGTTACGTTCATGCTCGGCTCATTTATAAAACGAGCTTAAAATTGAGGTTCACGTTCGGTTCATTTAGTAAACGAATCAAACTTGAACGAGCCTTTACTGAATCGAGTTTCGAATAGTTCACGAACGGCTCAATTCATTTACAACCCTACACACAAAATACAACTATGACACGTAGTGCCGAATTTAAACCACATTCAATAATGCTCTTTCCAGCTGAACTCTTGTCTGCCCATTCATCTATTCAATTATTTGAGAAGTGCATGTCGAGAGCTTTACTAGTTGGTAGAAAATATCAAGTGCATGATTGCTTCAAATGAATTATCTTGCCGACACTAATGTGTATTCCGTCTCTAATCGGTTACGTTTTTTTTACTTTGTTCGCGGAAAAATATCCAAAAATTACTGTTGACTTGAAAAATTATTTCGAGAATAACTATGGTGACAGAATCGCAAGAAAATTTTTGGAGTATCATGCTTAAGATTTTGAGGTTGAAATTAGGTTATCACAGATTTATATATTCTCCTAGTTTCTCCCTCAAATGTTAGGTTATTTGGTAACTAAGAAACATATTAATCCTCAGATTGAAGTCGTTTGAAATTAAGCCCGATGATGCATTGGTGTCCCCGCACGGAAAAGCGTAACTGGCTAATGGTCTTCGATTCCTAAAGCCATGTTGCGTAGCCTAGGGGTTGCCTCCTAGTTGAGGGAGAAGCTTGTCGCCTAGGCGGTGAGCGCCGGTCGATGGTTCTCCGTTGGCTATGGCACAGTCCCTTCCGTAACCTTCCTCGATGACGCATTGGTGTTCCCTTTGGGGGATGCATTCTTGTTGAGAGGTAAGCTCCTCGTCTATTTCAATGAGATGGGCGGGGAGCGCCAGCTGACGGATCAAATCTATTGGCTACGGCAATGTCCCTTGGGTACGTAATCTTCCTCCATGATGCATTGGTGTTCCTTTCGTGGGATGCCTTCTTGCTGAGAGGTAAGCTCGTTGCCTTGGTGGTGAGCGCCGGCCGACGGGTAACTGTTGGCTATGGCACAATCCCAATGATGCATTGGTGTCCCCGCACGGAAAAGCGTAACTAGCTAATGGTCTTTGATTTCTAATGCGACGTTGCGTAGCCCAGGAGTTGCCTCCTTGTTGAGGGAGAAGCTTGTCGCCTAGGCGGCGAGCGCCGGCCGATGGTACCACATTGGCTATGGCACTGTCCCTTCGGTAGCCTTCCTTGATGACGCATTGGTGCTTCCTTTGGGGAAAGCCTTCTTGCTGAAAGGTAAGCTGGTTGTTGCTCATTTGTGAAATAAAATGTTTTAGAAAATCATTCCTTGTTGAAAAATCAAAATTGACTTTGTAAAAAACCTCCTTTATGATGCAGTGGTGTTTCCTTCGGTTTATGCCTCCTTGCTGAGGGGTAATCAAAAATGAATTTTAAAAAATCTCCTTCGACGACGCATTGGTGTTCTTTCGCGGAATGCCTCCTTGCTGAGGGGTAAGCATGTCGTTTAGGCGTCGTGCGCCGGCCGGTGGTTCTCCATTGGCTATGGCACAGTCCCATCGGTAACCTTCCTCGATGACGCATTGGTGTTCCCTTTGGGGGATGCCTTCTTGTTGAGAGGTAAGCTCTTCGTCTACTTGAAAAATTATTTCGAGAATAACTATGGTGACAGAATCGCAAGAAAATTTTTGGAGTATCATGCTTAAGATTTTGAGGCTAAAATTAGGTTATCACAGATTTATATATTCTCCTAGTTTCTCCTAGGGGTGTACACGGTCCGGATTGGTCCGGTTCTTTAGAAAATCAGTTACCGGACCATTTCAAACGGTTCTAGAAAATTAAGAACCAGAACCTAACCAATTTATGCATGGAACCTAACCAGAACCAAACCGTAAGACCGGTCCGGTTCTGGTTCGGTTCCGGTTCTATCCAATAAGCATCCAAATACTTATTCATAAAATATGAACTCATAAAATTAAAAAAATAAGAAGATAATTTGTTGGAATAGAAAGGAAGGAAGAAAATAAAAGTTTTTCTAACAAATGAGATTTCATCTCTAAATAAAATAAGTTTAGCAAGAAAAAGATTAACCTACCAAATTCAAATACATATTTAATTACATACACATATTTATTTCTATATTTATCTTAGTTTTAAATGGTCCGGTTTGGTTCTAACCACAGTTCATTAATTGAGAACCAGTAACCGAACCAAAATTAACGGTTCTTATTTTTTTGGAACAATAACCTAACCGTAGAACCGCAAAACCGGACCAAATATGACGGTTCGGTCTGGATCGGACCGGTTTTACGGTTCGGACGGTTTTCTTGGACACCCCTAGTTTCTCCCTCAAATGTTAGGTTATTTGGTAACTAAGAAACATATTAATCCTCAGATTGAAGTCGTTTGAAATGAATTCTAATAAGATGGCGACGAAAGAAATTACGAAGATTATTTAATAGCTTTTATGCCAATTTGAAATGCAGCTCCAGACTCAAATATCAAAAAATTGAAAAATAACATTCGGATCACAGGAGTATAATTATAAAAACAACTTAATTTTTTTATAAATCTTTTTCTATATCAATTTTGAACTAAATCCCGTCAATCACTCTTAAAAGATTCAAAATTGATGAATTTAAAATTAGCAAATATTTTTCTGCAAATATATATATATATATATATATATATATATATATATATATTGGCACGCATCTATTCTTGTATGTATATCTACATATAGGACCCCTTTACTTGACCAAATATGAGTATCGGATTGTACTACATACAAATTATATATACAATATGGTGACCGCATATACGGTATCGACAGTGACATGTAATCCCACAGAGTATGAGATGCACAATACTGAGGGTGTAATATGATTTGTCCAATCACTATTATTCTCATAGAATTTGTATATTTGGTAATAACAAAAGTTTAACCTGTTTGGGAATGACTTCGGTGTCCCCGGTCATTTTGGGGACACCGTAACTTTTGGCATAACAAAACCATTATAAGCATAACTAAATTCATTACAAGCATAACCAAAACTATTATAAGCATAACCAAAACCATAATAAGGCATAACTTGGTTGGTTATGCCTTGGTTGATTTTTTGTTATGCCTTGATTGGTTTTTGATTATGCCTTGGTTATGCCATGTTATGGTTCTATTATACTTGTAATGATTTTTGTTATGCTCCTAATGGTAAAGTTATGCCAAAAATTACGGTGTCCCCAAAATGACCGGGGACACCATAGCATCATCCAACCTGTTTAGTTTAATAAGCCACCCTTTTTACAGATCGAATGTGTAGATTTCCTTTTTAAGAGTTTATTTGATTAAGATGAAATATAAACTTTTGTGAATCAGTATACAAGAGTAGACCATAAACTCCTTCACGATGTGGATATCAAAAGGAGAGTAAGAAAATCGCTCCTATTTTTTTACGGCATAACCCAGAAAAAATTGTCGATATTTGCCCCCATGTATACGGTATACCCCGGGAAAATTTTCAGTGCCGGGTGGGTACCACGTGGTGCCTGCTCGGCGCATCCGAGTTGTCCATTGCGTTTTTGGACGACGGCTCGGATTTGGAGAGAGATAATTTCAATCCGAGCTATCCAAAGTGTATTGGACGACTCGAATGTGCCGAACGGATATCATGTAAGATATATCCACACAGCACCGAAAAATACAAGGGCCACAACAGAAAGAGTACAAAAAATAAATAAAAAAGATGCTTTAACGGCAAAGTTAAACGTGGAATCGTGGATATTCTCAAAAGTCAAACCGTTAAGTGAAGTCCCATTAAAATTACCGCACTTATCTGGGTATACTCCCCCCTCACGCCGTTTCATAATTCACATCTCGATGATCTAGTCATAAAAATTGAATAATTTATATCACGACGATAAGGCGTTGATAAAACCAACCCAGATACACTATACCCCGTAGTGCACTATAGAACCCATTTTTCCCATTAATGGTCAGAAAATTTATTACTCCTACGATACTTCAGAAGCCTTCATCATCACATTTTAGTACGATAAGTCAATCATCAAATATAGGTGAGCTCGGCTAGTCGAATTTTTATCGAGCTCGAGCACTGCTTGAGTTCGCTTACAAACTTAGTTCGATTCAACTTGTTTGCAGGTTAGCTGACTTTCAAAACAAGGTGTGGTGAAAGAAGGCTTGCTTGGAGAGCACCGAAATAATCACTCTTAATTACCGTTGCCGTCCAAGAAGAATTATCTGTCTTTTGTTACTCCCCCATCATCACACACGGTCACACCGTTTCATGCATTCACATCAAACCCAACCCCCTCCATCGCCCGTTACTACCATAATAATACATACAGGTAAACATACCCATCAAACTTTTCGACCCACTTTCTAACTGAGATCTAATTTCTGACAAAATCGGACTTCGATTTTGCAGAGCGGAATGGAGCTGTTCCAGAAGGCGAAAACGGTCAGGCTCAGGAGCCACCACGAGAAGTTCCTGCTAGCAGAAGAGGACCAAGAATCGGTGTGCCAGGATCGACAGGGATCGATCCAGAGGGCCAAGTGGACCGTCGAATTCGTGGACGGCGTGGACGGCGTCGTCAGGTTCAGGAGCTGTTACGGGAAGTATCTGACGGCGACGGACGAGCAGTTTCTTCTGGGCGTTACGGGAAGGAGGGTGTGTCAAACGCTGCCCAGGAAACTTGATTCCAAGGTCGATTGGGAGCCGATCAGAGATGGGTTTCAGGTAAAGGAACGAAATTTCCGTTTGATTTGCGTAGAATTTTTTATTTTTTTTTACAGGTAATGGAAGAAAATTTGTTCATTTTTTCTGTTTCTGAGGTCCGTTTGATTAGTGTAAAAATGATAAAGATACTTTTTTATTGTCTGATTAGCACAAAAATAGAAGAAAATGCTAAAAAGTGATTCTTCTTGTACAACCCGTTAAGCATAGTTACACAGCCCTCACTTTCTTGTGAAAAACGAGTGCAATTTTGTTCACCGTCTTAGGGTGAACATTACCCTCCTTCCACTTGGTTGAAATAGTATGGATTCCACCACTAAATGATGTTATGTTTACCATGCAATACACTTTTTGGTAAGCATGACATCACTCTGCGGTAGGATCCATACCATTTCAATCAATTGATACGAAGGTAATGTTCACACTCTTAAATGGAGGGTGAACAAAACTCAACCACTCGAAATTTTTTATTTTCTTCTTGAAGTTCCCAAATTTTCTCTTCCTATGATGATAGGAGCATATATAGTGTGTTAAGTAATTATAACCTCATAATAGCAACTAGCGTATGGGGCACATGCAATGCGTGTGCAATTAATTACAAAGGGAGCGCCATTACATAATATTTGACATTGAAATAATGATTCAACCCTGCACTGACACGTTTTAAACAAAATGTAAACGAGCAATGCTACGTACACTCCTACCAACCACTCCTCTCTCACATAGGTGTCGGCCCCACACATTTAATTTGTAGAGTCGGCCCACACGTATGTGAGAGAGGAGTGGTCGGGGAGAGGTCAGTAGGAGTGTACGTAGACTTATTGCATACAAAAAGCAGTAAACGAAGAAATTGATTGGTTTGATAATACCTAATCTTTGTTTCCATTGGAGGTTGATAATCCCAGTGATGGGTTAACGTGGAGATGGCATGGCGAGAGAGAACGGCATCAAAGAACAGAAGAAGGCAGAAGACAGTTTGTGTTAGAACTGGGAAAATGTAGGAGCATGGGTAGTGTAAGTAGGAATCCTATTTTACTGTTTTAACCATATAGTTATTTTAGGTGGTGTTATGAAGTTCATGGAAATTAAGATTTAAATTATCCAATTTAGGAAAGTGAAAATGTGAGCCAGCCTCAAAAGGGAGTCCATATCAAATGGTGCCCTTTATGCATTAGAATAGATAGATTTCTTTCTATTCAAACAGACCTTGAGAGACTGAAAAGAAACGCTGGTGAAATAAGTAAATTCCTGTGGTTCAAATGGAAAAAAGAAGATGGCGATGCACATGGTAAAACCGCGAACGTTGCTAAACAATATATGAGTAATTTGGAAATTTGTTTACCAAAACAATAGTCGTGTCAATATAAATTTCCAAGTAGTTTGCAAAGCAATAGTTGCATCAACATAAATGTGGAATTCATTTGACAATGCTTGATACTTTCGATTCCTGATAGCTTTTAATTCTAGCTTTAATTTTCTCTTTGGACTGCATTTTAAGTAGTTGTGAAACTTGACTGAACTGTTTCCAACAAACCCCATTGAAAAGTTGTTCATTTGGGTTCAGGTAAGGCTTAAAACCCGCTATGGCAATTATTTGCGTGCAAATGGGGGATTGCCGCCTTGGAGGAATTCGATCACGCATGATATTCCTCACCGCCATAAGGATTGGATATTGTGGGAAGTTGATATTGTTGAGCTTCGGCCTGAGCAACCCCCTCCTCAATTGGCATCGCCACCGCCAGCTCAATCCGATTCTCTCTCTGAGTCTGAACCAAGCTCACCTTCGTTCAATCTTAGGACACCGAGATCCTCGAAACTCGAGGTTAGATTTTGATTGCATTGCTTTTTGGATCTGAGTTACTTGATAGTTTTCGAAACTTGTTTCCGCATTTGGTAAAGGACCTTAAGTATAGTTTCTCAAATTCTGGAAATTCACTTCCCGTGAAAAATGAATAAGATAAGAAAATAATAAATCTGTTTTAAAAAATGGCTTGGAAAGGTGGGATGCAAAACGGATTCTGAAAACTCTAGCAAACTATACTTTTGGAATTTTTGGGACGAGAGAAGCCATTGTGACCGAAGTTTGAAATTATGAACAAAAATGGTCAATATTTCGTCTTAAATGAAAGGGCCACTAATAACCACATTGTTCTGTTTAAAAACAACCTATAAATCAATTTTTTTGTATTTCATTGTCATCCCTCATTAAACATCTATATGCAGTCAAGTGATTCGGCTGGGGGGACATCGGCAAAGTCTGAAGGCCGGGTTATATACTATAATGTCGTGGAAGACGATGGGAAAATTGAGGAGGGCAGGGAAGAGCCTTCTTTCCTTTTTAAGGGGCATGGTTTGGAGGAATTGACTGCAAAGTTGGAGGAAGAAACAGGACTGGAGGATGTTATTGTGTGTTCGCGCAATCGATTGAATGGAAAGCTTTATCCCCTTCGATTAGATCTTCCTCCGAACAACGCCACCATGCATATAGTTGTGGTTCCATCGTCGTCCAAAGGTTAGTTCGGTTGATTTTTCTTGATGCATTGGCATGGTTTTATCTATCGCACGTGTTGATGATATCGGAACCAGTTTTGCTCAAATTCAAATCTTTTTGGCACGCTCAAATACAAATCTTGTGTGTTAGGATGTCAAAACCATGGGATTGCTTCACTATGTGTCACTGCCCGAATCACAAAAGGTTATTGACGGGAGTACTAGTTTTCAAGATGTGGTTCTTTATAGTCTGTTGCAATTCGTTTACCGTGAAATACCTAGTTAAACAGGTCGCAACTAGTTTACCAATGCATTGTATTGCCTAAGATTGTGTTGCATAAGCCAAATTGGAAGGAAAGGAGAAGGATTTCCCATCTACCAACAAAATGTGCTGACAATTCATTTTTGTTACAGAAAGTAAACCAAGGATTGTCACCTTCGGTTTCTTTATTTCTCTTTGGAATTGTGCAAGTTGGTTAACTTTCGTTCATATGTGTTTCACCAGTGGCTAGAGATTTTGCACCAGAGGCTAACACTTATACATGACCAGGGCATACAACACCAATGTAGTAGTATATGTTTTTACTTCAAGATGACAAATGTATTTTAGGCATGGCGTTGGAACTGCGTATGAACGGTATGTACAAATGTTGTGGACACCAACCAAGCTTTGCTACCTTTCTTTACCTCTCGTCAGGCCGTTTACTGTTTTCATCCAAGAGTAATACCTGAAGAACTGAAATCATATTATTGTACCTTCTTCAGAAATCTATAAAAAATTTTGGGATTAATTTCTGTTTTGCGACTCCTCTCTCTCTGGGTTTTTTTTTTTTTTTGATGTTTGCATGATGTGTTATTGTTCTGTCTTTAGCTTACTGCTAACCACATTGTTCTGTCTGGGTTATTAGATTTCAGTGACAAAAGCACATGGCTACAGACAATACCGCAGGGGGCATACCCCTGAAGCTGACAACCTCTGGAAAAACAACCACAGCAGAAAGAAAGCAAAACAACGTTAGGCAAACTATAAATAACAATAACGTATTACTAACAAGTAGCAGCAAAAAAAAAAAATAAACAAAGAAGAAGAACCGGGAAGATTCATCACCGTCCACCACCACCCCGACTATACACGTGCAGACATGTGCGTAAATGTACAGGAGCAAGAGAGAGAAATGGTTGGAAAGTGCTGTTGATGGCTTGATAGTTGAGTTGAGTTGAGTTGAGGGTGTGGAGCTAACCAGGCTACTTGCTTGGTTTTCGGGATTCTATGATCTTCTGGAATTAGTTGTTGAGAAATTTGCCAAACCATAACACACAACGAGCAAAGAACTATTTCTTGAATACAAAAAAAAAAAATGGTTGACCAGCCACAAAACAAATCTTTCGAGGTTAGACATCTCGAACTCTGAAACTACCCATAAAAAGGGTCAAATTTCTGCGTGTGTCCCAGTTATAAAACCCATTGGGAAATTTTTCAGTGCTGGGTGGGTATCACGTGATACCCACTTGGCACATCCGAGCCATCCGATGCAATTTTGGACGGCTTGGATTTGGAGAGAGAAATAGGAGAGAGAAAGAGGAGAGGTGAGAAGAGAAGAGAAGAGACAGAAGATTTCAATTTGAGTCATCTAAAAGTACATCGGCCGGCTCGGGAGTGCCGAGTGGGCACCACGTGGAATATACCTGCTCGGCACTGAAAAATTTCGCAAAACCTAGTACATCCACGGCTGGTTTCCACTATGTGTCGAATGTATAAAGAGTATAGATTATATTGGTTGTGTATAACATAATAGTTACTCTTGTATGTTAGGTTTACACCATCAATTACCGTAAACTAGTACGAGTCAAGGCGGCCTCTCTACTCATTAGTAATTAATTTTGAGTAGGATGTCTTAACACAACCAATGCAATATCAATGGTGCGTGATGCTGGATCTCTAGGGGTAATTATTCAGTACTCATACTCCCTCCTCTCACATAATATGTACAAGAAGTTGAATAATTGGATGGGAAGATTTCGGGCCGACCAGAACACTTGCAGAAGCTTCTGGATTCGTGGAAAATAGATTTCGCAGCCAGCAGATCAATATGGCGGCCAGCAAATGGATTTCACGGCTGCCAATTCGACCAAGACAACATAAGAGACCAAACTTCACGGGCTCGCTCCGGACACTCCTGAACTCGGATTTGCGCATTCTTTAGACTATTGGAAAGCTTGTGAAGTCTACTTTCTAAACCAAGTGGTTTGGATCCAGAATATTGTGTACATCAAAATATATAACGATTATACCCTCAGTGGGTGGAAAAATAAATCGTTATGGTAAAATTTTCGCATCTCCCTCATTTCAATTGGATTGAGACTTATTATATATCAATAAAGAGGGTTGAATGTACGATAAGATGGTTGAATCAAACCATAAAACTAAAGTTGTTTAGTTTACGAAAGGTGGGTTGAATGCGGACTTGATCAAAGTTTGTCAAAGCTACCAAGGCTAAAACACGTTCCAAGCACATTCGGCACTCACATTCCTAATTCTAAGGCACTCCTTCATCCTTTAAGAGTTCCACATGGTTCATAAGACTTCTCACACCTAATCAAAGCATACAAAATCGCGTCATCATCGGGATCGTCCCAAGGTGGGACCCAAAATATCTGTTGAGCCAAATAAGGGTGTCTACAAAGACAAAAGAGATTTACAGTAAGTTGTCTTCCTCCCACGCTGCCAAAGTTTTCATTCCCTAATCAGTGCTCCTTTATCATCTATCTATCGACTTTGGTATGAAGTGAAGTTTTTCTTCCAATACCCGGCTCCTAATCTTCTGGAATTGGATGAAGAGCAAGAATGCCTGGTTTGCTATGCGTTCCAATCAATGACCAAAAGAAAAAACTACTTCACAGCTTCGAAAAACAGAAACTGAGGTTGCAAACGCCCTCTTTCGCACATGGAGATTACATCATCCCAGCAACCAACCTCCTGCTCGATCAGATTTCACGGTAATAAGAAAACGAAAACGAAAGGCGAAAGACACATACAAATAGAAACATGTGGCTTAAACTGAATGGTTACCTTCACAGTCTCGTCATCGTACATAATCCACTTCTCCCGCTCATGGCTGAACGCAAAGCATATGTGGTGTTGCCCGAAATAGCAAACCTTAAAATAGACAAGGATTTTCGGTGAGATGATTTGTTTTTGTCACAGATTATTAGATAAAATGGAGATCGGAGACTAGAAGAAAGATATAGATAGCAAAAGATGGTATATTAAGATATAGAGTTCTAACTTCTAACCATGCCTACCCTCATTTGATGGGAACCATTATGTCAAGTTAGTCTATTTTTTTGTAATTACATTTTGTTTCAAGGACACCGTTGAAGCCTAAATCACCCGAGAACTATCAACAACAGAAGGGAAAACTACCAAACTAAGACCACCAAATCATACTTCAAGACCTTAAAGGAGCATAGGTCCAATTTCCATCACGAAAAACGCAACCAAAAGATAGGACATGTTCAAGCAAAGACGACGTTTACCATTGAGAAAAGGGAATGTTTTTTCCCTAAATCTAAACCATCATGGAAGACGGCCATGTCTATCTCAGTAGTCAAAGCTGTCAATGTTGCTGATATATCTTCTCTGCTTTCACTGTCAGTCGGCCAAAGTAGTGCTGCAATGACCAAACAAGAACAAGCTAGTAAGTAGACTCGGAATGAACTGCGTGCTGTCTGAAATTATTTCCAGACTTCTAGTCCTTTACCTATTGCAAACACGTGTGGAGGCGTTCTAAGGTAACTGAGAAGACTTTTGCATTTGCCACATCCTCCTATCTCAGGATCACAAACAAATTGTGGTTCACAATCGACATAATTCCTTTCTGCAAGCTTGAAAATCTCATCAAAATGGCTCTCTGGCTGCATATTCTGAACTAGCAAAACAAATGAAAATGAGCCCAAGAATTGAGGAAATTTTTTTGGCTATTTTTTCATCAAAATAAATAATCAGATGCAACATGCCTTTATTGTTATGAGAGAGCCCGCACATATGCCGTAGAAGAAAGAAGTATGCTTCTCTTCTCTGGATTCCATACCACAGTTGGAACAGATTATTTTTTCAAGTATGTCCATTCCAAAAAGTTCATGTGCTATGCAAGCATCACTGCCACAGTCCCAAGAGCCTTCAGCACATTTGCTTCCCACTGTTGATTTATGAAGACTATCCAAAACGATTGCCAAAACTTCTGAAGTGTCGTACATATGCGGCTGTAAAAAACACAGAAAATCTCTGAATTTGTGACTTTGGAATAAGGGTAAAATATGACGATTATACCAACCAACCAACCAAATTGTTTAACTTACTTCACGGAATATATTACTATCAGGGTTCAACTTGATGAGAGCATTTCTTAAAGAAGTGGGAGAAATAGCTTCTTTTTCCTTATTTGCAGACGCCTCACTCAGGGCAGTGAAAATCTCTTTTAATGCACAGACAACACAAGGGTCCCCGATGTGCACATGCTTGGGTGTTGCTCTACTCACAAACGCCTCTCTGAACTTTCTTAAATTCCAGAAAGTCTGTATGTTCACAGAAAAGTTCATATTAGAGACCAAGGGCATAGAAATGAAACTATTGTTCTGGCAGCATAGAAATGGAATTCTTTTCAATGAAAACTAACCTGTACAATGACATTTACAAAGCAAGTGTATTCACCAGTATCATTCCTCAGTCCAGGGTTAAGTATATCTGATCCACTTATAGTTCCCGAAGTGCTGCAAGTTGATAAGACCCCAAGGTCGTCTTCTAATTCTGGGATCTTTGCCAAGGGAAGATTCTTACTTGCTTGTAATGTATCTGGAAATAGTTGACAAGCCAAAAGTCAGGGCGTAGGCTCTTGCCATAGTTTTCGAGTACTTCGGTGAAATGAAATAGACAACTTTTATCAGAATCTCCATCAGCTAGCTGAAACTGTGTAAGCCTTGTGGGATATTTGTCTGTATATATTTCTCAAATTTTTTATTTATTTTTATCTCAAATGCGCTACATAACATGTTGATTCATCTCTGAACATTTACATATGCCATATTTTCAGCAAAACGGTGATAGAGATTAAAGCAAGATGAATAGGTGTAGTAACCATATAATGGGTCACTTAAGAAGCCATGAAGCCCTTTTAGCGGTGCATATTTCTTTGAGCATAACAATCAACAAAACGTTTCTTTTCCATAGGGAAGTGGACTCTGCATATTCTAGGTCCACCAAAAGGATGCTTACCTTTCTTTCTTCTCCTTTTGGTCCTCTGTGAGCAAACAACCACCGGTTTAGTCGACTCCTCAACCTTTATAGGTGCAGCTTCATTCGTGGTTCCCTTGGCTAGAGCCATCTGCTTGGCCTCATCCTCAACCTTTCTTTGATACTCCAACTTCTCTTTAAGCTTTCTATCTTCCAGTATAAAGTTTTCCCTAAGTTCCTGTTCTTGTAGCTTTAAGTCATCGGCACTTGCAGCAACAACAGGAAAGTGACTGGATGAAGACAAAGGTCAAAACCCATAACATGCTCAGTAAGACATACGGAAATGGAAAAGATGGATGCCTTCTTTACCATATACTTCTATGGTGTATTCTGCCGGTGAGAGTATAACTAGGACTTACACTTGTTCGGCAGTTTCCTCTTGTGCCACATGTAGCTCTTCGCCACAAGTAGCCTGCAAATATGAGGAGAGTATTAGACGATCTTGAAGCAAATATACATTTATGAAAGCAACCTCTATGGTAAAATATACAACTTGACTCCAAAGTTAGAAACCTTCGGATCCTTCACTTTTCTGAGGCCTTTAGTCTTTTTCTTAGCCTTCAAAGTTTTCTTTGAAAGTTTTGGGTCACTGTTTCCTTTGCTAGTAGTCTTCTTGGTATCAAGAGCAAGCTCTGATAAAAGCGCTTCTGTTAAAGCATCTGACTTGTGCTTCTCTTCTTCATTAACCAACACCTCTAATTTTGCCTGCTAAAGCAAACTTCCCAAAAGTGTTAGATTTGGAACAAGGAAGTTGGGGAAACAGTTCAGATAATTATGCAGCAGAAACAGTACGAACATGAATGAAGTTTCGCACAAGAGGCAACATGATGCCCCGATAATCACGACTGCAATGCTTATATATTGCCAACAGCCGCCACATAAGTCCACCGTTCATTTTGATTGGTTCTTCAATTCTGCAAAGCTGCAGGAAACATCACAAACTTGCCTGAGATTAGTAAACAACTGAGTACTTATACTTGAGAATAGACAAAGACTACGAATTTGAATAACAAACATCAGAGGAGTAAAAGGAGAAAGTTATAACATAAGTTCAAATTCCTAAAACCAATAGTAGTAACTGAAAAGAAGCAAAAATTGACACTGCCAGACTATTCACAGCATTGGCGAGCTCCAAACCATCAGCCAATGACTTCTTTTAATTAACTAAAGTTAGGCAACAAGATTGGCGAGTTGCAAAGCTTCTGGCCCGGGTGAAGGACATTAGATTAATTTTCCTGCGATTTGATATGCAAGTTGTATAACACTTTTACAACCGGACAAAATTAATAAATCAACAATCAAGTCTTAGGCTTCGTTTTCCATATATAGCTACCTCTGATACTGACTGCTCCATTTCCTTCTGGATTGCCATTCTGATAGAAGCATCTTCTTGATCCTCAAGTTCAATACTTCTCAAAACATTTGACCTATAACTTGTGTTATTCAAAGCCTCCTCAACTCCCAAATGATGAATTTTTTGAGCTTCTGTCACCACTCCCACTATCACATCCAACTCAGACATAGAGTCTTCCTTTGCATATTTCTTCAAGAGTGATTCATAACTTTGTGGGACATGCTTTCCACCTTGCTCCCTCTTCTCGAGTTCTTGTGCACAGATGCTCTCAATTGTTTGTAATGATGTGCACTGTCCTAGAAGTTTGCTTTGTTTGCTCCGCAGACTTTCAAATAGATTAAATTGTTGCTCGAAATCCTTTGATGCTTCCATCCCTACATGTTTCATATCATCTAGTAAAAGTGTCCATAATGCTAATTGTTCTGCAGTTGATGTCGGAGGACCATCAAACAACCATTTCGCAAAAGCATCAATATCTGGCGGCACAGCAACTTCATCATCACAAATACTGCAAGTTGAGGCAGAACCATCACTGTCATCTTCAACGCCATCATGATGTCTGTGTGGCATAACCTCCACCCTTAGTATACGATCATCGAAGAGACAGGGTGAGTCACCAGTTAAAAAGATCCTTTCTGTAATAAGACATCTGTTGCGGTGATCAGATCGACCAAAGTCAGACCCAGAAACTTCGTACACACGCTGTAAGTGCTCAAGGATTTCCTTTAACTGAGGCACCTCCAAAAAACAGATGCAGAGAGGTGATTTTTCAAGGCCTTGACTTTGAAGCTGCGATGCTGGGATAAAATTCTGCAGTTCTGCCATCGTACATGTTATAACCGTGCTAAGATTGTACTCCGTAAGAAACTTGTATCTCACAAGAACTTGGAACTGTCTATGGATTTCTTGTAGGATATTTGCGCGCTCAATATCATCGGACAACGGCCACTTCTGGTCATTTCTGCAGGCCCTAGGGAGAAAATACGGAATAGATTTACAATTACCGAAGCCAAACAAAGTTTCATCATTGTTTCTTCTTCCACTGCCACAGCAAAGCGGACTTCTGTTTGGATCTTGATCGAACAACTGAGCCTTTCCGCGATTTTCATCAACTGAGCCTTTCCGCGATTTTTGGGATTTCAATTGTTTTTCAATCATTTTAATGGCTCTGGGGGTATCAACTGGCTCCCATGTACCATTCACAAGCATGTCAGCCCATTCAGCATCAATTTCTGGAAACTCAAACGGCTTCACCTTCAACTTCTGCCCGATTTCCCCCTCGTGCTCTCGCTCGATATGCTTCAAACGCAGTTCCAAATCTCCAAACTTCTCATCACAATAATAACACCCCCAGAACTTCCAACTTCTGTTCTTCTCAGCATAACCGATACCTTCCGAAAATACCCTTTTCGCGAAACCATCCTTGCATACTGAACAGCAATACTTCCTCAAATCACCTACTCTAACTCCAATCAACCCCATCTTTCTCTCGTCACTCATTGCATCCCAATACGTTCGCGACTTGCCCATTTTCGCCGTGGCCCCCTCTCTCTCCTCCCGAAAAGCCTGTCTCTTCCGTTCGCTCATTCTAGAACTACCTGGCTCGGATCTTTCCTCAGAAACCCTGATCTTGATTTCATTCCTGTTGCCATTTCGCGGCCTCCTATCAACCGGGACAACCTTGATCACGCCTTTCGGTGGGATTTCTTTTCCAAGATTCTTCTTCAGCGATAAAGAAGCCTCCCTGCATTTCCCTAAAATCCACTCCAATCTTTTCCTCACCCCGTGAATCCGCTTTTCCGCCGTGGATTCCTCCTTAACCACCCACACTTCTTCAGCAGGAGCGATCGGATTCTCGATGGACAGCGCCCGTTCGCACTCTCTCGCGGCCTCCTCGAACCCTTCGACATCCCTCGACGCATTGTACATTGCCTGGGCGTAGAACGCACGGAACTCGATCGAGTTCGGGGACAGGGAGGCCGCTCGTCGAGCCGACTCGACTGCGCTCCTCATGTGCGTCTGTTTCAAGACACTGTCGGAACTGGCTATCCTAGAAGCTTCCACAGCGTGCAGGTTGCCTCGGACGGCGTGCACGAGGGCGCAGTCTGGGTGACTGCGGCACGCGTCCTCCATGAGCTTGTGGGCCTTGGCGGGGTTGCGGCGGAGGGCAGCGATTGCGAGCCGGCATTGGGATTTGATGAGGGAAAGTTGATCGGTCTTGTTCTGTTCTTGATTGGCGTTTTCGTCGGGTGCGGCAGGCGGCGGACGTGGTGGTGGGTTTTTTCGCTTCTTGTTATTAAGACCCATTGCAGGGTTTTTCAAGATTTTTCAGTCAGAATTGAATTGAAGGAATGAGAAAACTTGAAAAAGAATGAGATGGGTGTATGGTGTATGGATTGTATTTATGCCAGTGTGGGGAAGAAGAAGAAGAAGAATGGTGTTTTGGTAATGTGCAATAAAAGGAGTGCTTTTGTATTTCTGTTAAGCTTCCGCGCTTTGGAGGGAAAATTTGGGGATTAGAATAATAGAGGGGCCCAGGGCTTCCATTGTCGTGTTCTTGGAGAAATTTTTGGATGTTCGTTGCCGATCTCAGCCACCCAAACGTGTTTTTGACAGTCCAAATTTATTTTCTATCTCTTCCCTCACTCGACTACTCTCCCTCCTCTTTTCTCCCTCTGAAATCCGGACCGTTCAAAACACATTTGGATGATTGGGATAGTCGACAGGATACCATGTGTGTGGTACCCGCCTGGCATCCAAAAACATCGTGTTCTTGAATCTTGTGGGACTTGCTTGCCGATCAATATTGAAGACATGCTTGATGCACCCATTATCAAGTTCCCTTAATAGTAATATTTTGCCATTTCAAAAAAAATTAAAAATTCAAGACATGCTCAGTAATTAACAGGGGTTCAAAACCCACCCATCGACTTTCCCTTCAACTTAGCTTGATTCAGACTGTTCATTTTGTTCAGCTTAACAAGTTAACTGTGTTTTGTAAAAAATCACAATGATCGGATTCGGGCAATTATATGAAAGAAACATGTTTTTATTCTCAAAATCATAGCCATAAAAAAATAAATATTAAAATGTGTTCTATTCACATAGCTACCAATGTCCAATCAATGTGATTTTTTTTTATTGTAACTACCCCTTGAGGAGTGAACAATACGAAGGACAAGTATTTATCATGTTCTATGACCAAAACAAAATGTAGGATAGTTTTTGGAGGACTTAACGAACTAAATCATAATGCACTCTCTGTGTTTTTTTATTTTTAATCTTGAGAGACACCATGAAAGGGCATATCCTTGTAAGTTAACATGAATTAAAACTAAACAAAGTATAGAACCAAAAAAACTTGTGAAAATTAAACAACTAAAGGCTTAACCCTTGTTCTTTGTTTTTGATATATTTCCTCAGAGATTGAAGCATTGAGTTTTGTATTGGCATCCATTTTGCCTATAACACTTATTCAAATCCATGTTGCTTGAAAACTGCCTTTTTCATTGCTCGTTGGTTATACAATTTACGATCGGACCCGAAACCACTGTTTCGTCCATTATGCGCTAGCTTGGTTGTTGACAACAACCCTTTGTGCCCGAATTTTAGAGAAAAGATGGTCTTTTCTTTTTCTTTTTTTTGATCCCCGATTGTCTTTTCTTTTTCACATCACCTTAATTTGTTTGGATACACTTGGAAGTTCCCATTGTGAGGAAATATAGGTGATTGACATGCCTGAGGATTGGGCATGCATGTATCCGAGAGGCATGGTTGACATGCCTGAGAAATAGAAGCCACTGTGGCCTGGATGGACTGCTAGTACTTGTGCCCTTTCTTTGGAAATTTTTATAAGTTCATGGTGTCAAAAATGATGAGATAGAATTCTATGGCCACCACTTTTTGTAATTGAAGTCAAAGGTAAGCTTACAATTATGAGTCAGTTCTCTGCTTAATTGTTTGTGTTGTTTCTTTAATGTGTTTCTTATTTCTTTAATGTGTTTCTTAAGTGTTGCTCTCGGACCCGGGGAAGCTGCTGTGCAGCTTCATGTTGCACAGCGTGCTGCGCACCCCGCTGGTGGGCCTTGCCGGCATCGGTCCGGCGATCGGAGACGTTCAATGCGTAGAGCTCGTCGAGTTTTACGTGTGCATCAAAAATCAGCTCAATCAAATATCGATAAGTGCCTCATCCGAACACATATAACTTGAAAAAAATGGATTAAGTGGTTTTGATCCAGTGTTTTGCATCCATTTGGATTTCATTTTCTTCAAGTTATATGTGTTCGGATGAGACACGTAACAATATTTGATCAAGCTGACTTTTGGCGCACGCGTAAAACTCGACGAGCTCTACGCGTTGAACATCTCCGATCACCGGACCGATGCCAGCAAGACCTGCCGGCGAGTGCGTAGCACGCTGTGCAGCACGAAGCTGCACAGCAGCTGCCCCAGTCCGTTGCTCTCTAACCAATAATTTTAAGTCCTCTAGTGAGAGAACAGGCAAGGAATCAATTTGCAAGTTTTAGAAGTTTCCGGAATGTTCTAGTGAAGTCTAGTTGCTTCCAAAAATATCTGGAAGACTCAAGAAAATCTCAAGGGATGTGATGATCTTTAACAGATTCAACTATGGAATAGAGAGAAGATGGTACTGTTTTTGTGGTGATAGTTCCTTGGTGGTCATGGTCATCTCCGAAGCAATGGTGGTTGAGCCAGATCATAAAAAGAGATTTCTTAGGTTGAGCGAGGTACGATTGTTTTGTGTATGTGTATGTGTATGACCAGCGTGCAAGTTAATTTTTACTTAAAAATCATAAAATGGTTGTTCACCCATTTTTATACTCCAGTATTTCCATAAAAATGTATATTAACTTTTGCTAACAAACAAATAACAGTAAACAAAAATACTGCTCCAAATAAATAAATAAATAAGTTATACTAATTTAAAAAATAAAAACTTACCCCCAAAAAAGTAAAATAAATACTATGTGATAACGTAGGTATGCTAAAATGCCCCTTTCAAAAAAAAAAAAGTATGTTACAATGCTAACGTCGTCACCCCGCCATCACATATACCTATATGTTTGAATGAATATGGCATCTACATTTGAATGGATATGATATGGTTGGGCTGTTGTTTTGGGTTGGGTTGTTTCCTTAATTACCAACCACCAACCGTTCGGTTTTTTTTTCGGATTTTCCTCCTGGTTTGGGCTCAGTTTGTTGAGCCTAAATCAATTTCCTCCATGTGATTAGGAGAAGAGGGTCTTGGGTGGTCAAGCCTGTAGAGACCCGTATTTTGAGGCCCATATATTTTATTTTTTTTATAAACGTTCGGTGTGGTGTATTTGTGGAAGGGTATAAGAGTAATTAAGCGAGATGAGCATGTGTGTGTGGTGTGAGAGCATGGGATTATTTTCCTCCGGGGGAGGGGTGGACTTGCCCCATTTTCTCTCTATTCTCTTCTTCGGCTCTCTCTCTTCTTCTCTCATTCGAATTCTTATCTCACTCTCTCAACCAAAAATTCACCAAAGCCACTTGAAATCTATACAAACCCACCTCCAATTTACCTTACATCTTCGTAATTGAGCTTGATTTTCGAGGGTCTTGCCTGGGGGAGGAGTATTTGGTTGAATTTGAAGATTTGGCAGTCAAGGGCTTGATTTATCTTGGGGTTTTGCTCTCTAAACTTGAGGTAGGGATTTCTTACCCTTGTTATGTGTTTATATGATGTTTATGTACTTAGATCGTCAGTTATGTTGTTGTTTGTGGCTGGAATTTTGAATCTGGGAAGTCTGCTGTTCGAATCTTCTGATTCCAGGAACAAAGTGCCGCATGGCACTTCCGAACCGCCGCATGGCTTTTCCAATTGGCCTCACGGCATATCGTTAAATTTCATCAGGATTTTCAAACAGCCGTATGGCATTTTCGTTTCGCCGTATGGCATATTAAATAATCGTACGACATATTGTTTAATCGTGCGGCTTTCGCTTCCGTTATTATTATTTGAACCTCGTTCGCTTCCAGTATTTTCGTAACACAACCTAAAATAGTATTTGAGTCACTAAGATTCTTTGATCACTTGACTGTTCACATTCCAATGATTCACTGAACGTTTCCACTCTTTAAACAATCGTTTAGCGTCACCTTAGTTTCGTTGTAAATGGAAAACGTATTGTAAAGTTGGTTAGGAGTACTGTAGACTATAAGGGGTGCCGCAGTGAGTATTATGGGTAGATGTGAGCATGTCTAGCAAGACCTCTTGTCCTCTTGATTCGTTGAACTATTAGTTTCCAATGGCGTTCCTCAACTGAGGTTTAAGTGTCGATACTAGTGGGAGGAAAGTTGTAGAGTTACTTACAAGTTAGAACGTTGTGTACGACATCGTGATATGCTTGGGGAAAATGACTATATTTATTTATTAGTTCGTGTTATGATATGGTTGATTGTTTGGAATGCTTTGGATTGTAATTGATCAATCGACTTGGGGATATAACGAGATTGGACACTACGGGTATCACCATTTGGTGGTGAGATGACCGGGCTGGACACTATGGGTTTCACCATTCCGTAAAACGATCGAAATGATGAGATGACCAGGCTGAAAATGAATGGGCATCACTATGTACATTCGGTGAGATGACCGGAAATGAGCGAGACATGCGAAAACCTTGATTGATGTGATATGTGATTAATGGAAAAAAAAAAAAAGAAAAGGAAAGAAAGGTTGATTTTTATCAAATATACTTGTTTTAAAAGGAAAAGGATTTTTATTAAAAATTCTCTGGCTATTCTTGAGCGAATCAATGGTTTTCGGTATTCGTGCACAGAATCAATGGACTCTGGCTATTCAAGCTCGAATCAACCGAGCTTGACCAATATAGGTCTTGTATTTCTCTACATTACATCTATTTGAAAACAAAGGATTTTTGGAAAAAGGATTATGATGACGGATGAAACTGATTTTGGTAATGAATGATATGAGAAGGAGAAAGATTGTGGAATCATACGTGAAATGTGGTGAAACGGTTGTTGAGAAACCAGATATTGGTTTATTATGATTGATGTGGGAAAATTAATGGTTCTAGTTAGACATATGAGTTGATGGGTATTGCACATTGGATATCTAGAGTCCTTTGGCCATAGCGTGCTCTTCTTTGATAGTCATACATACCTTGGCATATCTATCGTAGTTCACTCACTCTAGATGCATAACTCATTATATTTTCTTATAACTCGTCTATAGGTTTCTCTATTAGGCGCGTGTTTGCTCAAACCTACTATCATTTCAGGTACAACATAGGGGCAGTGACATGAAGTGCAGGGGGTGCATGATTGACGTCTTTGTTTTAAAAGCTGTTTTCAGGAGCTATCTATATGTTTGTAAAATAAACCGTATTGTACCGTACTATAAGGCCTAATTTGGAACGTTGTATTTGTGGACAAGTTTGTGGAATTGGGTACCGTATTGAATTTTGGGGTATTGTATGTACTATTGTGAGGATTTTGTATTTCAAATGGTATTGTTATTTATGTCGAAAATCGAGGGTGTGACAACTTGGCATCAGAGCATAGGTTTAGAACACCTCGAGACCGTGGGGAGACTTTTAATCTCATGGGTTTAAAAATCGTTACATCTTTTTACAAAACCACCTGTGTACTTGCATGAATGAGTCAGTACATCGATATGACATTGCATATGTATCACGGTAGAATGGCACAAAGTTGTTGATCTATGTTGGAAATGTCGAAGACCTGTATCATATAGTGATGTCACTAATGTTGATGATTTCGTTTCTTATGATGATTTCGTCTCTTATGCTTTCGCAGTAGAATGTCTTCAAGGCGTGGAGTTATGAGGGGTGAGACCGGGTATCATGATTACCAGGGCTATAGTGCATACAGGGAGAATGAGGCGAGTCAATGTACTAGGGATGAAGCAATGTTTCCTGAGATTGTTGAACGTGCGAAGGGCGTTGAAATTCTAGTGGACGTGCAGAGAAGTATGAATGTGGGGGAAATTAGCTGTCGAGTCGTTAGCGCGGGATCATCTTCCGAGAGTGTGGAGAGTTTAGGAAGGAAGACACCGAGGGAATTGTGTCAGTCTTTGCAGGGCCAGCAGGGTTTGATACCATCTCCTCGTTCTGAGACCCCAAGAGTTGTCCTCAAACGTCAGATTGTGTGTCATCGTTGTGGTCAACCTGGCCATATTCGTTCTCAATGTCAGGGGCGCCAAGAAAGATCTTGTTTTACTTGTGGGAAGTTTGATCATATTGAAAGAAACTGTCCTCAGAGAAGAACAGTGCAGACTGAGTTGGGCTTAGCACAAGAATCAGGAACTAGGCAAATTGTCAGCCAGCCGCAATCCCAAGGTGCACCATGGCAACCAACCGTTAGAGTGAGTACGTCGCCAGGGAGTTTTGAAAGTCAAGGGAGGAAAAGGTGGAGGGAACCAAATCAGCCTTCGCTAAACCAGACTAACCTTAGGCCACCTACCTTATCTAGGGATCAAGGAGTTCCACAGCTTGATAAGCTTTGCTATCTCTGTCGCAAACCTGGCCACTTCGCGAGAAATTGTCCTTTGGGATTGGGTGTACAAGGTGAGTTGAGCTTAGGGCAGCAAGATAAACGTACACCGAAACAGCAACGGCTGCAATTCCACAACTAAACTATTATTTCCTACCATCTTCTCTCGCTCTCAGAAACGTTAATTGTTTAAGGTATCATCATTCCCTTGTCGTTCTACTCATTCGTTAGCCATTCTATATTGGTGCATTGTCTTCAGCTTCTTTGATTTATGTATAGCAAGGATTGATCTAATTTGGGAAGCGATTGGTTGTGTCCATGCTAGTTGGCGATATTCCGAGCGTGATTGCATGAGAGTTGTTTCTTTTATTACCCTATTTCGTCGGCCTAATTAAAATTTTGTTAGAGTTGTATCGTAATCTATTTTTCGTGAAGTTCATCGTATCGTTAACCTGTTATTATTCTTGACATTTAAGTTAAGTATCACACAATCTAATCCTAGCTTTTCTTGGGAATATTCGAAATCTTGTGGCGAAGCACCCTATGACACTTGCTATTGCTGTTTTCATTGGTCGGTTGAGATCCTTTTGTCGCGACTATTAGTTTGTCGTCATCTGTAACTGTTGTTCTGTGCAAGTTCTTGTGTTGCAACTTCAAAGTAATAAACCCAATCTGTGGTCACATACTTTATGATATAGTCGTTCGTGTCTTAAATTGGGACTTTGATGCTATTGTTCCCTGCTTTAGTGCCACCATTTATTCTGATTTCCTGATTATGGAGTCACGTGATTTGAACTTGTATTTGCTTGGTATTTGTTTGCTTGCCTAGACCTATTCAGTTGGTGTGGATTTTGTTGTTGCAGCTACTAGTCTGTTTGTTGGAAATTGTTGCCCTACTCAAGTTCTCATGTCGTAATTGGAGCCAACTCCGGAGGCACATGATTCATTCTGTAACGCTCAGTCTAAATTTGTTAGAAGTTCTACCCATTTCTAGTGTTGGACAAATTTTTGATCTTGTATCAGTTATTTATCAGAGATTTGTTTCACTACCTTGTGTTTGTCCTTAGTATCGACATCATTCAATTGCCAAAAGGGTTGTTCACTGACTCCGTTGACTTGTAGAGCGATAGGAATGTTATGATTGATCATTTCAAGATTCTTCGGATCATCATGAGATTGTACATTGAGTTTGTTGTTTGGCCGCCTTAAAGATTCCATGTGTTTTCTGAAATCCGGATACCTCGTTATTGTTCTTTGAATCCTTGATTGGTGTTGATTGAGTTTTGGAGCTTGTTTTTTTTTTTTTTTCATTTGAGATGACAATCGAATTCTTTTCATGATCTAGAATGACCCAACTTGGAGCGAGAATTTGATGCGACTATTAGAAGAATTGGCTTATGTTCTGGATGCGCTAGATTTATTATTGGGGAGTACAATGAAATCTATTCGCTAAGACATTTGGAAACCTGAGAGAGAATGACCGAACAGATCAAGGTAATTCGTCAGAGATTGCTAACCGCGCGAGGTCGACCAAGGGATTATGCCAACTGCTATCATCATCCATAGTCATTCAAAAGGGAAATTGTGTGTTTTATAAAGTGTCACCGTGTTGGAGTTTGTCTCTTCTTGGGTAGAAAATGACGCTTTTATCGTTAGAAAGATAGGTTAAGTATTGGATACAACGCGTGTCTTTTGGATATCCAGGCGACAACCGATGAAATCCAGTTGGAAGAGGCGCTTGATCACCGCACGTTCTAGATGGAAGTCTTGGGAAGTCAATTGGACTATCGGGTTATATGTATGGGTTAGATTTCTACATTGGGATGGATGACTGTATCTAGGAATTTCGTGGTGAAGGGAGCTTATAAATTGCGTACCGTTTGACAGTGCCACCGAAACTTTGGGATATTGTATGTACTATTGTGAGGATTTTGTATTTTAAATGGTATTGTTATTTATGTTGCAAATCGAGGGCATGATAAAACCGGTGTATCCAAGCCTCTATTATCTCTGTATTTTATGAAAAATGAATATGACATGGGGATACATTACTTAAAGGCCGGTTAATACTCAATTTGAACGATATGGTACAAATGCAACCGGGAGAAAATCTTAGCATAATAATAAGGCTTTTCAGTCTCATCCAACAGAGAGTAGTTGGGGTTGGTCTGGGACTTAGGTGTTTGCTCCATTCTAAGGTCTAAGGTTCGATTCTCCTTGCCAATAACTCTTGGGGTCATTTCACCTTCACGCGTAAGTGTGTGAAACGACTATGGAAAGGGCTGTAAGGATTAGTCCAAAGTGTGCACAAGCTAGCTCGAAAGACCCTGCATTACCCAAAAAAGAACAGAGTAGTTCAATTTATCGGGTGGGTTTGGATTAAAAAGTCAGGTGACTCTTTTTTTTTTTGTCTTTATTCAAATTTTTTCTCATTTATTAATTTTGCGTCAAACATTTGTGACTTACAGCTTTTTGATTTATTTTTGTCATTTTTTAAAAATTAAGAGTTTCGATCAAATATTATTTACTTTTTCGATTCTTCTTTGTTTAGAACACTGGTGCATTCGATTATCGTGAGTTAGCCCGCTAGCCTTTGTCGTCCACACCCAAGCATGTATCCCCATACCACCGACTTGAACCTTTGTTTGCCATTGCAGTACACGAGTAGATGGGGATTCAAGAAACACTTTGAAAGGAGAGGAAAGAGAAGTGACAAAGGAAAAAGAGAAGACAAATATTTCAAGTGATATTTATGACTGATGATGGCGTTAAGGGATTTTGAGAATCCACAAATACTGAACGTTGCCACCTCAAATAGGCTAAACTTGAGAGAGCACCACTTTCGGATCAGGTTCGTAGGATTTTGAAATAGGATTCGGCAGGCCTCTCTTAAATCGGGTGAGACCAACAACATTAATGTTTCATGTATTCAGAAACAAAGACAAAAGACTGAGGAGATTCTTCACGTAGCCAAGACTTCAACCTCGCTTTATCACAAAAAAATGATCCACCTTTTTTCTAAAAAAGTATCTCTCTTTGCGGTGAACTTTACGCTATGGCTTGACCTTCTTCAAATTCTGTCTTGGTTGGCAAATAATGAACACGCACACGCATGGATATTTACGGTGATTTTGGTTTGGAATTGTGATTTCTGGAGTACCTTAGTGCTGGCACGGCGAGGGGGGCCAATCCTTGATGGTGGGCCGGTGATCGATGTTGCACGTCCTTGTCTCCATGGGAAAATAGAATCGGTTAAAAAAATTATTCCTTTCTATGTACAAGTGCATATTCTTTGTTTCGCTAAGGTGTGATACAGTCCAGTAAAATTGGAAAAAAAAAAATTGAACTTCAAATTCGGATTTAACATAACAAAAACCATACAAAATCGTATCCATGAATGGATTCCAAATTCCCAACACCCTGATTATCTTCTCCATGGTGCCGAATTTCGCCGCTTCAAGGCACTTGGTCAAGATATATATCTTTCAAGTCATTTGGGATTTAAAACAGGATCAAGCATACATCATTGAAGTGTTTGGACGAAACAGTTCAGAAACATGGTTAATTTGTGAGATAATAATTCCTTTTGAGGCATATAAACGGAGGCAAATGTCAAACATTATAGCTAGGCACACGAGAAATTTTTCAGTGCTGGGTGGGCACGGGCCACGTGGTGCTGAGCAGTGAGCACGCATCTCGGCCATCCAAACGTGTTTTGGACGGCCCAGATCTGTTTGGGCTTGATGGGGTGTTTTGGTAATTTTACATTAAAAATTACCCAAACAGATTTGGACTGTCCAAAACACGTTTAGACGGCCGAGATCGAGCTCGGCACCACGTGGCCCATGCCCACCCGGCACTGAAAAACTAGGCACACAAATGTGTTGTACTGATATAGGCTTGTATTCTATTTGACTACAAAATTAATACTAATTGATTGAAACACTACGCAAATACAGTACTAATGGTGAAATTTTCTTCTTGGTATCCGGCCAGAATTACAAAACAGGAAGCACACTTCAAAGAAGAATGGCTTGTGCAGCGGCTGGTCAGTGAAGACACAAAATCTCTCTTTTCAACACCACTGTAGAATCGATCGAGTGGGTATCAATATTTCCATTCACCCTTTTTTCACCGTTGGTATCAACTGATTGTACACTTGTTCGTCTTCGAACATTGTTGTTGTGAGAAGGCTTAACCCTTGTATATTTCCTCAAAGAGATTGAAGCATATATAGAGTTTTGTATCGGCATCCATTTTGCCTATAACACCTATTCAAATCCATATGATTAAAGAATATCTTTTACCATCAAAAATCACAAAAAAAAAAATGAGACATACTTCTCATCTTAGATGGAGAAAGTAGACCGGGGATAAAAAAAAATATACAAGAACCGCAATACCAAGCCACCTTCATCATTTTGCAAAAATCAGTACTTGCTTGAGAAAAAATACAACAAATCAAATGCTCAAATTCATCCTATTCTGCATTTCAATAGTTGCTAGCAATTAGCTCTACTCCCCAAGTAGTAGTATCCTGTCGTTCCATTGCCCATTATATGCAGCTTATCAAGAATTAGAATCGTACACTGTGGCTTCTCCAAAACATCGTATTTGCTGCTGTAAAAAATTCATTTTGTAAGTGAACTCTTCAATTCAACTCTTAGCCAAAAATGCAAATACATCTTTTCCATGCTGTTTACACTACTAGGCCACGACGGAGTTGAAACATCACCCCATGATTTGACAGTCCAATAAATTCAGCATGTGATTGCTTCTTCCTTTGCTGGAATTGCCATCTTTGCTGCTCTTGGCTTCTGAATTCATACCTTGCCGTAGCCCCCAATCCAGAAGCCATAATGTTGTTAGGTTCATCAGGTCATTCAGAGGCTCCTTCCTGTCTCACCCAATGCTCTGCTTCAACATATAAGTTGTCTTTAGGAACTTTTTCTTAAGGAGAAGCAAATCACTTTTGTGTTTGTGGTCCTCAAAAAGCTTGCTAGACACATATTAAAAGCTATTTTTATTTCACCTCTGCTGAGTAAGTTTGTCACTTCTTTCGAAATAAACTGAAAACCTGAACGCACTCAATACAGGAACACATCTCAAACCCCAACCAGTTCATATTAGTTTTAGGAAAACACAGAAGCAAAAACAGCATCTAGTTTCTTTACCCTTATAATGTTTCCATGATAAAATTCACAGCTATACTCCCACTACTCGATTTGATTTTATGATAAAATTCACAGTAGTACTCCCAAAACTCAATTTGATTGTATGTGGCTAAAAGAAATATGGTTTAACAATGAAAAATTTCCCTACTGACTTGGTTGAGTAGTTGACAGCAGTATCCAGAAAAAAAAAAATCACCTTTAATTCCAAAAATAATTACTGATTTGAAAAGTAAGTACTTATTTTAGTTAGTGGAACACATTATACATTCTAGACTTGATGAATCGCCAGCTGGTGAGAGTACCACCATCGAGTAGACAACCATATTAGGTCTGGCTAACAAACCTAGAAAGCAAGCAGGCATTTAATTTTATACAAATGAAACTAAAAGCTAATGGTCCTTTGCTGTTGTATTAAATGTTCAATGCAGGTGAGTCATTAGGTAGTATATGAACAATAATTGACAAGCGTTGCATTACTTAATTCAGAAAGAATTTCGTTACCTCTTGTGAATTGCGTAAAGGGACACCAGTTCTAGCATTGCATGTATATTTGCTATATGAAGGTGAGATACATCTCCAGAGACAAACTCATTTACCACACCATCGATCTCTATCATACTGCAACCGGGTGTCTTCTTAAGCCCCCTATCACCAATCTTCTTCCGGATCCTACCAGCATCTTCACACTTCCCAGCAGCCAAATATATATTCGATAACTGAACATAAGCTCCATCTTCTTCAGCTCTATCACCTTTTTCAATCAGTAAAATTTCCTTCACAGCCACCTCCGCAAGGTCGACATTATTATGGTTTCGACAACCACTCAACAAGGCACCCCAGACAGAAGCAAGAGGCTTCATAGGCATTCTCCTTATGAGCTCAAGTGCTTTTTCTAATTGGCCTGCTTTGCAAAGCAAGTCCACCATGCAACTATAGTGCTCGTGTTTAGGCGCAACGCCATATCGAGCTTCCATGTTGTCTAATAGAAATTGGCCTTCTTTTTGAAGACCCGCATGGTTACAAGCCGTTAAAACCCCAAGAAGGGCAACCCCGTCGGGCCTAAGCCCATCTTCCACCTGCATCCTCTCCAAGCAATCAACTGCTTTTCTTGCGTATCCATGAAGCGCAAAGCCTCCAATCATTGCTGCCCATGAGCATACACTCCTCCCTGGCATGCTTTCGAAAACCTCCACAGCTGTATCAATGCACCCGCATTTCACGTACATGTCAACAAGTGCTGTCCCCACAAATGCATCCGCCACCAATCCTTCCCTCTTTTGAACGTACTCGTGAAGCCACTTCCCCTGCGCCAGTGCCCCTAAATCCGCACAAGCCGTCAGCGCAGTAGTCACACAAAATTCATCCGGCTCAATTCCAGACACCAACATATCCTGAAATACACTCAACCCCTCTCCAGCCAAACCAAGTTGGATATACCCCGTCATAAGGACATTACACTGAACAACATCTAAGTCAGTAATTTCATCGAACACCTTCCGCGCATTCTCCAAAACATTACACCCCAAATAAAACCGTATCAGCGCAGTTTTCACGTGACTATCCGATGAACCCAGACCACATTTGAGTACCCAATTGTGAATTTGCAACCCCGAAAGCATACAATTAACATTGGCGCACGCCACGAGTACAAATGGGAAAGTGTGGTTATTGGGCCAAACGGCGTCGTCTTTCAACATGAGGTTGAAGTAGCGGAGGGACAAGTGTGGGTGAGGACTGTTTGAGTAGGCTCTGATGAGGGTGTTGTAAGTGAAGGAATTGGGAGTGTGGATTTGGGCGAAGAGGAGAGCGGCGTAGGAGAGGTCGCCGCGGTTCGAGAGGGCGGTGAAGGTGAGGAGCTTGCTTACGGCGTAGGTGCTGCGGTGGAGGCCCGTGGTGATGAAGAGGGCGTGGGTTGGGAGGAGTTGGTGCATGTTGGTGCAGCGTTGTGCGGCGTACATGCACCGGTTCCATAGCCTGGGGATGTATTTGACATTTTCTATCATGTGGACTCCGAGCAGCTAGTCCTGCAGAAAGATGCAGATGCGCCTCCTCTGACATTTGCTTCTTGCCTCCATTTCATTTCATTTCATTTTCAAGGGTATCTGATAGTAGCATTTTTTGATTCTTCCTTTGCTGTATCCAACATGACAATTTGGAAGGAATGGATCGAATGCAAGAGGGTATTTCTACTGGTCTTTCTTGAATTTGTTCGAGTTAATCGCCAGCTCTGATACTACGGTCTTGTTGTACTAAATAATTCATCCTAGATTATTATTTTTTTATTTAAAAAAAATTGCATTTATTAATTTTTTATTAATTTTTTGAGAATTATTGTTTCGTTACGACGAAAAGAATTTAAAATGTAAAAAATTATGCCCAAAACTCAATTTTTTTGAATAAAGACAATTAAGTGAATAAGCCAATTTTTTCATCTTTAATAAAAAAAAATTCAATTTTGATCGTAATTTTTTACTTTTTAAATTTCTTTCATCACGATGAAGCAATAATTCTCAAAAAATTGACAAAAAACTAATAAATGAGAAAACAATTGAATAAAAACAAAAAATAATCAAGGATGAATTATTTAGCCGAACAATGGTTTGGCCAATATGTGACTTGAAAGATGTGAAAAGATACCCCAAGTTCTCTGCACATTGTTACTTGGATTTCGTAGAGGATCTCCACATCCCACTTCACCTAGGAAATTCAGTGATAGATCACTCATTCTCTCATTTGACACCTTACATGACCCCGATCAAGGCACATAATATACCAGACGTATTTCGTGCACCTACATTAATCTTGAGAGTTTATTGAAGGAACTAGTGGAAAGAGATGGAGGGTAAACAAAGACAGTAGCGGCAATCAGATGTATTGAAGGAACTAACCATCAAAGTAAATTCCCATGGTTCTCAATACAGATTATATTGCCACAATCCATACAAATATATGCTAAAAAACCTAGTTAGCAGAGTGCTACACCAAAACCTAATAACTCAAATAGCATCAGGCAGCTACTTAGCTTACACATTAATAATCTTCTTCCGAAACGTAATTGAACTTTACTGGAAGACCATTGAGTTCTAAAATCCTACTTTTGACAGTTTGATATTTCGATAATCTTCTCTGTTAGGTCAAAAAAAACACATCGAACACAACATAGAAGAATCTTTATTCAAGCTCAAGTGAGACCCTCTGAATCTCCCATAATGAAGCAAAGCTCATAGCAACTACACGGATCAGATCACCCAATTCAAATTCTCCCCAAAAAAATAGTATATTTAAAAAAAGCTCAGTTGTCAACAGGCCACATGATTGCAAGAAAAGTTTTTCAGTATCTCAGGCCATATGCCAGGGCAAACCAAATGTAAAGAAACAATTTCCTGGTTCCAGTTTCTTAATCTTCAGAGACCAGGATAAATAGGCTGACAAATAACCTTCAAAAGGGTAAAACATGTCTTTTAAGACCGGTGCCTACCTGGGTATCCCAAAAGTTACCAGACCTGTTGGTGGAAGAGCCTCCACCAGAGTCCCAGTCAAATGAGACAATTGGATGAGGCAAATGGTTTCTCTCGCACAGATGGATACGGTTCACCAATGAATTTTCTGTTCCATGTGGTTTTTGGCTTGATGGACCGAGGAGGGAAGTTGAAGAAGCCTCCACTTTGATCAGATTGAGATGTTGCTAAGCCCGTTGGACTGTTGGAACTCCTGACAAGGGGAATGATAGGTGGAGGCGTGCCAGGAGGATTGCTCGGTTGTTGCTGGTGATGAATTCCATTGGCATGAGAAGCTGATGTTCTTTCATGAGAACGACTGTTGCTGCAAAGATGAACGATTGATCAGAAGAACGAGCTAGCAGCTCTAGGAACAGGCCAAAGAAAAGAATATGGCCCTATTTAGCACCAGATTCAACCAAATATCATGACCAAACACCAGTTGTTGCTGGTGTTTCGTCCAAAAGGCAACTCAGAGAGCCAAGTTTTCAGCCTGTCATCACTGTTGTGGTTCAATTACAAGGTACGTTGAACAAATAAAACATAACCGACTCCCATCTTTAAACTCATCCCAAAAGTCTAAACAATTCAAGTTGACGTCTATTCAAAATCCACAGTGATTTAAGTCATAGGAGGAGGAGAGGTTGTGGCACCATCACATGAGAAAGCACAGTAGGCGCTGCGAGACATAATGCAACAAAGAAACCAACCTATAACGTTGCATCCTTTGGTATTTAAAAAGCAACTTACCCACGACCACAAAATGATAGATGCACAACAGACCCAAATCTTTTCAAATTCTCATATTCAACCCGGTAGGTCTCACAGTGGCAGGAGCAACTGAAGCTCGATCAGTCCTATCAATGTGTCCACTGTTTGAGAAAGGATGGGAATGACTGGAAGAATGAAGGGATCTCCAAGTTTGGAAAGCATTCCACTGATCTTGTTGTAAGCTGCATCTGCGGATGTAAGTGGAAACATTTCACCATCGATTGTCGCAGCTTTATATCTGCAAAAAAGTACAAGTTGTCGATCATACTTCTTCCCTCAGGGTTTTTGATGAGAAAATGGGATCAAAGATAAACACAACAAATCTGGCATTGTGGTTCTTTTTTACTTTGATAACTCAGGGTACCCGAGCCAGCTTACACACATCTCAACTAACCTATGGCGGACCAATGTCCACTGGTAAAATTCTGTATGAAAAGGCCTCATATGAATGATATCACCGGAGAGTTTCCGAACCTGAGACCTATACCGAATCCTAAATCCACGCCTTAAAAGCAAAATAAAGTTTCCTATGGTTTCTTAGTTAACAAGCAAGAGGGTTTTAAACTTTTGATTACTGCTTTGATGATTGAAGGTGGGATCAACAAAGGTCTCTCTGTTCAAGCCACAAGCATCCACAAGAGTTCTCTGAAGTCTGAACTGTATTCACCTACCAATAAAACCTTCCCTAAGGAGCAAAACACTTTACATAAACTGATCCAACTGAACACCTTGATCAATAAGCCTCAAAAATGGCCAACAAGAACATCAGGAAAGACAGATATGTCATGACATGAGGAACCCAAAAATAGGATCTAGTCAATATGAACGCACAGATGAAGAAATTAAAGACACAAACACGAGATAAAACTAGACTTGTGTGGTTCACACTTCACCCCAACGTGGCTACATCACATTTTTTTGCAGGCTAAAACTGTCAGCAAAGGACAAGCGAAGTGACCGTTTCAGCATGACCATAGGAGTTTCTAACTGCTCTGCAATCTTCAGCTGGAGGTGGGTACCTATCACCAAAGCCGCGATAAGGCGCGAATTAAACCCTTACACACGACATCTGTTTACAACGACAACTACCACAAACGGTTTCGAACCTGCCGCCCATGCTAGGGAGGGATTTTCGCCCGCCCCTTAATTGCCAACTCGACTACTACCTCAGCAGAGTTGTAGCTTATTTGAGCTTGTTTTGAACCTCCAACGAGCTTCAAAAAGTGAACCTAAATGATTCTAAGAACCTAAATCACTAGCAAAAACCAGTGCTCACAATAGCTCGTACAGTAATACACACAAAGTACTTGACAATTACCTCAATTTAAACATGCAATGGAGCAAGAAATTCCGCAGATTAATAGCTGTTAAGAGATCAGCAGCAGCTACGTTGGTGTTTTCTTGTTGAGAGAAACTTATCCACAGCTCCGCCGTGAAAATGTTCTTTACAGCAGCAACTAACCGTTACCGATCCAGATGTTAGTGAAATTTTTCCGAAAAAAAGTTTAACTCTTCCCCGAAAAAGTTTCAATCCGGCCGTTGCAATTGACTTCGTAAACAACTATCAACTATCCACGTGTTAAAAAGATTTTCTCTTTCTTGTTTCCATGTGCAAATATTATTGCCAAGAACAATCAAAGCTATAAAAGAATCGAAATTAGCGGACCTGTTACAATGGAGTGAGAATCCAAAAGGCCTTCTGTGCAGAACAAACGCATTCTCTCTCTCTCTCTCTCTCTCTCTCTCTCTCTCTCTCTCTCTCTCTCTCCGTCGGGAAATGTCCCTGCGTCGTCGGAGTGAATGTATCCTTTGCTAAAACGGGTTTCATACAGTGTGACCAAGTCTATTTTCAAAGAAGCAACTTCACAGAAATGATCCTCGATTATGGATCAGTCAGTGTTCGATTAATATGATCTTCAACAATGTATACCATCTCAATAATCTCTACAACATGAACCATCTTGATCAAGAAAATAAATCTGAATGAGATCACAATTTGACGAATTCGGTTTTCTTCATTGGAGTGATTTATTCAGTGTGGCCACATCTATTTTCGCAAAAGCAAATTCACACTAAATGTAAGCGATTATACATCGATAAGTGTCAGATTAATATGATCTTAAACACAATATATCTTCCTTAAAATCTCTACAAGATGAACATTTTCGATTATAGATATAAGTCCTGATAAGATCACAATTTTGCTCAAATCATTGTTAAATGGTTTTAAAGGACTTCTCAGGTTCTAGATGAGAAGTCCTAATTATTACGCGCGACGTCGTTTTGAGAAACCTCCAGTGTTGAATATGCGAGCTTAAGAAAAACTCGCGCCTGTCACATGCGAGTTTCTGATGAGTGCCATTACGATTCAGATAACCGAACTCCAGTCGTCCTCGTCGTCACCCCCCCCCCCCCCCCCCCCTCTCTCTCTCTCTCTCTCTCTCTCTCTCTCTCTCTCCATTTAGTATTTCACTATACTCTCTAGTTTTTCCCTATGTAACCTTTTCATCTGTTGCTCCACACGAGTGGGACAATTCACATTCCCGCGTTTCATCTTCCATTTCGGGGTTTCTCCCAAGCCTTCAAACCTCCCAACGAACCATGGCTTCTTCCTCGTCTCCCCAAGAAAAGAAGATTCAATACAACCACCCCCCAAGCCTTCAATCCTCCCAACGAACCATGACTTGTAAAAGCTTTATTTTTGACTGATATTATCTGTATTAATTGGTTTTTAAGTCAAGTCAGAATCTACCGGTGGTGGTTGGGGGCGGAGCAGCCGGAATTTATGGAGCGATTAGGGCTAAGACTTTGGCACCTGATCTCAACGTGGTGGTTATTTAAAAGGGGAAAGCCTTGTCAAAGGTTTTTTTTTTTTTCATAATTCCGGTGTCCGGGCCAGCTTACGCTTACCCGATTAATCCTAGGGAACAATCCCACCGCCAACTTAGCCCTATAGTAATTGATAGCACCTAAGAGATTTCGAACCTGAAACCTTAGAAGGGAGCATACCCCTAAGTCCCAAACTTTGGAGCTTATATGTTTTTCTTATGTTGCATAGTTGGATTTTTTTTTTTTTAATCTGCATAGTTGGATTGTTAGGTTAGTCCTTTTGCTCTTTTTGTAGTCTCGAAGATGATTTTGTAGTGGTATGTAATAGGATTGTGTAAGTTTTCTCAAAGGAATTGTGGTGTGTTTGGCAGGTAAAAATATCTGGAGGTGGGCAATGCAACGTGACAAATGGGCATTGTGCTGACAACTTGGTGAGCATTGCTAGGATTAGAAGTTTTCTATTGTAATGGAAATTTGTTGCTTATATTTCTTCTAGGATACTTTGTACGTGCGTTTTTGCATTCATGTACATACATTTAAGTTAATAGATTTATATGAGTTTGGTGTTTAAATCCTGCCAAATTTGGCGCTATGATGACTCTTGGTGTAGATTCTATAGAACAATTTATCAGGGTTAAATTGACAAATTATTCAGCAAAAAAAAAAAATTTAATTTAATTATGCCAAGATTAGACTTACTTCAGAGTTCTGTAATGCGGATAGAGTCATAGAGCAAGCCTCTCTACTATCATTTCTATTTTGTAATCATTTTGGGTATCTGTTGTCCTCCATGCCACGGCAGTGTTTTGGTGAAGAATCACTACAATTATCTTTACCATGTTTTTGCCCCAACTGAACATGTTTTCTTGTCGAGCTTTAGCGAATCCTTCTGTGATGTGAAAGTTATTGGCTGGCTCTTAATTGATAAAAAGGATAGATATCAACTATATTTGACATGTCAAAATGGTTCTCTAAAGATATAACACATTCTATTGAAGGATAGAGAAAGCCCTTAGTGTGAGAGTTGGGCTCCCCAGTTCTATCTTTGGTTTTGACATGTTTTTGCTATGTTGGACTTTGGTCAAGTAGCTTTAGATTGGAGTAGTTATGATAAGCCCAGAAAAGAAAGTATATAACGTCAATTTCCTGAATAATGTTGACCTTGAAGTTTCCCTTCTATCATCTGCTACGTGAAGCAGAAATGAAAAAGATTATGACTAAATTGTTTGTTATTCTTCTGTTGCATGAAAATACCTCAAATTGCCTTCTATGGTAGAGCGTGTATGTCCTAGGGCTTTGGATATTCTATCCACTATAGTTCGTGCATCTTACATGCTTATGTGGTTTCCATAACGCTTTGTGCATAGATTCTGGCAGATCATTATCCTAGGGGTTGTAAGGAACTCAGAGGCCCTTTCTTCAGCGAGCATGGTCCAAAGGATACCATGTCCTGGTTTACTGATCATGGGGTGGACCTGAAGGTCATAAACTACATATAATGCTTCCCTTTTTTAACATTTCATTGCATTCTTTTGCATCGGATTTAGTCCGTCGTTCTCATAATCGAGTATTACCTTTCTATTGTCAGACTGAGGATGATGGGAGGGTTTTTCCTGCTAGTAACAACTCGTCTTCTGTAGTCGACTGCCTGCTGTTGGAAGCAAAACAGATGGAGGTGCGTATTTGTCCCCAGTAGTGCATGGTGCTGTTTGTTCACTTCTCTCAATCTATTTATTTATGCAGTTCATCTATGTTCATTTTTTGGAGATGGTTTGGCTTACCTTCCTGTTGTCAGACTGAGGATGATGGGAGGGTTATTCCTGCTAGTAATAACTCGTCTTCTGTAGTCGACTGCCTGCTTTTGGAAGCAAAACAGAGGGGAGGTGTGTATTTGTCCTCAGTAGTGCATGGTGCTGTCTATTCACTTCTCTCAATCTATTTATTTATGCAGTTCATCTATGTTAGTTTTTTTGGAGATGATTTGGCTCTTTTGTCGTTGTTAGAGGCCTGCTCTTTCCTTATCCTTTTTTTTCCTTTAATCTTGGGGTGCCGTGCTATACCTCGCCAACCCAACAATTCACCAACCTCAGAGTTGAATGGATGGATCTTTCAATCAGGTCAATGTAGGTCCAGTTTTCAACTTATGTACATGGAAAAACCCAACTCCTGTCTTCTACCGAGTTGTTCTAAATCAAATGTACTGAATATCATTGGTTAGAAAAACCAAACCAAGCCAAACTGAGCCTTAAGTTCCAATCACTTGGGGTCAGCATCATTGGTCAGAAACTAAAGTTGGGTTGCAATTTAACTGGGTTGTGGACCTTGATCAAGCGGAATGCAAATTAGTATTTGTGTACCTGGCCGGCCCGGCCCCAGGTTGTTGGGAAAGGCTTACTTGAGTTGATTTGCCTTCACGGTTTTATGTTGCCTAGCGTCCCGATGTATTATGGGTTATACGATTCCATTAGCTTTAGGAACATCCATCGCCATCACCATATCATGCATTTTTGCTTCATATAGATATAGCCAGGGTAAAAGTTCTGATATCGCGGAATATTCTTTTCTATTAGAATTGCGAAATAGGCGGCACAATATAGAAGTGTGGTGAAGTGTAGAGTCTTTTCTGTTAGCTAGACAATGTATTCAAGTCTGCAACAAATGTTCTACCTGTGCCTGTCATGGTAGTGGAATCTATGGCTTCATTGCTCACACATACTCGTATCATCTTTGTAGCCATCCCATCCCATCTACATTTGATAATAAACCTCCTCCCTCAGAAATTAAGTTAATTGGCAGTTTTCTTCATAGATCTTCACAGCACATTTTTCCAGTATTGTGAAAAATATATATATCAACCCCGTCTATCCTGAAATGTGAGTCAATCAGTTTTGCTGCAGACTGGAAAAGTTGTTACGACGGCGTCTATGACTGCTGGTGGGAAGTTCCTTCTGAAGATTGAGAAGCTTACAGTTGATAGTGTGGAACATGTTGAAGCTAATTATCTTTTAATTGCAAGTGGTAGTAGCAGGCAGGTTGTATGTTTATTGACATTGTAATCTACGCAGATTAGATGTGCATGTTGTTACATTATAACTGTTGCTGTTACAGGGGTATACTCTTGCTACTCAACTTGGTCATTCTATCATAGATCCAGTACCAAGCTTATTCACTTTCAAGATTGAGGATCCCCAGTTGGCAGAGTTATCTGGTGTAATGGTCTTTTTCAACTTACAGTTTATCCTTCCATTACTTGTTAATTTTTTAGAATCTTTTCTCTTTACTACAAATCATAATCAGCATTGGCGCATGCCACGAGTACAAACGGGAAGTGTGGTTATTGGCCCAAACGGCGTTGTCTTTCAACATGAGGTTGAAGTAGTGGAGGGACAAGTGTGGGCGAGG
The DNA here is from genome assembly GCA_014282245.1 of Rhododendron simsii. NCBI lineage: Eukaryota > Viridiplantae > Streptophyta > Magnoliopsida > Ericales > Ericaceae > Rhododendron > Rhododendron simsii. The sequence continues at coordinate 3,657,249 of CM024962.1, forward strand.
ACTGTTTGGGTAGGCTCTGATGAGGGTGTTGTAAGTGAAGGAATTGGGAGTTTGGATTTGGACGAAGAGGAGAGAGGTGTAGGAGAGGTCACTGCGGTCCGAGAGGGCGGTGAAGGTGAGGAGCTTGCTTACGGCATAGGTGCTGCGGTGGCTGCCAGAGGTGATGAAGAGGGCGTGGGTTGGGAGGAGTTGGTGCATGTTGGTGCAGCGTTGTGCGGCGAACATGCACCGGTTCCATAGCCTGGGGATGTATTTGACGTTTTCTATCATGTGGACACCGAGCAGCCAGTCCTGCAGAAAGATACAGATGAGCCTCCTCTGACATTTGCTGTTTGCCTCCATTTCATTTTCAAGGGTGTATTCAGGGAGATGTATCAACTACAAAAACAAAGGTGCTACAAGAAAATCACAAATGAAATGCTCTCTAGACTATTTTTCATTCAATAATAATCAATAACTATCTCGTCCCGAAGGCTTACAACTTACTCCTTCCGTCCCTTATTTATAGTCTAGTATTCCATTTGGGCTGTCCCTTAATAAGTGTCCATTTTATAAAGTTCGTGGGTAAAAGTTGGTGTATTGTCTATTTTGTCCCTAAAAGTAGATTCCATTTTGAAAAGTTAGTGAATAAAAGTGTAATGATGATGGGTAAGTAAGGAAAATGGAGGAAAAAATTGATGTGAAAGGTATAATGACAATATTTTTTTAATAAGTTGGAGTTACGAAGTAGGACATTTAAAAAGGGACGGAGGGAGTATTAAATAAGTAGAAAACCGTAATCCTAATTAGTTCGGCCAAACAAAAGCCGACACCATTAATAACAAAAATTACCAAAAAAATGGAAAATTTCAAAATAATAGCAAAACTAGAAAATAGAGAAAATTTTAAAACTTTTCCCCAAAGAATGGTTTAATTCAGATTTTCCTTGCCCAAGTTATTATTGAGTCAAATCTTTTCTTAAACGGCAAATTTGGTCCACGAGAGTCTTAAAAAGTCTCAAATGGCTAAAAAGCACACGGCGCATGGCCAAAAGGTGATTTGTCTTAACTGTCGGGCCATTTTGGATTGAACATAGGTGGGCCCGCCAGATAATTCCAATCGTGTAATTATGGTTTTGCCATTCTGGGCTTAAAATGCCTAAGATACTCCTCTGCTATGGCATTTGCATCCGAAATAGTATTTTGATTCTTTCTTTGCTGTATTCAACATGACAATTTGGAAGGAATGGATCGAATGCAAGAGGGTATTTTGATACCCCAAGTTCTCTGCACATTGTTAATCAGATTTCGTAAAAGGAAAGAGCATGAGTCTGGATGGTGCCTCTGAAAGTTGGGATGTCAATTTCCTCTCTTTCTCAATCTCATTCTTCTGAGTAGGTTTTGCTTTGCCAAATTTTACGATGTGTATAATTTGTATTGGCTAGCCAAATTGTATGATGTGTCTAATGTGTATTGGCACGCACCATAAATGATGTATCTACTAATTTTATGATACATTTGAGATTGAATACCTTAACAGAACCGGAGACCTTGTAGTGCATCGTTGACTATAGGGTCTCCGTGTCCCACTTTAACTAGGAAATTCAGTGATAGATCACTCATTCTCTCTTCTGACACCTTACATGATCCCGATCAAGGCACATAATATACCCGACGTACTTCGTGCACCTGCATTAATCTTGGTAGTTTATCTCGGAGGAATTATTTTGTCCCTCCGTAAAAAGTGGAAAGAGATGGAGGGTAAGCAGAGACAATAGCGGCAAGTCAGATGTATTGAAGGAACTAAACATCAAATTAAATCCCCTTGGTTCTCAATACAGATTATAATGCCACAATCCATAGAAACATATTCTCAAAAAAACCTAGTTAGTGGAGTGCTACATCAAAACCTAATAAGTCAAATAGCATCAGGCAGCTACTTAGCATACACATTAATAATCTTCTTCCAAAACATAATTGAACTTTACTGGAAGACTATTGATATTTCGATTATCTTCTCTGTTAGGTCAAAAAACACATTGAACACAACATAGGAGAATCTTAATTCAAGCTCAGGTGAGCCCCTCTCTGCATCTCCCAATAATGAACCAAACCTCATAGCAACAACACAGATCAGATCACCCAATTCAAATTCTCCCCAAAAAATAGTATATTTAAAAAAAGCTCAGTTGTCAACAGGCCACATGACTGCAAGAACAGTTTTTCAGTATCTCCATATGCCAGGACAAACCAAATGTACAGAAACAATTTCCTGGTTCTAGTTTGTTAATCTTCAGAGACCAGGATAAATAGGCCGACAGATAACCTTCAAAAGGGTAAAACATGTCTTTTAAGACCCGTGCCTACCTGGGTACCCCAAAAGTTACCAGACCTGTTGGTGGAAGAGCCTCCATGAGCATGACGAAATGGACCTCAAACAGAGTCCCAGTCAAATGAGACAACTGGATGAGGCAAATGGTTTCTCTCGCACAGATGGATACGGTTCACCAATGAATTTTCTGTTCCATGTGGTTTTCGGCTTGATGGACCGAGGAGGGAAGTTGAAGAAGCCTCCACTTTGATCAGATTGAGATGTTGCTAAGCCCCTTGGACGGTTGGAACTCTTGACAAGGGGAATGATAGGTGGAGGAGTGCCAGGTGGATTGCTCGGTTGTTGCTGGTGATGAATTCCATTGGCATGAGAAGCTGATGTTCTTTCACAAGAACGACTGTTGCTGCAAAGATGAATGATTGATCAGAAGAACAAGCTAGCATCTCTAGGAACAGGCCTAAGAAAAGAATATGGCCCTATTTAGCATCAGATTCAACCAAATATCATGATGGGAATTCGACCAAACACCAGTTGTTGCTGGTGTTTGTCGTCCAAAAGGCAACTTAGAGAGCCAAGTTTGCAGCCTGTCATCACTGTTGTGGTTCAATTACAAGGTACATTGAACATATTAGTGTGTTCTCATAAAACACCTAAACACAATTTGAGGGGGGAAGAGAATGTATTCCATGAAGTGAATAAATAAAACATAACTGACTCCCATCTCTAACCCATCTTTAAACTCATCCCAAAAGTCTAAACAATTCAAGTTGACGTCTATTCAAAATCCACCGTGATTTAAGTCAGAGGAGGAGGAGGAGGGGTTGTGGCACCATCACATGAGAAAGCACAGTAGGCGCCGTGAGACATAATGCAACAAAGAAACCAACCTATAACGTTGCATCCTTTGGTATTTAAAAAGCAACTTACCCACAACCACAAAATGATAGATGCACAGCAGACCCAAATCTTTTCAAATTCTCATATTCAACCCGACAGGTCTCACAGTGGCAGGAGCAACTGAAGCTCGAATGCTCGATCAGTCTTGTCAATGTGTCCACTGTTTGAGAAAGGATGGGAATGACTGGAAGAATGAAGGGATATCCAAGTGTTGAAAGCATTCCACTGATCTTGTTGTAAGCTGCATCAGCGGACGTAAGTGGAAACATTTCCACCATCGAATGTCGCAGCTTTATATCTGCAAAAAAGTACAAGTTGTCGATCATACTTCTTCCCTCAGGGTTTTTGATGAGAAAACAGGATCAAAGATAAACACAACAAATCTGGCATTGTCGTTCTTTTTTACTTTGATAACTCAAGGTACCCGAGCCAGCTTACACACATCTCAACTAATCTCTGGCAGACCATTGTCCACAGGTAAAATTCCGTATGAAACGGCCTCATATGAATGATAGCACCAAAAAGTTTCCGAACCTGAGACCTATACTGAATCCTAAATCCACGCCTTAAAAGCAAAATAAAGTTTCCTATGGTTTCTTTGTTAACAAGCAAAGGACAACCAGCGAAGTGACTGTTCCGGCATGATCATAGGAGTTCGCGAATTAAACCCTTACACACAAGACACGACATTTGTTTACAACGACAACTACAAACTACTGCAAACGGTTTCGAACTCGCCACCCATGCTAGGGAGGGATTTTCACCCAACTCGACTACCACCTCAGCCAAGTAGTAGTTTATTCGAGGTTGGTTTAAACCTCTAACAAGCTTCAAAAAGTGAAGGCTTTACTCTCCCTCTTTAACTTTTTGTTCAGATTAATTACATATGTAGAAGGAAAACTGGAAGTTTACACAAAAAAAGGTAACTTCAAGGGATCAAGTCCAAACTGAAAGCAATCATTTCGATTCTAAGAACCTAAATCCCTAGCAAAAACCAGTGCTAGCAAAAGCTCGTACAGTAATACGCAAAGTTCTTGACAATTGCCTCAATTTAAACATGCAATGGAGCAAGAAATTCCTTGTTTCCGGAGATTAAGAGCTGTTAAGAGATCATCAGCAGTTACATTGGTGTTTTCTAGTTGAGAGAGACTTATTCACGGCTCCGTAGTGAACATGTTCTTTACCTCAGCAACCAATCGCGATTGGTCCGAATGTTCATGAAACTTTTCCGCAAAAAGTTTAACTCTTCCCGAGAAAAGTTTCATTAACCTTCCCAAAAAAGTTTCATTAACATCCGGATCGATCATGATTGGCTCCGTACAAAACTATTCATGGCTCCGCCGTGAAAAAGAATTTCTCTTTCTTGTTTCCATGTGCAAATATTATTGCCAAGAACAATGAAAGCTATAAAAAAATCGAAATTAGCGGACCTGTTATACAATGGAGTGAGAATCCAGAAGGCCTTCTATGCCACACAACCACATTCTCTCTCTCTCTCTCTCTCTCTCTCTCTCTCTCTCTCTCTCTCTCTCCGTCGGGAAACGTCCCTTCGTCGGAGTGAATGTATCCTTTGCTAAAATGGGTTTCATACAGTGTGACCAAGTCTATTTTCATAGAAGCAACTTCACAGAAATGATCTTCGATTATGGGTCGGTCAGTGTTCGATTAACATGATCTTCAACAATCTTTATCATCTCGAAAATCTCTACAACATGAACCCTCTCGATCAAGGAGATAAATCGGAATGAGATCACAATTTGACGAATTCGGTTTTCTTCAAGGGAGTGATTTATTCAGTGTAACCATGTCTATTTTCGCAAAAACAAATTCACACTAAATGTAAGCGATTACACATCAATAAGGGTAAGATTAAGATGATCTTAAACACAGTATATCTTCTTTGAAATCTCTACAAGATCAACATTTTCGATTATAGATATAAGTCATGATGAGATCACAATCTCACTCAAATCATTGTAAAATGGTTTTAAAGGACTTCTCAGGTTCAAGATGAGAAGTCCTAATTATTACACGCGACGTCGTTTTGAGAAATGTCCAGTGTTGAATATGCGAGCTTAAGAAAAACTCGCGCCTGTCATAGGCGAGTTTCTGATGAGTGCCATTACGATTCAGATAACCGAAATCCAGTCGTCGTCCAGCCACCCCCCCTCCCCTCTCTCTCTCTCTCTCTCTCTCTCTCTCTCTACATATTGTATTTCACTATACTCTATAGTTTTTCCCTATGTAACCTTTTCATCTGTTGCTCCGCACGAGTGGGACAATACACATTCCCGCGTTTCATCTTCCATTTCGGGGTTTCTCCCAAGCCTTCAAACCTCCCAACGAACCATGGCTTCTTCCTCGTCTCCCCCAAGAAAAGAAGATTCAATACAACCACCCCCCAAGCCTTCAATCCTCCCAACGAACCATGACTTGTAAAAGCTTTATTTTTGACTGATATTATCTGTATTAATTGGTTTTTAAGCCAAGTCAGAACCTACCGGTGGTGGTTGGGGGCGGAGCAACCGGAATTTACGGTGCGATTAGGGCTAAGACTTTGGCACCTGATCTCAACGTGGTGGTTATTTAAAAGGGGAAGCCTTTGTCAAAGGTTTTTTTTTCTTGATAATTCAGGTGTCCGGGTCAGCTTACGCTTACCGGATTGATCCTAGGGAGCAATCCCACCGCCAACTTAGCCCCATAGTAATTGATAGCACCTAAGAGATTTTGAACTTGAAACCTTAGAAGGGAGCAAACCCCCAAGTCCCAAGCTTTGGAGCTTATATGCTTTTCTTATGTTGCATAGTTGGAATTTTTTTTTTTTTTTATCTGCATAGTTGGATAGTTAGGTTAGTCCTTTTGTTCTTTTTGCGGTCTCGAAGATGACTTTGTAGTGGTATGTAATAGGATTGTGTGAGTTTTCTGAAAGAAATTGTGCTGTGTTTGGATTCTTGGAAGGTAAAAATATCTGGACATTATGCCAAGATTAGACTTACTTCAGAGTTCTGTAATGCGGATAGAGTCATATAGCGAGCCTCTCTACTATCATTTCTATGTTGTAATCATTTTGGGTATCTGTTGCCCTCCATGCCTCGGCAGTATTTTGGTGAAGAATCACTACAATTATCTTTACCATGTTTTTGCCCCAACTGAACATGTTTTCTTGTTGAGCTTTAGCGAATCCTTCTGTGATGTGAAAGTTATTGGTTGGCTCTTAATTGATAAAAAGGAAAAATATCAACTATATTTGACATGTCAAAATGATTCTCTAAAGATATAACACATTCTATTGAAGGATAGAGAAAGCCCTTAGTGTGAGACTTGGACACCCCAGTTCTATCTTTGGTTTTGTGCATGGATTTCTCAATCTAGGAGTTATGACATGTTTTTGCTATGATGGAATTTGGTCAAGTAGCTTTGGATTGGAGTAGTTATGATTAAGCCCAGAAAAGAAAGTATATAACATTAATTTCCTGAATAATGTTGACATTGAAGTTTCCCTTCTTTCATCTGCTACGTGAAGCAGAAACGAAAAAGATCTGGACAAGTTGAAATGAAAAAGATTTTGACTAAATTGTCTGTTCTTCTTCTGTTGCATGAAAATACCTCAAATTGCCTTCTATGGTAGAGCGTGTATGTCCTAGGGCTTTGGATATTCTATCTGCTATAGTTCGTGCATCTTACATGCTTATGTGGTTTCCATAACGCTTTGTGCATAGATTCTGGCAGATCATTATCCTAGGTGTTGTATGGAACTCAGAGGCTCTTTCTTCAGCGAGCATGGTCCAAACGATACCATGTCCTGGTTTACTGATCACGGGGTGGAACTGAAGGTCATAAACTACATATAATGCTTCCCTTTTTAACATTTCATTGCATTCTTTTGTGTCGGATTTAGTCCGTTGTTCTCATAATTGAGTATTACCTTTCTATTGTCAGACTGAGGATGATGGGAGGGTTTTTCCTGCTGTCGGAAGCAAAACAGAGGGGAGGTGCGTATATGTTCTCAGTAGTGCATGGTGCTGTTTGTTCACTTCTCTCAATCTATTTATTTATGCAGTTCATCTATGTTCGTTTTTTTGGAGATGGTTTGGCTCTTTTGTCTTTTTTAGAGGCCTGCTCTTTCCTTATCCTTTTTTATTTTATCTTGGGATGCTGTGCTATACCTCGCCAGCCCAACAATTCACCAACCTTAGTGGAATGGATGGATCTTTCAATCAGGTCAATGTAGGTCCAGTTTTCAACTTACGTACATGAAAAAACCCAACTCCTGTCTTCTATAGTGTTGTTCTAAATCAAATGTACTGAAGATTAAGTAAGAACCCAAATGCCCTGTGGGCAAAGGTCCTCAAAGGCCTTTATTTTCCGGATTCCAACTGCTGGAACGCCCGTAGAGGATCTTAACCATCTTGGATTTGGTGCAGCTTACTAGAAGGAAGGAGACTACTTCAAGAAGGGATGAGATGGAATGTGGGTAATTGAGAATCGATTAATTTCTGGGAAGATACCTGGGTTCATGAGCTAGGGGGTAACAGAATTACTAGTCAACCTCCTCCTAATTGTGGGTGGAATAAAGTGGCAGGAGTGGTCTCATAATAAAATCAGGGAAGTACTCTTTTAAATCGGGGTATCATCAAGAAGTCAAAAAGGCATCCTATCCTCTCCTCCACCCCGCCCCAACCCCCAACACCCCCCCCCCAAGCCTCTTCTTCTCAGTATCCTCCCAAGTCCATGTGGACAAGACTTTGGGCAGTCCCTACTACTCCTAAAGTGTGCCATTTTATGTGGAAAGTGGTTAAGAATTGGGTTGCCTCCAAAGCTAATCTGTTTAAAGGGAAATGTTCAAACTCTGCCATTTGCCCTTTGTGTAACTCTGAAAAGTAATCGATTCAGCATATTCTATTTCAGTGCCCTTGGACAAGAGCGGTTTGGTTTGGGAGTGGAAAGGCTTTCTGGGTTACGGACCAGCCTATTCATTCAGCTGCTAGATGGATGGATGAGCTTTTGTGTGGTAATTTAGCTAAGGAAACTTCTCTTGAGGATGTAGCTGCTATCTTCCAAGTGTGCTGGGCAATCTGGATTCTGGAAAGCAAGGAACTCCTTCTCCTTTGCGGGTAAGTTTCCAAACCCAGGTCAGGTTATCCAAAATTCAGAAATTGCGTGCAGCGATTACTTGGCAGCTATGTTCAGAGGTCCAAAAGTGAACATCCCCAAACCTGCTAGGGACTGTAAGTGGGTTCCTCCCCCTTCCTCTGTTATTAAATTCAATTGTGAGGGAGCTTTCAATTCCTCACACAGCCTGGCTGCCTTTCGCATTATCGCGAGAGATTGTGGTGGATATGCTCAAGTTTGGCGTGTTGGTAGAGTCTCTGTTTCTTCAGCTTCCTCTATTGAAGCCTGGGCCCTCCGTATCGCTTGCAGTACTGCTATGGAGATGGTGTTCTCTGAGGTTATCTTTGAATCAGACTGTCAGGTGCTTATGAACTGCTTCAATGAGAAACCAACGCCTTCTCCTTGGGAATTATGCTCCTTTGTGAAGGATATTAAAACCTGGGCTCATTCAAGGAATTGGTCTTTTGTTAGGTGTAATAGGGAGAAAAATAGGGTAGCGCATGGGTTTGCTTCTTACTGTCTTGGTAGAAATTTTGTTCCTAAATCAGGTTGTATTCTGCCTGCTTTGCAATCCTTAGTTGACTCTGATGTAATTCGGTAGTTTGATTATAATATATGACTCTCTTCAAAAAATAATAATAATAATAATTTTGTGATACATTTGAGATTAAACACCCAAAACCGGGGACCCTGTAGTGCACCCTTGCACTGCATGGTCTCCGTGTCCCACTTTAACTAGGAAATTCAGTGATAATCACTCATTCTCTCATTTGACACCTTACATGACCCGATCAAGGCACATAATATACCCGACGCATTCCGTGCACCTGCATTAATCTTGTTATTTTATCTCAGAGGAATTATTTTGTCCTTCCGCGAAAAGTGGAAAGAGATGGAGGGTAAATAAAGACAGTAGCGGCAAGTCAGATGTATTGAAGGAACTAACCATCAAATTAAATCCCCTTGGTTCTCAGTACAGATTATAATGCCACAATCCATAGAAACATATGCTCAAAAAACCCTAGTTAGTGGAGTGCTACATCAAAACCTAATTTTCCTAACTGGGAAATGATAGTGGTCAAATAGCATCAGGCAGCTACTTAGCTAAAACATTAATAATCTTCTTCCGAAACATAATTGAACTTTACTGGAAGACCATTGATATTTCGATTATCTTCTCTGTTAGGTCAAAAAACACATTGAACACAACATAGGAGAATCTTAATTCAAGCTCTGGTGAGCCCCTCTCTGCATCTCCCAATAATGAACCAAACCTCATAGCAACAACACAGATCAGATCACCCAATTCAAATTCTCCCAAAAGCCAAGAGCCAGGAGAAAAGCCAGAAAGAAAACCAACAGAAACTAAGAAATGCCAAAAAATGAAGAAGCCAGTAATTGAAAAGCCACGAGCACTGGTGGTGAAGAGGCATGGTGCAGGCAACCGAAAAGCGTGAAGGAGATTGACAAAATAACTAAGTACCTGGCGGACGACAGAGAGGCTTAGGCCACCCACCAGGAGTGAATATCCGCAGGGCCTAAATCTTTTAGCTCTGATACCATGTTAAATATAAGAAAATAGATATTTTATTGAATTTGTTAATGAAACCGTACAATGAGACCTTTATTTATACAAGAGGAATGAGCCTAACTATGGAAGGGAATCATCCCAATTATAATGAAATCGTAATCAATTACAATCAAAATAAAATCAAGGCAATCATATATATCGTAATCATATCAGCACGTGATGATTATGATATTATATGATAACTATATTCTAACACCCAATAATGAACCAAAGCTCATAGCAACAACATGATTGCAAGAACAGTTTTTCAGTATCTCAGGCCATATGCCAGGACAAACCAAATATACAGAAACAAATTTCCTGGTTCCAGTTTTTTAATCTTCAGAGACCAGGATAAATAGGCTGACAGATAACCTTCAAAAGGGTAAGCATGTCTTTTAAGACCGGTGCCTACCCCAAAAGCTTGCAGACCTGTTGGTGGAAGAGCCTCCATGAGCATGACGAAACAGACCCCAAACAGAGTCCCAGTCAAATGAGACAACTGGATGAGGCAAATGGTTTCTTTCGCGTAGATGGATACGGTTCAACCATGAATTTTCTGTTTCATGTGGTTTTTGGCTTGCTGGATCTGGAGGAGAGAAGTTGAAGAAGCCTCCACTTTGATCAGATTGAGATGTTGCTAAGCCCCTTGGACTGTAGGAACTCCTGACAAGGGGAATGATAGGTAGCGGCATGCCAGGTGGATTGCTCAGTTGTTGCTTGTGATGAATTCCATTTGCATGAGAAGCTGATGTTCTTTCATGAGAACAAATGAACGATTGATCAGAAGAATGAGCTAGCAGCTCTAGGAACAGACCTAAGAAAAGAATATGAGCCGCCCTATTTAGCATCAGATTCAACCAAATATCACGATGGGAATTCAAACAAACACCAGTACAAAAGGCAACACAGAGAGCCAAGTTTGCAGCTTGTCATCACTGTTGTGGTTCAATTACAAGGTATGTTGAACATATTAGTGTGTTCTCATAAAACACCAAAACACAATTTGAGGGGGGAAGAGAATGTATTCAATGAAGTGAATAAAGAAAACATAACTGACTCCCATCTCTAACCCATCTTTAAACTCATCCCTAAAGTCTAAACAATTCAAGTTGACATCTATTCAAAATCCCCCATGATTTAAGTCATAGGAGAAGGAGGGTTTGTAGCACCATCACATGAGAAAGCACAGTAGACGCCGCGAGACATAATTCAACAAAGAAACCAACCTATAACGCTGCATCCTTTGGTTTTTACAAAAAGCAACTTACCCACAACCATGAAATGATAGATGCACAACAGACCCAAATCTTTTCAAATCGTCATATTCAACCGGGTAGGTCTCACAGTGGCAGGAGCAACTAAAGCTAGATCAGTCCTATCAGTGAGACCACTGTTTGAGAAAGGATGGGAATGACTAGAAGAATGAAGGGATCTCCAAGTGTGGAAAGCATTCCACTGATCTTGATGTAAGCTGCATCTGCGGACGTAAGTGGAAACATTTCCACCATCGTTTGTCGCAGCTTCATATCTACAAAAATGTACAAGTTGTCAATTATACTTCTTCCCTCAGGGATTTTGATGAGAAAACGGGATCAAAGATAAACACAACAATCTGGCATTGTGGTTCTTTATTACTTTGATAACTCAGGGTACCCGAGCCGGCTCACACACATCTCAACTAATCTTTGGCGGACCATTGTCCACAGGTAAAATTCCGTGTGAAATGGCCTCATAAGAATGATAGCACCGGAGAGTTTCCGAACCTGAGACCTATACCGAATCCTAAATCCAGACCTTAAAAGCAAAATAAAGTTTCCTTTGGTTTCTTTTTTAACAAGCAAGAGGGTTTGAAACTTTTGATTACTGCTTTGATGCGTTACCTTGATGATTGATGGTGGGATCAACAAAGGTCTCTCTGATCAAGCCCCAAGCTTCCACAAGAGTTCTCTGAAGTCTGAACTGTATTCACCTACCAATAAAACCTTCCCTAATGAGCATTACATAAACTGATCCAACAAGAACATCAGGAAAGACAGATATGTCATGACATGAGGAACCCAAAAATAGGATCTAGTCAATATGAACGCATAGATGAAGAAATTAAAGACACAAACACGAGATAAAACTAGATTTGCGTGGTTCACACTTCACCCCAACGTGTCTACATCACATTTTTTTGCAGGCTAAAACTGTTAGCAAAGGACAACCAGCAAAGTGACCGTTTCAGCATGATCATAGGGGTTTCTAACTGCTCTGAAATGTTCAGCTGGAGGTGGGTACCTATCACCACAGCCGCAATAAGGCGCAAATTAAACCCTTACACACGACATCTGTTTACGACGACAACTACCGCAAACGGTTTCGAACCCGCCACCCATGCTAGGGAGGGATTTTCGCCCACACCTTAATTGCCAACTCAAAAACACCTCAGCCGAGTAGTAGTTTATTCGAGCTTGGTTTGAACCTCTAACGAGCTTCAAAAAAGTGAAGGCTTTACTCTCCCTCTTTTCTTGTGTAACTTCTTGTTCATATTAATTACGTATGTAGAAGGAAAACTGGAAGTTTACACGAAAAAAAAAAAAGGTAACTTCAAGGGATCAAGTCCAAATCGAAAGCAATTTTTTTGATTCGAAGAACCTAAATCTCGAGCAAAACCAGTGCCAGAAAAGCTCGTACAGTAATACGCAAAGTACTTGACAATTGCCTCAATTTAAACATGGAATGGAGCAAGAAATTCCTTGTTTCCGCAGAGTAATAGTTGTTAAGAGATCATCAGCAGTTACATTGGTGTTTTCTAGTTGAAAGAAACTTATTCACGGCTCCGCGGTGAACATGTTCTTTACAGCAGCAACCAATCACGATCGGTCCAGATGTTATGGAAACTTTTCTGCAAAAAGTTTAACTCTTCCCCAGAAAAGTTTCATTAACATCCGGACCGATCATGATTGGCTCCGTAAACAACACGGCTCCGACGTGAAAAGAATGTCTCTTTCTTGTTTCCATGTGCAAATATTATTGCCAAGAACAATGAAAGCTATACAAAATTGAAATTAGCGGACCTGTTACAATGGAGTGAGAATCCAGAACGCCTTCTGTGCCGAACAACCACATTCTCTCTCTCTCTCTCTCCGTCGGGAAACGTCCCTTCGTCGGAGTGCATGTATCCTTTGCTAAAATGGGTTTCATACAGTGTGGTCAAGTCTATTTTCATAGAAGCAACTTCACAGAAATGATCCTCGATGCGTCCATGGGTCGGAAAGAACCCTCTCGATCAAGGAGATGTGAGATCACAATTTGACGAATTAATATTTATTCAGTGTGGCCATATCTATTTTCGCATTTCACACTAAATCATTACAATGTTTATCAAATACTGTATATCTTCTTTAAAATCTCTATAAAATGAACTCGATTATAGACATATGTCCTGATGAGATCATTTTGCTCAAATCTCAAAGGACTACTAACGATGAAGAAACCTTGCGTTGAATATGCGATCTCGCGCCTGTCCTATGCGAGGATGAGTGCCAAATACAGATATCCGAACTCCAGAATACAAACCTTTTCAATTTGACGAATTCGGTTTTCTTCATTCAAACCTCCCGGGAGTGATTTATTCAGTGACTTGGCCACGTCTACTTTTGGCACCTGATCTCAACGATTGAAAAGGGGAAGCCTTTGTCAATAATTCAACAAATTCACACTAAATGTAAGCGATTATACATCAAGAAGTGTCAGATTTAGTCCTTTTGTTCTTTTTGTATCTCGAAGATCTTGAAGGTAAAAATATCTGGAGGTGGGCAATGGGACAAATGGGCATTGTGCTGACAATTTGGTGAGCGGATAGAGTCTAGAGCGAGCCTCTCTACTTTGACATTTTGGGTATCTGTTGCCCTCCATCTCACTACAATTATCTTTACCGTGCAAGTTTTTGCCCCGACTGAACATGTTTTCAATCCTTCTGTGATGCGAAAGTTATTGGTTGGCTCTTAATTGATGAAAAATGGTTCAAAGATTTTCGATTATAAATCTTTGGTTTTGTGCATATTTCTCGAAGCATGTTTTTGCTCTAGCTTTAGATGAGTAGTTATGATTAAGCCCGGAAAAGAAAGTATATAACATCAATTTCTTGAATAGTGTTGACCTTGAAGTTTCAAACGTGAAGCAGAAATTGCTAAATTGTTTGTTCTTCTGTTGCAAATACCGCAAATTGCCTTCTTTGGAATGTTCAGCTGCAGCTCAAGACACCTACCACCACAGCTGCAATAAGGCGCGAATTAAACCCTTACACACGACTTCCACAACAACTACCACAAACGCGAACCCGCCACCCAAGTTAGGGAGGGATTTTCACCCGCACCTTAATTGCCAACTCTACTACCACCTCAGCCGAGTAGTAGCTTATTCGAGCTTGGTTTGAACCTCTAACAAGCTTCAAAAAGAAGGCTTTACTCTCGCTCTTATCTTCTGTATTTTTGTTCGTATTAATTACGTATTTAGAGGAAAACTGAAAGTTTACACGAAAAAAAAAGTAACCAAGGGATAATTATCGTTTTGATTCTAAGCCCGCGAGCAAAAGCTCGTACAGACACAACGTATTTGACGTCAATTTAAACATGAATGGAGCAAGAAATTCCTCTTTTCCGCAGATTAATAGCTGTTACAATGGAGTGAGAATCCAGAAGGCCTTCTGTACCGAACAACCACATTCTCTCTCTCTCTCCGTCGGGAAACGTCCCTTCGTCGGAGTGCATGTATCCTTTGCTAAAATGGGTTTCATACAGTGTGGTCAAGTCTATTTTCATAGAAGCAACTTCACAGAAATGATCCTCGATTATGGGTCGGAAAGTGTTCGATTAATATGATCTTCAACAATGTTTATCATCTCGACAATCTCTACAACATGAACCTTCTCGATCAAGGAGATAAATCGGAATGAAATCACAATTTGACGAATTCGGTTTTCTTCATGGGAGTGATTTATTCAGTGTGGCCACGTCTACTTTTACAAAAACAAATTCACACTAAATGTAAGCGATTATACATCAAGAAGTGTCAGATTTAGATGATCTTGAACAGGGTATATCTTCTTTGACATCTCTACAAGATGAACATTTTCGATTATAGATATAAGCTCTGATGAGATCACAATTTTACTCAAATCATTGCTAAATGGTTTTCAGAAGACTTCTCAGGTTCAAGATGAGAAGTCCTAATTATTGCCCGCGACGTCGTTTTGAGAAACCTCCTGTGTTGAATATGCGAGCTTCAGGTCGACGCCGTTGTGACGAATACGAGTTTTCGAATGTGTGAAGAATGCGAGTTTCGAATGAGTGCCACAACGATACAGATGACCGAACTCCAGTCGTCGTCGTCGTCGTCGTCGTCCCTCTCGTCTCTCTCTTCGAAACTCTATTCCAGTCGTCGTCGTCGTCCCTCTCTCTCCCTCTCTCTCTCTCTCTCTCTCTCTCTCTGTATACGTATTGTATTTCACTATGGGGTTTACTCTCTAGTTTTTCCCTATGTAACCTTTTCATCGGTTGCACTGCACGAGTGGGAAAATTCGCACTCCTCAACCCAACTATCATGAGCTTCGCATTCCCGCGTTTCACCTTCCATTTTGGGGCTTCTCCCAAGCCTTCAAGCCTCCCAACGAACCATGGCTTCTTCCTCTTCTCCCCCAAGAAAAGAAGATTCAATACAACCACCCGCCTCATTTCTGCTCAACTGGTAATTCATTCTCTATATAAAAACGAATTCAGTCGGTTATGACTTTTAAAAGCTTTATTTTTGACTGATATTATCTGTATTTATTGGTTTTCAAGTCAAGTGAGAACCTACTGGTGGTGGTTGGGGGCGGAGCGGCCGGAATTTTCGGAGCAATTAGGGCTAAGACTTTGGCACCTGATCTCAACGTGGTGGTTATTGAAAAGGGGAAGCCTTTGTCAAAGGTTTGTGTGTGTGTGTGTGTTTTTTTTTATCATTCAGGTGTCTAGGCTAACTTACGCGTACCTCGATTAATCCTGGGAACAATCTCATGGGCCACCGCCCACTTGCGGGGTCCCAGTTAAAGCCATAGCAAATCTATGTATGAAGTTATGAACTGACTCCATAGTAGTTGATAGCATCTATGAGGTTTCGAACTTGAAATCTTAGAAGGGAACAAACTCCTATGTCCCAAGCTTTGGAGCTTATACGTTTTTCTTATGTTGCATGGTTGGATAATAATTAGGTTAGTCCTTTTGTTCTTTTTGTAGTCTCGAAGGTGGTGATTTTGTAGTGGTATGTAATAGGATTGTGTGAGTTTTCTGAAAGGAATTGTGGTGTGTTTGGAAGGTAAAAATATCTGGAGGTGGGCGATGCAACGTGACAAATGGGCAATGTGCTGACAACTTGGTGAGCATTGCTAGGATTAGAAGTTTTCTATTGGAATGGAAATGTGTTGCTTATATTTCTTCTAGTATACTTTGTACGTGCGTTTTTGCATTCATGTACATACATTTAAGTCAATAGATTTATATGAGTTTGGTGTTTAAATCCTGCTAAATTTGGCACTATGATGACTCTTGGTGTAGATTTCGTAGAAGAATTTATCAGGGATAAATTGACAAATTATTCAGCAAAAAAACTTTTAAAACAAAAAATTTATGCCAAGATTATACTTACTTCAGAGTTCTGTAATGCGGATAGAGCCTCTCTGCTATCATTTCTATCTTGTAATCATTTTTGGTATCTGTTGCCCTCCATGGCATGGCAGTATTTTGGTGAAGAATCACTACAATTATCTTGACCACGTTTTTGCCCCAACTGAACATGTTTTCTTGTTGAGCTTTAGCGAATCCTTCTGTGCTGTGAAAGTTATTGGTTGGCTCTTATTTGGTAAAAAGGAAAGATGTCAAGCCCTTAGTGTGGGACTTGGGCTCTCCCGTTCTACCTTTGGTTTTGTGCATGGATTTCTCAAGCTAGGAGTTATGACATGTTTTTGCTATGTGGACTTTGGTCAAGTAGCTTTAGATTGGAGTAGTTATGATTAAGCCCAGAAAAGAAAGTATATAACATCAATTTCCTGAATAATGTTGACCTTGAAGTTTCCCTTCTATCGTCTGCTACATGAAGCAGAAATAAAAAAAATCTGGACTAGTGGGACTATATTGTTTGTTCTTCTTCTGTTGCTTGAAATTACCTCAAATTGCCTTCTATGTTAGAGCATGTATGGGACTATATTGTTTGTTCTTCTTCTGTTGCTTGAAATTACCTCAAATTGCCTTCTATGTTAGAGCGTGTATGTCCTAGGGCTTTGGATATACTATCCGGTATAGTTCGTGCATCTTACATGCTTATGCGGTTTCCATAACGCTTTGTGCATAGATTCTGGCAGAACATTATCCTAGGGGTTATAAGGAACTCAGAGGCTCTTTCTTCAGCGAGCATGGTCCGAAGGATACCATGTCCTGGTTTACTGATCACGGGGTGGAACTGAAGGTCAGAACCTACATGTCATGCTTCCCTTTTTAACGTTTCATCGCATTAGTTTGCGTCAGATTTAGTCCGTTGTTCTCACAATCGAGTATTACCTTTCTATTGTCAGACTGAGGATGATGGGAGGGTTTTTCCTGCTAGTAACAACTCGTCTTCTGTAGTCGACTGCCTGTTGTTGGAAGCAAAGCAGAGGGGAGGTGCGTATTTGTCCTCGGTAATGCATGGTGCTGTTTGCTCACTTCTCTCAATCTATTTATTTATGCAGTTCATCCGTGTTCGTTTTTTTGGATATGGTTTGGCTCTTTTGTCGTTGTTAGAGGCCTGCTCTTTCCTTATCCTTTTTTTTCTTTAAACCTTGGGGTGCCGTGCTATACCTCGCCAACCCAACAATTGACCAACCTCAGAGTTGAATGGATGGATCTTTCAATCAGGTCAATGTAGGTCCAGTTTTCAACTTATGTACATGAAAAAACCCAACTCCTGTCTTCTACAGAGTTGTTCTAAATCAAATGTACTGAATATCATTGGTTAGAACCTTATAAATTTTATTCGATTTGCTATATATTGTAGGTTTTTTACTGTTGATGACTTTGTGTTGCATATGAAAAGTTGGGTTGCAATTTAACTAGGTTGTGGACCTTGATCAAGCTGAATGCAAATTAGGATTTGTGTGAAAGGCTTACTTGAGTTGATTTGCCTTTACGGTTTTATGTTGCCTAGCATCCCGATGTATAATGGGTTATGCGATTCCATTAGCTTTTGGAACATCCATCGCCATCACCATATCATGCGTTTTTGCTTCATATAGGTATAGCCAGGGTAAAAGTTCTGATAACGCAGAACTATTCTTTTCTGTTAGAATTGTGAAATAGGCGGCACAATATAGAAGTGTGGTGAAGTGTAGAGTCTTTTCTGTTAGCTAGACAATGTATTCAAGTCTGCAACAAATGTTCTACCTGTGCCTCTCATGGTAATGGAATCTATGGCTTCATTGCTCACACATACTCGTATCATCTTTGTAGCCATCCCATCTATATTTGATAATAAACCTCATCCCTCAGAAATTAAGTTAATTGGCAGTTTTCTTCATAGATCTTCATTGGCAGTTATTTTTCCAGTTTCGTGAAAAATATATATATCAGCCCGTCTATCCTGAAATGTGAGTCAATCAGTTTTGGTGCAGACTGGAAAAGTTGTTACGACGGCATCTATGACTGCTGGTGGGAAGTTCCTTCTGAAGATTGAGAAGCGTACAGTTGATAGTGTGGAAAATGTTGAAGCTAATTATCTTTTAATTGCAACTGGTAGTAGCAGGCAGGTTGTATGTTTATTGACATTGTAATCTATGCAGATTAGATGTGCATGTTGTTACATTATTACTGTTGATGTTACAGGGATATACTCTTGCTACTCAACTTGGTCATTCTATCATAGATCCAGTACCAAGCTTATTCACTTTCAAGATTGAGGATCCCCAGTTGGCAGAGTTATCTGGTGTAATGGTCTTTTTCAACTTACACTTTATCCTTCCATTACTTGTTAATTTTTTAGAATCTTTCCTCTTTACTACAAATCATAATCATACCAGTTCTCAAGGAAGTGTTAAGTTGTTATACCCTTGGTGTACATTGGCATATGCCTCCAGTGTGATTCTATAGAATTCAGGAAGTGGGTATAAAGACATAACATGCGCTAAAACTAAAATAAAGTGGGGGATAAAGTCTTTAATCTCCCATCAAGCAACAATTACAGGATTAAGAAGTTCGAATTGCAATCCTGTCGATCCATGATCATATGACTGAACAAAAGTATTAAGATGTTGTTGTTCCTTGAGGTATGAAAGAATTAATCTCCACTGCCCAGTTTACGAAAGAGACGGTATAATTATTTTTGTGTTGTCAAAATGTAGTTGCAGTGTTGTCTGTACCTTAATTTGTGCTGTCATGCTTGTTTGATGCAGCAAATGAATTTCTTCATCTTGTAAAGTCTACCTAAAGTTAAGGTTTTCTTATTTCATCTTTTCAAGAATCTAGATGATTAAATTTGTCGGGCAATGCTTTTAAAAACTGTTTTTGTAGATTTTTTTTGTAGCATTCCTACTACAACTTTCTCTCAACGGAATTTTATTTCATTCTCATCTTCTTTTACTTCTTAAGGACATGTTGGTGGTTGATTACTTTTTTTAACATGACAAACTTATGCATTCAAACCATGAGACTTCTGATCACTGTTCTTCATTATGATGCCATACATTGGCCTGATAATTGTAATCCCGTACCATCCTAAATTCTATGAAGGAAAGATATGAACACCAAAACCAACATCATAATGTGTATATTGTTTTCAATTGCTGGTCACTTATTGTTGTTGCATTTCCATGTCCAGGTTTCATTCCCTAAAGTTAGAGCAAAGTTAAAGCTAGAAACTGTTGGGAGGAGTATACCACACCTTACACAGGCATGCTTTTCTAATTGGTGTGATTTGTAAGACAAGTATGTGGATGCAACTAATTTTTTTTGGAATTTAGGTTGGACCCATGTTAGTCACGCACTGGGGACTGAGTGGACCAGTAATCCTTCGATTGTCTGCTTGGGGAGCCCGCGATCTGTTCAGTTCTGATTACAGAGGTAAAGAACTGTTCTATATTTCCTGTTCGATTATTACTTTTAAATTTTAAGTTCGTCTCTCTTCAACTTTTTAACATTCTGGTTCAGGAACACTATTCGTGGATTTTATTCCTGACCTTCATATTGAAGATGTGAAGTCCTTTCTTATTGAGCACAAGAATCAGTTTGTGGTAATTCTCTTCAACAACCTATCCTAGCCATTGTACCTATGAAACGATTTCCACCGCTTGCAAACATGTTATTGGCTGAATTATGTGTAAATGAGCTTGGCTCCTTTAGTGGAGGAACAATTTTTTCTGATTTTCAAAGGAAAAGAGAGGGATCAATATGTAGCTGCTTGTCTAAAGGAATGGAAAACAAACAAACTCAGCTAAACCTGTATTCTCTTATAAGCTAGATAGAAATCTGAACGAGGGCAAATGACAGCGAGTGTGAGTCATCACCTAAAACCCTAAAAAAGGTGTAGTGGATTTACTTACGAGATAGGAGCCGTAACATGAAAGAGTTGAAATAGAAAAGAACTGATTGTCTTGCCTCGGAGATTATGTTTTAGGCTGTATAAAATATAAATCAACAAAGCCTTACAAAATTGATGACCCAGGATTCTTGTTTCTCAAAGATGTCCTTATTTTTAGGGCTACAAATCAAATTAAACTTCAATGCCTTTCCGCCTTGTTGAGCTAGAGCAACAGCAGGATTTTGTTGTCTTATCTTTGTGCTTTCACTCATGCAGAAGCAAAAAGTGCTGAATTCGTGGCCTTCAGAACTTGGCCTTGTGAAGAGATTTTGGAAATATATACTAGATCGTGAGGTTGTGAGGTCATTGTTTTGGAACATCACATGTTGGTTCCACATTGGAGTTTTGTTCCAAATTGTGACTTTGTGTTTTCACATGCAGGGTTTAAACGGGGATACGTTGTGGGCTTCTGTTTCAAACAATGCATTATCATCTGTTGCTTCTCAGTTGAAGCAGTGTTCATTCATAGTGAAAGGGAAGGTACAATTCAGCAGTTCACTTGTCCAAAATTTCTTTTCCTTTCTTCAGATACTTTAATTGGATCTTGGAATACTGAAGGGCATATTTAAGGACGAATTCGTCACTGCTGGAGGTGTTCCATTGTCTGAGGTTCTCTCTCTCTCTCTCTCTCTCTCTCTCTCTCTCTCTCTCTCATGCACATGTTCTTGTGTCAAAAGTTGATTCTAATTCTCATGCTTCGTGAAGATAGCACTTAGCACTATGGAGAGCAGGATACAGTCAAATCTATTCTTTGCTGGAGAGGTAGTTTACTTGTTGCACTTCTCGAATCTGGGGTATCTTTTATCATTTGATTATTGGTAAAGGCCGGGGGAGTGCTATTGCATCTCTATGGTTGAGAACTTGGAATTCAATCAAGTTTAAGGCTAAATTCCATTACCCTACTTCTTAAACATGCAATTATGATACCTCGTAATATTTCCAGACAATTAAGCTCCATATGTGGCACTCAAGAATTTGAACTTTCTGTAGGTACTAAACGTTGATGGAATAACTGGAGGTTTCAATTTCCAGGTTAGTAAAGCATGAGCAAAGAATTCATCTTTATACGTATATTTTCCTCTGCTATTGCTATCCGGGCATCTTTCACTAAAAGATAATTTTGTTCTAATTAAACTTTTTTTTGTAAGTCATATCGCAGCCCCCCGTTAGTTGACCACTCAGCGGCATTATTCGTGGACCTTAATTTTCTTTTCTCAATTTTGGTGCAGAATGCTTGGTCGGGTGGATACATTGCGGGAACGAGCATTGGCAATCTCGCAGTAGCTGCTGTTCTGGAGGATGAAGAAGAATGAAGCCTACAAAGCACAAGCAGAGTAGTTAAAGTGAATTAGCTCATTTGTTTGTACGAAGACACCTATGGATCTGATAAGT